>OZ023215.1:9067870-9298409 GCA_963995525.1 Escarpia spicata | reverse complement strand
CGCAACCCGCTGTTATTTTGTGTAGTTGATCACTCCATTGACGCACCAATGTACTGGGACATTCCGGCGTAGAACTATTGATGCACGCCGTCAAGTTGTCCCTTTCACTGCAAACGAAAGAGTGTAAACGAGGATACACCAACATGCTCGAACGCACGCGAGCTCCCACGAACGCACGTACATACACATCGTAACATTATGTTCATTTTATCAATCGAGTTTTATAATCATATACAAATTTGTTGCAGAATGTATGTTCAAATCAATACAATGCAAATTATAATTAACATAATTCAAACGCAGATATCTGCAATGAATATAATTCAAATCAATATAGTCCAAGTCAATATAATTCAAATCAATATTACTATTTATATCAATATAATTTTAAAACCAATATCAATCAAATGAACATTAAAATAATATATAAATCAGATCAATATAATTAAAATAGTTTGGGTTCATCGACATCCATGTGCAGTCAAAGTTGCATGGGAAAGCAAACACGTATCTTACCTGCACAGTTCTTGAAAGGTGTTATTGCCAAAGTGGGTTTTCGGATCTGACATTATCCCTTTCTTAAAGATTCCCGCGAAACCCGATCCGCATGCACCGATCTTCTTAACACAAGCTGCACACAACACAACATTAATACATCTGATTGACCAGTGTATGTACAACTATATGAAAGATACTGTTAACAAAACTTGTTTTGGTAGTATGCATTTATCCGATGTTACAAGTTGACAATGTTGTGGTACAAATTTTGAAACATAATAATATTTATATTATTTAAATGTTCAGTAGCGTGAATTGTATGACCGGTATTGATTGTTTAACTTACTTCGGATATAAATCAGTATGGCGATACGAGTTGCCTTCATGCTCACACAAGCTGAACGGCAAATATGATGTAGTGGTATATAAAAATATATCCAAACCATGCCAGTTTGATTGAAATGTGATAAGCTGTTATTCCCATCATTGTGCAATATGCGTCAGGAATAGCCATGTATAGTAACTGTACGTTTCGACACAAGTAACAAACTCACGAATACGTTCACATGCTTTGGACACGGTCTTCAAGGATTCGTCCCACTGTGTAATTAGAACTTCAGGGCATATTCCAACGGACGCATTGAAACATCCAGCAAGAAGATCTCGATCGCTGAGGAAAGAATCAACTGTTTCTGAAACTTCTAGCTATGAAGACAATATAGGACGATGTCAGTAATATGGGAATGAAAATGCAAGAACAGTTATATGGTGTGATATTAGCACGACAACATGTCATAATAAAATATACATATTTGTTTAGATAAAGAATATTGTGCATAATTATTGTCCTTATTGTTGACATAAGCACACACACAATCATGAATGCATAGTAACGTACGTATATGTGCATACACGCACACACTCATGCATGAACAAACGAACGTGCGTGTGTGAAAAAAGAACTGTACAGTGTGTGAATGCGTATTGGTATGTAAGTATACGCATTTTGATATGAACTTATTATGTGAAAGTGTGTCGACATTGTAAGTAACATTAACATTAAATAACATTATTAAATGTAAGTAAATAACGCGGTATCAAATCACTGGAACTGCTCAGAGCGCTTTACATTTGATTCCCTGGCGTATCTGCTCAATCAAACACCATCATCACCTGTGAAGCATTAAGCCCCGCTGCAATCACTGCGTGAAGACTATTCGTGCACAGATGCCATCACTGTCTGTAGTTAGGTACTCATTGATACAGCTAAGTGAACTGGGGCAACGTAGAATGAACGAACTTGTCCAAGGTTCGAAACTGCTGCAAGATGGAATATGTAGTATATTTCGATTGAGAGTCCGACACTCCAACTACAGCACCACCGCGCTTCTCGCGCATTATTAAATTTGTTACTATCAAGAAGAGCCAAATTCCCACCTGCATATGCTTTCGGCCATGTCTAGGCCAAAAGAACCCGGTGTGTATGTCTTCTTTGCATCTAAGAGAGCTTTCATCGCCTTACCACCGCATCGTTCAACTTCGGCGAAGCAAGCTGTGTTGTGACAGAGAGGCAACCGATAGTGTGTTATAGTAAACAAAACACTTAATGGCAACTAATAAGTATATATAGTATGTGGGTTGACAGTATAATATAATGATGTCATTTTGAAAAACAGTTGGCTGCTACAGATGTAGTGATGATTTGTTTTCGTATAATCGTTTATGCTTAAACAAAATATACATTAACGTTACGGTAATTTGACTACACTATTTTACTACACTATAATAAATTAAAACGACACCATTAAAACTATCGCATCCGTTAATTATTGTAATGATAAATAAACACAATTACACGTTGACAATTGAAGCAGCCACGAATTCTGTACAATACAATATGGGAACATTTGCAGTATTTGTTAAAAGGTTTATTACACAACTTCTTAACAGATATATTGAAATTATACACGGATATGTCGTGGCTAGATAGATAAACGAACCTGCATGTTTGCACCCAACTATCAGAACACCCAATGCCTTCTGCCACACTGAGACCAGCGCGGGAGGGCAAGACGAACGTGATTCATTCAAGCATTGCTTCATGTCTTCCGTTTTACTGCAACAACATAATTACACAAATGGTGATACAACATGAATTGAATTGAATTGAATGAACGTTTATTCAACAACAACAACAACAACAACAACAACATAATACATGCACAGTATGGTTTGCTGCTGCTGCTGCTGAAAGGACATAGCTGAAGTCATAGACTTATGTGTTGCTATGCCCTACTCGAACTAAGAAAACTGAATAAATACAACAGGAATTATAAATAAATCACAAAATAATATTCACAACTCATATATAAACTGTTTACTATAGTGCTTGTGTTACTATTACATAGGTTTAACAAAACGTCACCTTCAATTAGCAATTCACAAATATGTAGAAAGTAATGACAACTTGATTGCTTTTTTAAATTGTGTTAAACTTGGAAGCTGAGTCAATTTATTTGGTAAATTGTTCCACGTTTTATACCCTTGACGGTGATTGACAGCAGTCGGAGGGTGGTGTTTGTCTTTTTAACATAGAACAATTTGCTTTGTCTGGTATCATGTATGTGTATAGCTGCGGTTGGTTCAAATAATGCTTGAACACGACCATTTAAAGAATGGTTGTTTGCTTTATAAAGTATGATCATAGTCTTGTATTTAACTAAATCATGAAATTTAAGCATGTTTGAGAGATGGAAAAATACAGATGTATGATCACGGTAATTAAGATTATAAATAATCCGTATAGCTTTTTTCTGTAACATAAATAGTTTTCTGAGTCTAGATTGATAAGTATTTCCCCAGATCTCACAGCAATATGACATATGTGGTTCAACAAGTGAATTATATAATATGTGTAACGCTTGACAATCAAGAACATGCCTAGTTTTATACAAAACTGCTATGTTTTTTTGATACTTTTGATTCAACCATTTTATGTGTTCTCTCCATGTTACGTTTTCGTCAATGGTTACTCCAAGGAATTTAGTATATGATACCTGCTCAATGTTTTTCCCATTCAAAACTATATTCACATCTGTTCTAGGTTGTTTTTTATTGTTGAACATTATAAAATGTGTTTTGTTCACATTAAGTGATAATTTGTTCGCTCGAAACCATAGGTCTAGTTTTTTTAGTTCGTTGTTAATAACAGTGCTTACTTCATCTGTGTTACTAGCGGAATAAAAGATGTTTGTATCATCAGCAAACAAAATAATATCAAGCAATTTTGAGACTTCACACATGTCATTTATGTACAGAATAAATAATAACGGGCCAAGGATTGAACCTTGCGGGACTCCACACTTGATTTCCTTTTGTTCTGAGTTACTGTTGTTATAGCATACATATTGTCTACGGTTGGTTAAGTAGCTTTTTATCCAGGCCAGAGCCATACCCCTTATTCCGTAGCATTGTAATTTACTTAGCAGTATGTTGTGGTCAACAGTGTCAAAGGCTTTTTTTTAGGTCGATAAAGACCCCAATCGTGCTTTGGCATTTATCCATTGCGGATGTAATTTTTTCAACAAATTCTGTTAAAGCTAGTGAAGTTGAGTGATTACTTCTGAAGCCATATTGCCCATCTGTCAATATGTGTTGTGTTTCAATGAAAGACCTTAACATGAGATAGGACTGTTCTCATAAACTACAGTATAACTAAGATTCATGAATTTGTATGATACGATTGTTTTGTGTGTTCGAAATATTCCATGTCTGCACATTGCATGCTTTAGCCACGTTTGCAAATTATACTCCTTCGCCAAAAACAATTCCCTTATAATATCAGCAAAACGAGTAATTCGTTATGTCTGAACGTATCCTTTAGTCATTTCAGTAATGCATGTCTCTTCGTTTGCTCGACAAACATTCCCGTGTTATGTTTGCACACATCCATTCGTCAAGTGTCAGAAACAAGCTCTTCCTTGTGCGTGTTACATTGTCAACAACTGAAATATCGCAAACACGTTTAAAGAATGATCATTAAACATATAATTATTTCATATGTTTACGTTCCTAATTGATTCTGGCTATCCCATATATGCTTATTGAGAGTGGGTGGTAACGGTACCGTCACACTCGTGTGATTATTTCAACAACAATAATATAAACACGACATGCAAATACCAACTTGCACAGCTTGATGAAGGTCGCAGAGTTTGGCTTTGGAGTCTTCAGCGCAGCAATAATACTTCCTCCACATGTGTGCACCTTCTTCGTACATGCTGAATGAATATAGTGGTAGTAGTAAAGTATTCAGTAAGTCATGAACCGTACCTATTAACTTATTCAGCAAACAAGGAACAATACGTGCATGTTAATCAGACAAAAAGTAAACGTCAAGCAAGCAGTAAACATGTGCTTGATCCGACCAGATGTCGCTACTAAATGCCAATTTAACAATTAGGAGCACCATTAAACCGTTCATGAATGTTTAATTGAATCAAATATTTTACTTCCCTTGACATAGGCACCAGATAGAAGGGACCAACGTATTTTAGTGTCTCTTCCGAAAGACACAGGCAACGTAAGGTGAACGAAATTGCCTAAGTTTCGAAACGGCGGCAGGTGGAATCGAACTACCGTTCCCTCGATCGACAGTCCGGCACTCTACCATGCGACTACCGCCCCCCCGTGGTTCGTTTATATTAACAATGCGTGGTTAAAGGGAAACAAAAAGCAACTGGGAAGAGTAAAAACTCAGTCTTTCTATTTAATTGGCGCTGTCCACGCAAATATATGTTTATATCTTCAACTAGGTGATTCTAGTAAACTGCTGGTATAATATTCTTAATTGTTGCAAATGGTTAGTTTTTATTAACACTTAGATGCACCGACCCAAACAATTGCCTTTTGGTTCCCTTTAATATAGAAAAAGCAATAGTAGAATGTCTCTGTACTGCATATGTTCTGGTAGTTGACGATTACGGCGTTCATTGCAGACTCCGCCTCGGTCCCCAAGCATTTGTTCTTCGCCGATTCCAGGCAGTCCACAATGGCGGTACTTCTGTTTAACAAAACACAGTTCACCGATTAATTGTAATCTACCATAGGCTATCTAATAAGTGTGATAGCTGCTGAAAATATTGTTCCCTATTGATGAAACTATGCTATGCTCACCATTACCTGAGAAAAAAAAAATATGTATATATATATATTCAGACCCTTGCTAATCGACATGGTGGTTGGCTTGATCGACGTTCTACTATCCCCTATCCAGTTTATCTGAAATGATTAGATCAAAACGACTGCGATCTTCTCACAAAAGCGCAAGGAATATATATATATATATACATACAGTACTGGAAATAATTAACTGGTACACTTGGAAATTGCATGATTTTCTTACTTCGATTAAGTTTGATCTTTTCCAGCACCACATAATTTAGCATCATTGTTTAGGTAAGTTATTTGCAACATATCTACGGTAGTCTAGGACAGTTTTTCAAGTAAAATATCGATATTTGACGTGTTTATTGACATAATCTTGCACTTGTGGAGTCTATAGAGTCTCTCTAGGTAAGATATACTTTGAGTGTACTTAAGATAGAACAGTTTATGTGAAAATTGTGTATTATGTGGGTGATAATATGTGATCTTGCTATGCTGATTGATGAGTTCAACTGCTACCAACCTTGTTTTCAGAGGTTATATGCCATACCTAATGATTGTCTGATT
Source organism: Escarpia spicata (assembly GCA_963995525.1). Taxonomy (NCBI): domain Eukaryota; kingdom Metazoa; phylum Annelida; class Polychaeta; order Sabellida; family Siboglinidae; genus Escarpia; species Escarpia spicata. The sequence continues at coordinate 9,292,178 of OZ023215.1, read as the reverse complement.
AAAAAAATGAAATATAATTATTTATTAAAATTTCATGGAGAAAATTATTAATATTATTACAAAATACAATTTTATGGTTGCAAATATAATATAGAACAAAGATTTGTCAAATAACATAAGATTTTTTTGTTTCGTGAACAGAAAAGATGAACGGAAACCATCGAATGACTGATGAGCGACGCTTTGAGGTTGTGGTACTACACAGAAATGGAGCCAGCATGAGGGATATTGCAAGGAAATTGAGAATTTCCAAGAATGCAGTTGCTAGCATTGTGCAGAAGCACCGGAATACAGGCTCTGTGAAAAATCTTCTGGGGCCTCTCCCCAGAAGATTTTTCACAGAGCCTGTAATCCGAAAGAATTACAAAACGGCAAGATCGTCGACTCATCCGTACGTCCTTGAATGACCGTCGCTTGACCTCCAGTGACTTAAAGAAATGTTGGTAAGATGAGTGTGGACTTAACGTTTCTAGTCGAACAGTTAGGAACAGATTAAAAATGGCAGGATTAAGAGAGCGTGTTGCAGTTAAGAAGATCCTGCTCTCTGCCAAGAACCGAAAGGCACGGGTGCAATGGGGAAGGAGGCACAGACATTGGTCTGATGATGACTGGCAACGTGTTTTGTGGTCAGATGAAATCAGCATTGAGCTTTTCAACTCTTCAAACACAGTTTATGTGAGGAGGAGACAGGGAGAAAGATATATTGAACAATGCATCGTCCAACTGTGAAGTTTGATGGTGGCAAACAAATGATATGGGGTTGCTTTAGCGGCCAAGGTGTTGGTTTCCTCCACAGGGTCGACGGCACGTTAGGCCAAGCACAGTACATCAAACTCCTTAAAAAGAGCATGTTACCATCTGCAGATAAGCTGCACGGTGGCAGAGATTGCATCGTTCAACAAAACAATGCACCATGCCACAAAACAAAGAAAGTCATGGACTTTTTTGAAGAAAAAATCATCACAGTAATGGACTGGCCAGCCCAGTCTCCAGACGTAAACTTCATCGAGAATTTGTGGCAAACCCTGAAAGTGCAGGTTCATAACTGCAAGCCAAGTTCCTTGGATGACCTTTGGGAGAAGCTAAATACTGCCTTAATAAGGTAAAATAAAACAGATTATACTGCCTATTAACTGAAAAAAACGTGAATATTGCCTAACATAATCACTGTCCTAGTTGTTTTTCTTCAAGTACTGTATATAATATATATATAAATATATATACGTATATATATATATATATATATATATATATATATATATATATATATATATATATATATATATATATATATACGTATATATTTATATATATATATATATATACGTGAAAACGACGTTTGGGCAGAGGCACGCAGAAGTGTTGAAGACATTTAATAAAAGACACGTAATCAAGTAGAACTGGGCAGCATTCCACTAAGATTATTATGAGCTCACAAGCTCGATTTCGGTCTTTAAAACTGCTCTCGCTCCTTATTAGTGATCTTGTATAACGAAAACTATCAACACCAGGGTGCGCCACCGGGACACTGTCACCAGTATGTCACGACAATAATGTCGTCGGCGATACGGCGGCTACTTGCTGCATTTTGAAATCTCTCCTTAAGTTTAACACCGGGTCCTGTTTAATGATGGGTGTTCCTTATGAACACAACATGTTGTGAAACGAGCCCCTGATCAATAGATTTCGTATATAATATCAACAAGGTCCCAAAGTACTAAGCAATAACCACACACGTATATGGACTACATTTGTGATGGAATGTACCCTATATGACGCCAACTGGACGTAGTACTGTTAACTAATAACAAAGAAATCCGCAAAGAGAACGAACGACCTGGCTATGACACTGTACGCACCCGCATATTGCTTCCATATTTTTCGCTTCCAGCGTATTGAAAGCTCCAGGAAGACATTTCAATCCCTCGACATAGCATGGTGGTTCTGCAAAAGACCAAATCAATATACATTTTATTTTGCAAACACAATTATTATGCTTATCCATGAAGGAAGACCAACACGGCGTAAATGGTCAACTATTTTCATTCGCATAGTTGCTAGAGATTGTTGTGACACAAATCTTATGGCATGGAAATGTCAACTACGAATAATTCCTGTTAATATTACCAGTAGTTGTTAATCTCACGACAATTAATTTACAGCAAACAGAAACAGATTTCTGCAGAAGAATCAAAGTATTACATAAAGTATTAGCCACTCCATAAACGTACAATATACACAAACGTCTATCAACTCGACAATAATTATAGACATACGTCTATCAACTCGACAATATAGACAGGTAGATAAAGAGAACAAATTATATGGGAGAATCACCTGATTTATTTAAATAATATAAATGAATCAGAATTTTAAAAGTAGTGGCAAAGGACACAGACAAAATAATCTAGTCATGCCATGTTAGAAAAGTCCATAGTTTCGTGAGAAACTGATGATGGATCTAATTAAGTGTAGGACGACATAAAATATATTCAAACATTCCTTATTTCTCAGCATTGCTTCTCCCAGCTTCCTGAATCTTAACCAACTCTACGTGAACATGTTTAATCCATAGAAACTTGATATTTCAAATCTGTTGTTTGTAGTACATGACGTCATATCTTGATTAACTTCGCTATTTGCACTTACACTATTACTTATGCTCAAGCAGTTATCTGCTCCAAACAAAAAAGCGTCAATACATAAAAGCCAATACAGAACCCATCCTTTATTTTCTTCGAGTCATTCGTTTGGCCAAACATTAGCTACACGCATAGAATCCATGCATAGATCTATATAAACTATATCAAGGACTGTACTAAGAATAACGAATAGTACACTTCTCGCGATAATCCGCGGGAGATTCGTACATTAAGTGTTGTTTCTTCTATACGTCACAACGCTATTGTAAGATGGCCACACGTGTGCCTTGTGATTAGTGCGATTGTTGGACAGCGAGCATGTGCTAATGTCTTAATGAATAAAGTGTGATGCATACAATAAACATGTTCTAGCGACATGTTATGTCCTTAGTTCCTCTTTGCCTTCAAATCTCAACAGCAACGATAAATATTTGCACTACATTTTACGGCGCGGCTATCCGGGGTGAAATGTCACTTTAGTAGCTCTATTGACCCAATACAGTACAATGCAATTCTGTATGTTTGACAAAGGCGTCTTTTATGCGGTTCAACTGTACTTAGATGTGGATATTAATGCAACGCATTTACTAATGGAACCTTCTCGATGTCACGAAACGACAGTTGCTGACAGCTGCCCCCTGGAATTTCTCCGGGGGCAGACATGGTTCTGCCCCCCATTAAATGTGAGCGTGAATGTTTGCTTTTGTGGCGAGTGTCAATGGCGGGTGGAAATATAAATTTTAAGAGACGATTAATGTGTATTTTTGTCAAATGTGAAATGTGTGTGCAATTGGAGGGCAGACATGTGGTTTTCTGCCCCCTCACAGTAATAGGCGGCGCGAAGAAAACAATATTTTTTTCAACAGCACACTATTGAAGACCGGGGTGGGGTGGGTGGTGCTTTAGGATATTTTTCGCGTTCACGTTTCAAATGTTTGCCTAGTCACACTCACCATATCAGGAGAGAGGAAATGTTGAAGATTTTTCGCGAACATTCAAATGCACCAACAAATGCACGCTGCCAGAAAACAATTCCTTTTAAACGTAATGGGGAGGCTCAGCCCTCGAGGCCCCGAATCATACGCCTATGAAGCCTATGGACACAACTGTGTATTTGACTACTTAAATATTAATAACAATCACATGTCCTATAGTATGTACTCTCTAAAATAATGCGGACATTATGTTAACCAGTTAAAGTTGCTGCAGTGTCAAAATGCTTTCGTAGGTCACTGTGACATGTCTCCTTTGTGATAGGTTCTCAAACAAAAATATCGCAATATATTAGTTATGTAGCTCCTAAGAACAAATTGACTGTAGCCTATAACAATTCACTAAGAATCCTTTTAGGAATACCAAAATTTTGTAGTGCGAGTTAAAAAAATTATGTTTGCGTATATCAAAATGCCAAGTGCTAATGTGTTATATGACGAATATATATACTTTTATTAAACGAATGGAGAAGATTAGCAATCATATTGTTCACAATATTGTAAATAATGACATGATATATTATTCTCTGCTGCGGAAAAAATTATAAAACAATTATTTTGTTTACAATAATATTTGTAGGACATTACACTAATTATTCTTGATATGGCTGCTATGGCACGCATATATTTGCATTGAATAGCTTTGGGTTTATTTGTGTTGGTGTTACCATGCATATGCCTAAGGAACATTCCTTATATTAAGGACTGAGCCTGGAATAAACTTCTCTTATCTCATATTGCCCTCGATTTATTTACACTTAGTTTGGATAAAAAATGTACGTTGTTGTCGCCCCAAAATAACGGAACTTTGTCCGCCAACAGAACTACTGTGCACTGCGGACAACGACCTTGGTGACACCAATTATGAAACTAGGTGTCGCGCAGTAATACCCATGGCTGTTGTCACCACAATTCAACTCAGTATGTGCTTTGTTCAATATAATCTGGTATGTTAATATGGCGTTAATTGTTCGTCTAAGTCAAAGTTATTTCGAGCATACTAAATTAATATTGACTACCGCTTTGTTCCAAAATACGACAAGTCTATATTAAATATTTATTTTGGTTGTGGCTGCACGATCACTCGGAGTCGAATGACTCAGCCAGACCTAAAACGTCAAGGACGGGTGCAGTAGTGATTAGTTTGCGGTAGTGCCATCATTATATGCCTGACACGTTAGTTGTAATTTCACCTCTCACCTAGACCTAGTCCATCTAACGCAGAATGAAGCCTTCACGAGACAGTTCCACCTGTATTTGTCGGACTTCTGTCCAAAGTCCTCCTGCATTAAATCCTGGTCATTATGCCATCACACCATCGCTCCTTTGGCCCGACCCTTGCTCGGTTCCAACTATGCTGTTACATTCAGTCTAGACTAGACGCAATTAATCCCAGCAAAAAGTGTGGCGCATGTAAAACTGGATTTAAATACAAATTTATGTGTCCTATTCTGACTGCATTAACTGTTTGCGCTGTTATTAGTTTACGACAAGTAGACAATATATAGGGGGAAGTAGACCGTTAGAATTTATTTTGTCTCACAATTCTCAGTTCCGAGAAATGGCTGTTGTGTGTCGTACATAAAACGAAGTTAAAGTTGCATTCTGATTTCGTCCATCTTTTATGTACATATGTCCAGGAAATCAACATGGCCCATACACTAAATATCACTTTCATCAACTTCATGTCAACGTGTTCACATAATATGCAATTTTAAGGTAAAACGGCGCAAAAGACGTTGGCCGGACCTGGCGACCGGTAATTTTTTTCTTTAAAAAACATAATTATCGAATAATATATCGAATGCCAAAGTGACATATATCGTAGCAAATATGTCCAAATAAGTTAATATTGTTCATGTTGTACATACACTTTCTTAAAAACAGGTTCTGTTAAATGGTAGGTTCTCAGAATGAAACTTTATCAAGAGGGTCAATTTATTTCAGCGTACCTAACGGCGGAATTGCCCGTCAACTGGTGTCAACGCGTCCTCTTGTAGAGACAAGGCGTGGTTCTATTTGCCTATGGCGACTACAGGAGACATGTGTGATGATGTGATTATATTCAGGGGCGTTCCTTATCAGACTCGAAAAACAAGAATTAATAAGGTAAAAGACTGCATGTTCGGGGGTAGATCAGATTTGTATAACATCTTATCACCCAAAAGCTTCGTGTACGCCTCTTCCGTTATGACGTAGTGTAAAAGTAATCTTGAGAAAAGGGTGGCAAACATACATTGCAGGTTTGATATGCATAACAAAGATTTCGACCCTTGCTATAAGTCGTTATGATGTATGTTTAAGGTACAATTGGGGTGCAACAAGCCGTGGCACCCTCTGTGTCATCATACTATTTGTTCATTGGAAAAAATAAATATCTCTAAACGACTACCTTCGTTTTTTCAAATACTTCGCCAGTAGGTAGATCAGAGGCCAATGGTCAAAGGACGCGAATGGGCATAGAAAAGGGGGACTAAACCTCGGCGTCTAGGAGGAGATAGACTTACAATGCTCCAAACGTAGCATAATAATATATATCTGTATATTCCACTAACGTGTATAAGGGTTTCATTTCAACTCTGAAGACGAAAAACATTTAAGTGCGTTTTTGTCTAAAACAATTCCAACACTTTGTTAAGCCTGGAAGGTTGGTTTATACATTCCTGCCTCATCCGACGCTATACTATTGTAGATAAATTGTTGGAGAAAAACAACCGCGCAGGGTTCTGTTTATAAAGTTAGAGATAGAAATATACACTCTCTGTGTGTTACTATTTTACAATGTCTTACGTGCAATAACTGTAGTATTTATGGTCCTCTTTACTTCTGCTGACGGAAGGCTGAGAGCAAGACAATGAACCACTCCACAACATACTCATGATACTGCCGTTTGAATTGGATATACTGTCAAATACAGATATTGTGTTACGGAGTTACGATTGTGCAGTGTTGTTGGTTTTGATGCGATAGATTCAAGCTTAACTTAAGAAAACGCACTTCTTCAGTAGCTGCGACCGAAACATGGAACGAACTCTCCACCATCTTAAAAACGAATTGACACTATACTATAGTACATATTATGTACCGTCTGTATCAATATCAAGACAACTATTTGTAGAAGTATTTTTACCCAAAATGCACGGCGGTACGTCGTCCTGGAAGTGACTTTAGCGCGTCCCTGTTCGTGATATCGTGCTTAACGTTTCTGGTTTGTTTCGCCTTTGGAATCGATCTCTGAGTATTATATTCATACGGCTGTTGTTGTTGTTGTTATTGTTGTTGTTGTTGTTGTTGTTATCATCACTGTTATTAACGTATTAAATTAGAATCATACATGGCGAGTTATTTGCGCATCGTTTTATATTGTTTTTTTTCTCTAAAATATCGCGAAGCCTATGTAATACAATAATGTATGTACGTGTAGCAGACGAGGCACGAGAAATTACACTAAAACACTAGGAAACATGATCCTTCTTAATATGAGATTTTAACAACTGCTTTCAGAACATTATAATACGCTCAGTCGAAGTAAACAGGGATCGATGCTTACCCTTGTCTGCACCAAGTGTCGACCCGACGGCACAGAGAAGAATCAGACCGATCAGACCCTTGCTAATCGACATGGTGGCTGGCTTGATCGGCGTACTAGTATCCCCTTTCCAGTTTATCTGGAATGATTAGATCAAAAACGACTGCGATCTGCTCCCAAAAGCGCAAGGAAGCAAACTTGGTAAAAACAATGATAACATCATCATGGCACAAATATAGAAACCATCAAACACACGTGGGCGGTCATGTTACTAGAATAAATATAGTTATACGAAACACCATGATTTTGTTAAACATCATTAACCCAGTCATGTTGATCCCCGGACTATAATTATGTCCGCATTAAGAAAGTCCGGGTAAATGAATTATGAACACCACGAGGTACGATATTAGGCCTAACGTTTGGAAATACTGCTCCGGTGAAAATGTATCCGGATGCGGTTAACTAAATTCCATATCAACTACTCTCTCCGGATTTGATTTCAATAAATAGGATGCAGCGGCCGATCCTACAGACGTCGGTTGGAAGATTTACCGGCAAATGAATAACATCTGACGACTCAACATATGTGCGGCGGAATTTGGACCGATGTGTTTTTTTTAGGCCGGCTTAGGGCGCGATTGAGTAAACTGTGTGTAGATGGGTATCTACGACATCGGAAAGAGAAGGGGAAATCTTAGTCATCCATTAATGTTGCATGCTAAACTGCAGTGGCGCAACAGGTTATCTAGAAAACAAACACAAATATGCAAAAGAGGGTCGTAGACCAATGCCCCACTAAATGCCCCACTGACATAGATGTTGTATTCGCATGCTGTGTTGCAAACTCTACTACGCATTTTGGCTTACACCTCACTTTAAATAGATGGTTATTATGACCAATGCATGCATATACAATTAGCCTACGTCAATTGTTAATCAAATTCATATGGCCATTTTCCGCCAGATGTCAAAACTCCATATCTTAAATGACACTCTGAAATATCACTGAACTCATATCTACAATACAATACAATACAATACAATACAATACAATACAATACAATACAATACAATACAATACAATACAATACAATAATACAATGCAATGCAACGCAACACAACACAACACAACACAACACAACACAACACAACACAACACAACACAACACAACACAACACAACACAACACAACACAACACAAAACAACAGATCCCATGGATGATCCTCGTAGACCTTTCAATTATTTAATGATGTTGCCAACCCTGCAAACGAAACAGTTCACATTAATTTTGTCTCACAATGAAACAGCAAGTACAATTAAAAGAATATGAATAATGCAAACCTCTAGTACGTGTCCTGTTAACCCCACCTTAAAGATACACTCGGCAGAATAACTTACCTTTTGTGAGAAACGACTATAGCGCCGAATTGGACCACCAGTTTGAACCCGTCTCGCCCTCTCCAGTACAATGCCGGTGACCAGGTTGACGCACACATTTATGCTTCAATCAACGTCACTCCCAGTCGGTTGCCAGGCAACGGCGCATGACTCAAAGTGGTCACGAGCGCAGTATCTTTCACCCTAAGTAGAAATGCTAATATGCAAACTTGAATGCAGGCGCGCACAAACTGTTAATGTCGCATGGTGATATAAATTATGAAGTTACAAATTGGAATATCGTGTCGTCCTTTGGCAGCGCCTCGAGTTAGCTATATTTAGTTCATATTTTATAACACACCATTTTATGACATAGTCAGTGACTAGTCATAGACTATGTCTAGCACAATATAATACTGTTTTAAGCATAAGAATTAACAATAATATTCATAATTGTGCTATGTATGACGTTAATATTTCAATAGCGACAACATTCTATGCTTAGAACGCATTCTAATCCGATAGTACATCGTCCAAGATCAAGTTACATAGAACCAATATAAAAGGTCATATCATTGGTTCAAAAATGGGGCAGACTTCGGTTTCTACGTGGTAAGCAATACCACCCCAATTGTAGAAGTGGGCAACGTGAACAAATTGAAATATGTATGTGTAGTATTGACTCATAAAACCAAAATTAGTTCAAATTCGCAGTTTTTTTAATCAAAGGTCAATTCAATTTAAAAGATCTAATTATGTCATCAATTCACAATTTTATTAACACACAAACAGCGTTTACAAGCAGTATTGTCAAGTCACGTCAAGTCAAATAGTTTATTCAAACAAATCAAACATGATGAATGCATAATTAAATATACCAATTAAATATTCAAATATAACAATTAAATATACAAACCAAATTTATGAACAGTTTGAAAGGAGAAACATTGAAGTAGAAATACTTTTGAAGTCATGCTACTCCTTTGTCGATATGTTACAGCAGCTTATTTCACTACTTTAGTTTCATAAAAAATGTGTGGCGTTTATCACGTCTTGCCATGAAACCTTTATATATATACATACGTGTATATATATACATATATATATATATATATGTAAGGGTTTCATGACGTTATATATATATATGTAATATATATATCATATATTATATATATACAATATATATATGTGTGGCTGTCATAAACGATATACATGTGGCTCTCTACTTTGGTAGAATATTACTGTACTGTATATCGCTATATTAAATACGCATACAATAATTTTCAAGTAACTGTTTTCTCTAACGTGCTTTAAAATGGTGCAGTGAACGAATATTACTAAAGCTGACATACAACGAATCCCACAGTTTGGTTCCATTGACAATTAGTGACATGTACCTTCTATTGCCATAAAGTTCAATTTTTTTACACAGCAGTTGATGGTCAACAGTATCAGAAGCTTTCTTGAGGTCTATAAATACACCTATCCAACTTTTCTTATTTTCTAGCGAACTTGTAATATTGTCAATCAATTCTACCAAAGCGTGCGACGTTGACATGCCTTCTCTAAACCCATATTGGCACGAGTCTAAAATATTACAGGAATTCAAAAAAACGTTCAAGTCGAGCCTTAAGTAGTTTCTTTAGTATTTTAGAGAACTATGGTAGAAGAAAAATCGGTCTGTAATTGGTAAATAAATGTTTTTCACTGGATTTAAATAAAGGTATTACTTTAGCTAAAACACCGCCTTTAAATGACAGATTACATACATACGTCATAGGTTAGACGGTACATTCTATTACATTTTCAACCTGACTCGTAATGCCATCGCAGTCGGACGAAAATTAATAACCACAACTAGTAACGGTGCGTATGACCTCTCCAGCGGCTGCTTAAAGTGTAGAGCGCTTTAAGCAGTCCTGGGGACTGGATACTGCGCTATATAAAAAACTTCTCTTTTATCTTTACCTCTTTCTTATCAGTTGGTGACAGAAACATTGACCATACTGCGTTTCCCATGTAAACAAGAACTGAAACGCCCGCTGGAGTTTCAATAGAGTTTTGTTAACTCCGGTCCAATGCTTCTAAAATACGTATTAAAGGGAATAAAAACTGTCGGTCCTGCTGGCTCAGTTGGTGAAGGCGTTGGTTTCTTGGCATTTATTTTGTAATCGGGCGACGCCGGTTCAATCCCGACACCAAACCATTGATTTTCTTTACACTTTTTTTAAAAATGTTTTCACCAAGTAATACGAACCAAAACCATTTTTATACTATGTGATTTTACCAAGGATTTACCAACAATTCAGCATGTGCGCAGAAAGCTGCTGACAAAGCTTTCGTCCCCAGTGTGCATACCGCATAGAAGCTGTTGTGCACCATTGGCGTGACTAGCTGTGAATGCGAACGCAGCATCAGTGCCGTAGGGAGAATGAAAACGTACTTGCGGAGCACGATGCTTGAGAACCGCATGAATGGCTTGGTCTTGCTTCACATGCATCACGGAAGTATAATAGACGAAGACGCCATAATTGACCGGTTTGCTCAAAAGCAACCACGGCGAATGGAACTTTGCAATATTTTGGCAGATTAATGCAGATTGATAAGCCGCCAAGTGATTGATCATTTGTATCAGCCACAGTGTAGTGTTACTGTACAACGTTATGTGCATGCCTAGTAGCGTAGACTACTATCAGTTGTATGTCAAATTATTAAAGACGCAAAACCTGACATGGATTATGTCGCAGTGTTTTTATTCTACATGAACCGTTCACGAACTTGGCTTTTATCATAGACCTACACACATCTATCCACATTCTGCGTAGGCTGTGTCTATGGTTTGTATAAGGGGGAGGGGGATAGGAGGAATGGGGCGCCGAAGGTGATAACCATGCAGTGGACCCCCTACAAAAGCTGCTGGATCCGCCACTGCTGCCCCCAACCTAACTACAAGCAGGATCCGCCACTTGTGCCCCCTGCCTAACTACAAGCAGGATCCGCCACTGGTGCACCCAGCCTAACTACAAGCAGGATCCGCCACTGGTGCCCCCTGTCTAACTACAAGCATGATCCGCCATTGGTACCCCCGTCTAACTACAAGCAGGATCCGCCACTGCTGCCCCTTGTCTAACTACAAGCAAGATCCGCCACTGCTGCCCCCTGTCTAACTACAAGCAGGATCCGCCATTGGTGCCCCCTGTCTAACTACAAGCAGGATCCGCCACTGATGCCCCCTATCTAACTACAAGCAGGATCCGCCACTGTTGTCCCCTGCCTAACTACAAGCAGGATCCGCCACTGGTGCCACCTGTCTAACTACAAGCAGGATCCACCACTGGTGCCCCCGTCTAACTACAAGCCGAATCCGCCACTGGTGCCCCCTGTCTAACTACAAGCAGGATCCGCCACTGGTGCCCCCTGTCTAACTACAAGCAGGACCCGCCAAAGGTGCCCCCTGCCTAACTACAAGCAGGATCCGCCACTGGTGCCCCATGTCTAACTACAAACAGGATCCGCCACTGGTGTCCCCTGTCTAACTACAAGCAGGATCTGCCACTGGTGCCCCCAGCCTAACTACTAGCAGGATCCGCCACTGGTGCCCCCAGCCTAACTACAAGCAGGATCCACCACTGGTGCCCCCTGCCTAACTACAAGCAGGATCCGCCACTGGTGTCCCCAGCCTAACTACAAGCAGGATCTGCCACTTGTGTCCCCTGCCTAACTACAAGCAAGATCCACCACTGGTGCCCCCAACCTAACTACAAGCAGGATCCGCCACTGGTGCCCCCAGCCTAACTACAAGCAGGATCCGTCACTGGTGCCCCCTGCCTAAGCAGGAACGAAGCTATACATTTTATGGTCCGATTTTAATCACAACAATTTTCAGAATAGCAAGGTGACAGTTCGTAACATTAGTGAAAACATTATAAGAAAGGCAATGGCTAAGTGGTGAATGACCCTTTTTTTATGTGTCGACGTCCTGGCTTAAATAAACAAATAGACGACAACATGAACTGGTAAATACTAAATATTGCAACTATTTCCTATTGGACATTAACTTGGAGGTTCTGGCTGAGAAAATATTCCTCTTGAAAGGAAGCAATTTGTAGCTTCGCCGCATTTAATGCATAAACGGTGGAACAAAATTAATATGGGGCGGGGGGTGACCAGACGTTTCTGCAACACTCAACACCTCTGCCCGCCTTTGGGCATGACATCGGAAGACGGAGAAGGGGAGGGGGTGCTGTTGACGATTTTTCACCACACTCTTCAGGCTCTCGGAAACGTAGATTTGCACGTTCCATTGGGGCTCTCAAAAATTCCTTCTTGCGCTCGATTTCAACAACCAATTTCCCAAAATATTGGGAGGCTAAGTCTTTCTCCAGCACTCCCCCCCCCCACACACACACACCAGAAACAATTACACTACAAAATGTCACCCCTTCTCTAAATATTTGGTGTGAGTTGTAGGGGTAAACCCCCTTCGGTAATATTGGGAAGCTCGGCCCCCCAATATACAGGAAATTGAGCCAAGGCTTGACATAATTATCATCGATACCAAATCAAAATTACACCACGGTACCAGACATTCAACTCAATCCAAATCATCTATAAAGGTTTCACAGCCATAAACAAACATTTCAAACATAAACATTTTAAATAATATTTCATTGTAAATATATATTTTTATATTGAAATAATAGTAATTTGGTAACCTGCATGAAGGCTTTCATCTTCAACTTTATCACTACCATGCCACAATGCTAACTTCAGTTCTGTACAAATTTTTAACATTTTATGTCAGCTTTTTTTGGTAAGAAAACATTGTATTCAACTCAATTAACCATAGTTCGTTTTGCGCACTTCACTTACAATTTAATTCCAAACTAATCTGTTTAGCTTTTTTCCACAAGTTCTATTTTAAATCAATTCAATTCAGAGTTGAACAAAGTAGATGATTATATTATAAAAGAGACACCGAGCATGAGGACGACTGGAAAGAAACGAAGATGATGGTTGCGTTCGTTCAACAACAATATTACCAAACGGAAAGAAACACCAAACTGAAAGATATTGTAAGAACAAAACTGAACAGAACGGTACAAGAACCGAACAGAATGAAGAGGATAGATTTCTTGTCACACTGACAGGAGTTCTAACATAACTGCCCAGCTGCATTACCATGGTAGGCACGAGAACAGATTCAAGAACATGCTTTCTGTTTGTGCTTTGTTTGCGGGCGTCGTTGTCGTCATGGTATTTGTCATCAATGGTGGTCATAGTGGAAGCAAAACAAACTATAACAGCGATTAAATATCAACTTACACTATATAGGCCCTAGTTTGATTGCCGAGTGCAAATATGTACAGGCGTACACTGTCGCCGTGACACATGGAATGTTGTCAGTGGCTAATGACGTATCGTGATGGCCCTGCAATGTTGACCAAGTGTATCACGAAGTAGCATATTAGCATTAGGAGTCACGCGCGCACGTAGTTTACGTAGGATATGTTGTCATGCTTTTATTTGTAATATTTATGCCGATGCAGAAATGTCTGACTACCAAAATAATCCTGGTTCAGGTTCCGCCCTAGATACCTTGTGGCTTACTATAACACATGCACAGTATAAACAAGTTTACAATTGGTGATAAAAATAAAATGCGCTGGTGATGTACTACACTCAACAAATGTTAATTATCCTCCCACGAGTCTACATATTAGTTCAGTTTAGCTCGTCATCAACACAGCAATGACCACACACTGGGCGTGTGTTTGACGAATAACGACACGCCTTCTGCATGTTGGTAGTTCCCGTAAGCCTTTAAGTAACATTTAGGGGCGTCTAGGGTCAGAACTTGTAGAGGTAGAGCCAATTTACGTTCGAAGGCAACGAACGCAATCAATAATAAATAACAAATATTCTAATTATGGATATTTCTAAATTGCATGTCAACATGTTGGAAACATTTATGGATGTTCAATAAAAACTAACCAACGTTTAAGCGGTCATCTTGGTACAATTATGTGTATTTAGTTTGCGCTTATGTAGGCGGATCCAGGGGGGTACATTCGTCGTCGAAGTAGCATACTGTACGCCACGCACTTAATTTATGTATGTACGGTAATTTTACAGCAGACGGGAACGAGGCTTGGAATTCCAAAATAGGGATATCCCACTTCGACTTATTTAACGCAAGTTGCTCATTTAACAGAGATGCTTGCGGTACATTCCAGACATTCGGCAACCAATTGCATGCAGGCATGAACGGAGCTACGCGAGGTAATTGTTATGTGTCTGTTGTATAAATGTAACTTTAATGAAACTGTTTCACAGGCAAAACTGTTGGTCACCCGATTAACCGCAAGCTGGCTCAGACTGAGACTCGGGTCTTCGACTTCGTCTTCGCGGGTCACACTAAAACAGTAAAAGTAGTAGTACTACAGGCTACTAAACATTACACCCATGATCAGTCAAACCAATCAAACCAAACCCTACTACAAGGCTACCAAACATTACACCCATGATCAGTCAAACCAATCAAACCAAACCCTACTACAAGGCTACTAAACATTACACTCATGATCAGTCAAACCAATCAAACCAAACCCTACTACAAGGCTACTAAACATTACACCAATGATCAGTCAAACCACTCAAACCAAACCCTACTACAAGGCTACTAAACATTACACCCATGATCAGTCAAACCAATCAAACCAAACCCTGCTACAAGGCTACTAAACATTACACCCAGGATCAGTCAAACCAATCAAACCAAACCCTACTACAAGGCTACTAAACATTACACCCAGGATCAGTCAAACCAATCAAACCAAACCCTACTACAAGGCTACTAAACATTACACCCATGATCAGTCAAACCAATCAAACCAAACCCTACTACAAGGCTACTGTTCCCGGATCTTGTTGTTGAACGAATGGCATAAAAACCTGAAGTTCCTTTATGCCACACCCATATATACAAGCTAACTGTATTTGCAGCGAGGGAGAAGGTTGATTTGTATATGAACTGTCCAACACATAGATTCGACCACCCTTATCTTTTAAAGAAGCTACCCAGTAGCCTTGACCATTATGGTGTATTTCAACTATTTGTGCTGTAGGGGCAGCACGCGTTTCAAATGTTGTTGTGTATTGCAACATTTGTTGTTGTCATCAAATATTGGTGCCAACAATGTAGATTGAAACCATTGGTATAATATTATGGGAAATATATAAGTAAGACTTGTTGTTAGTTAGTGTTTTCTTTTTTGTATATACTATTTTTCATTTGACTTTTGTGTTCATTAAACTTATTATAGGTAGAGTTGTCCTGGGTGTATAAATAAATTTACTAATAGCTAAATATTACATTCCAACAACAGTTAAAAAAACAAATGCGATATGCCAATAGGTCTACTAACTAACTCTGAAATATATTAAAAATTCAAATAATTGTTTCATGTTAATCTCAACTGTTACAAACAGCATGTACAGATATTCATACATAAAAAAGTATGCAGTCATTCATATGCTAACATTTATATTAAAAATATTAATAACTGTAGGCCATATCTATGTTAAAATTTAGATTAAGCTAATTTAAATTGGGTATTGGTTATATAATTACAAAATGAGTGTGAATTTAATAAAGTATCAAAAACACTGGCATTAATTAGGCCTACAAAACAAAGTTACGAATGTGTCTGGGACAGCTAGTCAAAGTCCACGATCTCAGTTAACAAGAACATTGAAATAACGTGAACTACTCATTCACTCACTCACTAACATACATGGAGCTAGCAGGGCAATCCAACTGAAATCAAACCAAATACGCCTGCCCCTGTACACTAGATCAAACAAAATCAGAAGACTGCTGGAGCCTCGATCAATCAGCATTCCTCACCTGGATCTATTGTAATTGTTTCAAAAAGGCCAGCGTTCAATAACAGGTGATAGTGTCCCATGAAAATAAACTGACTCTGCGTGAGGTATTCAGAGTATTCTTTTATAGTAAATAAACTGTTAATTTATTATTATGTTAAGATTTTCTAAATGCAAGTTACACCATTCAGGTATTATGTTTAGAATTGTTAATATAATACAATAATAAAAGACACTCCAATATTTACTAACGCACACGCAAACAACAACAACATAACAACAATGTAAAGAAGGAACAAAGGTCGTGCGCATCCTTGTAAATGTGGTCCGCCCGGTCTGCCCGTTCACGGTCCGCCTTTTAGTGTGGCCCATCTTCAATGGGATTCCCAACACAATCAATTGGACGATGAATTATGCTCCAACGGACCTTTAAAACTTAAAAGTTAAACTTAAATTGTAAAGGTCCGTCCTCAGTAAAAAAATTTGCTCGTCCTGTGTCAGATCTATTTTGAGAAATAGGAAAAACTGTTAGTGCTTGTTAGCTTATGTATAATACATTATATATAATACATTCTATGTCACAACAAAATCATGTTGAGGCGATTACAATCTGTACTGACTGTTTGGATGTTTGTTTGAATAAAACATATTGAATTGAATGTAGATTAGGTCCTATGGGCAATACGTACCTTATATATTATAATTGTTGAGTTACATTTGTTTAAGCCTTAAGTGAAGGGAGCTCCACCCAACCCCCCTCCCGTGTCATATATACATCTCTCACACATTTTCACAACCCTGACTCAAATTCCTGGATTTTACCCGTGGGACGTGGTGTTCGAGCGGTTATAGTTCCGGACTGTCGATTGGAGGAATAACCAAGGTTTGAATTTTGGTGCTGACCGGTTGAAACTTGGAGAATTTTTTTCATCCTACATTGCCTGTGTCTTTCAGAAGAGATCCTATAAACCGTTAATCCCTTTTATTTGGTGTCTAAAACATCCCATCCAGGGAGATGAAATAAACCTGTCATGGACTCACTGAGCTGGGATCTCATCCCCTTGTCTCTCAACGCCAGAGTAATCAAGGTAACGATTGTGGGCATTTGCTGGAAGAAGAATTATGTGAAGTGATTTTTATTCATTCATCGTTAGCATAAGTTAGTATTAAAGTCTGCTGTTGTCAGGGCTATACTATGTCCAGGTAGTTTCTTGTTGTTTCCAGTGCTCGGCAAACGTTCCAATAACGGACTAGTCTGTATATATTGTGGTTATAATGTTATAGTCTTATGAGGTCTCATTCAACTAGTCAACCTTTTCAGAACATTATTGCCAAACTGACATTTTTATGCTGGCAATGAGGTTGACCACTGCTAGGCTGCATGTCCTCCTCAGTGGTACTTTTACGCCAAAGACGGGACCAACATTAACATGATCTGTGAGTCACGAAAAATACACAATACCCAATGGTGGGATCCATGATTTTACACCAAATATATTTAGACGTAACTGATTGTAAATAAATATCACAGTTTTTTAAAACAGTGCCAATTAGTAGATGAGAGGCCAATGGTTTGAGGAATTGTATGGAGATAAAAAGAGATGGTAAAAAAGGATGGAGAGTGCTGTTGAATATATTTCGCAGCGATGCTCACAATTTTTAAAGCTCCTCAAAAACTGTCCACTACACCCCACTTGAGACCAACCAAAAATCTCCAACTGCACCTGCATTAAGGCCCTCCCAAAACCTCCAATTGCACACCCTGAGACTAGCCAAAAATCCCATCTTCAAGCTTTCCCAAAACCTTGAAATGCATTCCCTTGAGGCTCACCCAAAACTCATTGATGCTAAAAAAAACTAAAATTACTCCAAAAAAGGCACCCCTTCTATAAATATTGGGGTGTTATCTTATCTGCAGCCCCAAATCGGTTGTGGTGCCTATGAGATTGGTGGTGAAAGAAAAGAATGAAGAAAATATCTTATTAAGTGCCAATGTAGTAGACAACATCAAGCTACTCATTCATTTATTTCACCTTATGTGACTTAATATTGGTCTTATTTAAAGCGAGTTAGTCTGTTCCATTTAATACTCCGAATTAGCCTTGGGTTGTAATTATTAGCAGAACATTTGCTGAATCAATCGTAACTTCAAAAGTAGTTGCGCGTATGGATGTTTGCACAATAAGTGACAATAACATCATTTAATTGTTTACTAATTTAATGTTTTGTTTACAATTTGATAATTTCATGCCTGCAACATTCAAAGACACTGGCTTATTGAAATGCAGTATATATCTCCAACATATTTATTCTGGTAATAACAACAATACTTATATTAAAAATGAGGACCAGAAAGCCTTCATTTGATTGCTCAAATCTTGACAACAATGATAAAGAATTCATTTAGAAATGTTATAATGTATACACATATTAGTTAACCGCAAAGGAATATAAGTGTTTGTTTCAGCAGCCTATCAATGACAACACAGCGTTGGTTTGTTGTTTGTATTTATCATATTTCCAGTAAAAAATTACAAAAATGATCGCTGGTTCCTAGTACACCACTCGCCGCCACTTAATATATATCTACATGCAGAGATACTTGTCATGGCAGTTGCTGGTTTCCGGCCCACCGTGTGGCGCCGCCATTCAGGTTGCGTCGACAACTCGAGCTGGATTGAGCAGATAGATAACTTCCAAGTGACGTAATTTTAAAAACCTGCTTAAGAGACTTTGATATTCTTTGCTTTGAGTAACATTATTTACCCCAGCAATGTAAACATAAAGTTGTGAAATCTCGCTTATTATATTGTTGTTTTGTTGCGTGCGTGCGTGCGTGCATGGATGTATGCGTGCTTGTGAGGATGGACAACGTGAAATGAACGAAATTGACAGACAGCAGCAAGATGATTCAAACCGCGGTCTCCACGATTGACGTAGCATATTGTGTAATTGAAACTCTATTTTCCAGATGACGAGGATGACGCGTCTCCCGACTTCAGCCACCTACCGGACGTCACATGGGTCGACATCATGTCGTTTCTGTCGTTGCCAGACAGAGGGCGCCTCGCCCGGACATGTCGCGCGCTCGAGGCGTCCTTCCGTCACCCGTCGCTGTGGTACGCCGTCACCATCACTCTGCACGGCGACACCGGACGTCGCGACTGCGTGGGGCGAACCGCCGCCAGCTACGTGCCGATGGTCGAACGCTTCGGCGCCTACTTCCAGGACCTGACGCTCATCTTCCGTGGCTACAACATGAAGATGACGCCAGACTGCGAGGCCGTCGTCGCCTGTCTGGGCCGCTGCTGTCGCTACGAGAGACTCACGCTCGACGTGCAAAGTCTCGTGCGGTCACGTGACATCGTCGGCAACCTGGAGCCACGCACGACGGACCTGGACGTGTTGGCACGACTCGTCACCGATGCCTACCGCCTGAGGGCGTTCGAGCTGCGCGCCTGGCCCGTGTACCCGCGCGTGCGGAGTGTGGACATGCTAGCGGCGCTGCAGTCGAACGCTAAGCTGCGGGGATGCCTGGAGAGACTGAGTCTGTACTGGCAGAGCGCCGACAACAGCACGTGGGTGTCGCTAAATACCCTCGTGCCAACCCCCGCTCAGATGTTAGCCCTCACTGCCCATTTTACGCGCCTGCGCGCCCTCTACTTGCGCTCATCTATGCTCAGCGACGATCTCATCGTCGATTTGGCCGACTCCCGGCATGCACCGCTGCAGCGGTTGGGCATCCTCGTGACGTATTCGAAGAGCCGCTCGGACGGGGAGCTCCCGCGCATCGAGGCGAGCTCTTGGAGCAGACTGCGGGCCTACTCGCCAGGGCTACATATTCACGTGACCGTTATGACCCGGATGCCGGCAGACACACTGTCCGACATGCTCGTGCCCAATATGCCCGTCACGGCTGTTAGCTTCATGCGTTACTCGCAGTGTGGCGCTACCAACATCCGCTCAATCACGGACAAGTTCAGCGCATCGCTCCGTAAGTTCGTCGACTACAGCGACGCCAGCGGACTCGATGCCGACCTCGTTGCTATGGCAACAAAATGTAGCCATCTCAACTACTTGGTGTACAATGGAACATTGCGCGCATCTACTGTCCGCGAACTGGCTAGTCTGAGAGGTAGTCGATGGATTCAATTCCGGGTCAACATTGACAAGGTCGTTACACGTGATGTTGATCCGGAGGAGGACGATGATGTCGTCATCAGGAAGGGTGACGATAACTCGTATTACGTCGTCAAGATTCGGCAGCTGGCCGAGGCGGCTGCCGACGACCGAACAGCTGCCATTAACCAATTGACGGCCGATGTGACGTCATTTAAGATAAGATGTTGTTTATTGTCCCCATAGGGAAATTCTTTCTGTGTGGTCATTCATAAATAACGTTATTATGTGTAAATGGTTAATACAATAAAATATTCATATAAAATTTATAATATTATTTTAACAAAATTGTCAGCTATGCAACTGCAGCATGTAAAGAACACCTCGTTAATTACTAGCAAGGCTACCAAACATTACACCCATGATCAGTCAAACCAATCAAACCAAACCCTACTACAAGGCTACTAAATATTACACTCATGATCAGTCAAACCAATCAAACTAAACCCTACTACAAGGCTACTAAACATTACACCCATGATCAGTCAAACCAATCAAACCAAACCCTACTACAAGGCTACTAAACATTACACCCATGATCAGTCAAACCAATCAAACCAAACCCTGCTACAAGGCTACTAAACATTACACCCAGGATCAGTCAAACCAATCAAACCAAACCCTACTACAAGGCTACTAAACATTACACCCATGATCAGTCAAGCCAATCAAACCAAACCCTACTACAAGGCTACTAAACATTACACCCATGATCAGTCAAACCACTCAAACCAAACCCTACTACAAGGCTACCAAACATTACACCCAGGATCAGTCAAACCAAACCCTACTACAAGGCTACTAAACATTACACCCAGGATCAGTCAAACCAATCAAACCAAACCCTACTACAAGGCTACTAAACATTACACTCATGATCAGTCAAACCACTCAAACCAAACCCTACTACAAGGCTACTAAACATTACACCCATGATCAGTCAAACCAATCAAACCAAACCCTACTACAAGGCTACTAAACATTACACCCAGGATCAGTCAAACCAAACCCTACTACAAGGCTACTAAACATTACACCCATGATCAGTCAAACCAATCAAACCAAACCCTACTACAAGGCTACTAAACATTACACCCATGATCAGTCAAACCACTCAAACCAAACCCTACTACAAGGCTACTAAACATTACACCCAGGATCAGTCAAACCAAACCCTACTACAAGGCTACTAAACATTACACCCATGATCAGTAAAACCAATCAAACCAAACCCTACTACAAGGCTACTAAACATTACACTCATTATCAGTCAAACCACTCAAACCAAACCCTACTACAAGGCTACTAAAGATTACACTCATGATCAGTCAAACCAATCAAACTAAACCCTACTACAAGGCTACTAAACATTACACCCATGATCAGTCAAACCAATCAAACCAAACCCTACTACAAGGCTACTAAACATTACACCCATGATCAGTCAAACCACTCAAACCAAACCCTACTACAAGGCTACTAAACATTACACCCAGGATCAGTCAAACCAAACCCTACTACAAGGCTACTAAACATTACACCCAGGATCAGTCAAACCACTCAAACCAAACCCTACTACAAGGCTACTAAACATTACACTCATGATCAGTCAAACCACTCAAACCAAACCCTACTACAAGGCTACTAAACATTACGCTCATGATCAGTCAAACCAATCAAACCAAACCCTACTACAAGGCTACTAAACATTACACCCATGATCAGTCAAACCACTCAAACCAAACCCTACTACAAGGCTACTAAACATTACACCCAGGATCAGTCAAACCAAACCCTACTACAAGGCTACTAAACATTACACCCATGATCAGTCAAACCAATCAAACCAAACCCTACTACAAGGCTACTAAACATTACACTCATGATCAGTCAAACCACTCAAACCAAACCCTACTACAAGGCTACTAAACATTACACTCATGATCAGTCAAACCACTCAAACCAAACCCTACTACAAGGCTACTAAACATTACACCCATGATCAGTCAAACCAATCAAACCAAACCCTACTATAAGGCTACTAAACATTACACCCATGATCAGTCAAACCAAACCCTACTACAAGGCTACTAAACATTACACCCATGATCAGTCAAACCAATCAAACCAAACCCTACTACAAGGCTACTAAACATTACACCCAGGATCAGTCAAACCAAACCCTACTACAAGGCTACTAAACATTACACCCATGATCAGTCAAACCACTCAAACCAAACCCTACTACAAGGCTACTAAACATTACACCCATGATCAGTCAAACCAATCAAACCAAACCCTACTATAAGGCTACTAAACATTACACCCATGATCAGTCAAACCAAACCCTACTACAAGGCTACTAAACATTACACCCATGATCAGTCAAACCAATCAAACCACACCCTACTACAAGGCTACTAAACATTACACTCATGATCAGTCAAACCACTCAAACCAAACCCTACTGCAAAGTTGAGCACTAAACACGCTTATTAAGAAGTCTCACAGCGGTAGAAATAAAGCTCTTTCTGTCCCTCCTGGTACTGTACTTGGGCGTTCTGTACCTCCTGTCTGAAGGCAGCAGCTCAAAGCGACAGACAAGTGCATGCGTGGTGTTATTTGCAATACGCACAGCTTTCCTCCTCCCTCTGTTCATAGAGAACACGAAGGTCGACACACTGACATATACTTAGTTTTGACCCAAGATTTACAACCTTCCTGAGTGTTGAGATGTTGGTGACTGACAAGCCAGCCTGACCAAACCAGGCGAAAAATTAGAACGTTAAGACACTTTCAATGTGACAGCTGTAAAAACATTTCATAATTTTGCTATCAACATTCAGCTTACTGAGTCTACGCAGTAAACACCAGCACTGCTGACATTTCTTGTAGATGTACTGTCTGTTATCATTGAAACCGAGGGAGTTATCGAGAATGGTCCCAAGGTATGTATAACTGGACACACGTTCTACAATTTATTGGTCGGAAGTGGTTGCACGTGGACCAGTTACTGTTCAATGACGTAGAAAATGAAGTTACCCCTCGTGTGACTAAGTCGGTGGATAGTCAGGTGGTTGCTGGGCTTTGATAATGCGGTAATAACTATTCATATAAAAACCTTCTTGCACTACAGTGGGCTTGGTGTGACTGACTCACATCCGATCAGTGCAACTAGAATCTCTTACGCTACTGATTCAGTTATGTGGCGCATTTTACACAGCGTGAATGATTCCGTTCCAGGCAAGAAGTATATTTTATTTTGCTAAAATGCTAGTTCAACGATTACATTAAAGCAGAGTTTAAAACATCACCGCCACGCGTCATGAACAGTACTCCAATTGCACATGAACTGCAATTTAATATGCCACATCTATAAAAAAAATTAAACAATAAATCCCGGTCTTATTTCAGACATAATCTCATAATATTATTATTTGTGTTGCATTGCATTTAACGCTATCATGTTAAGCAGTGGCATACACTATTTTTGTATTCTGTTCATATTTTGTCAACATTTTACTTACACGACTCTTCGCGTCTTATCTGTATTTCCACGTTTACCTGTTTCTTGTAATATAACAATTATGATTGATGTATACTATAATATTCCTTTGTATTGCCTCACTGTTAAATTTTTAATGAAAAGCTAAGTGTTCTACTTAATGACGCCTTTTGTGCAAGACTGTGATATTTAAACTAAATAAAATGTAAAAACAAAACAATCGCGTACTTGTACGTGGCATTACCAGTCATTACCAATCATGCCGTCTTTAATGTTTCACTTCATATTCTTTTTTTATCACTGAAAACATTCACATACGCACACACACATGTACACTCGAGAAGAATATGTGCCAGATTTGCAAAAGTAGTGATGACCATGTTTTCATCATTAGGCCGGTATGGACTGGCAAGTGGTCAGGGTGATAGTTGACACTGTAGTTCCGTATCCGTGCTGGACGTGTGACCAGAGAGACAGGTCCAGGTGGAAATTATTCCAGCGTACTCAAGTAAAACCATAAGGTTTTTATTGTGGAGATGTCATGCCAAGATGCATCGCATTAACAACCAACGTGAAGCGTTTGCAGCATATGTACGCATGTATGGGGGAAATAATGATATCATTTTGGTGGATTTAACGTTTGGTGTGAATTGAATGGATTTGAACAAGAATATTAGCGGATTTAGTTGTTAGCAGTGAAGTTGTGCAGTTTTAGTAGAGCTTAGTTGGCTGAGTGATTGTTTTGCTTAGGCACATTTTTGAGGCAAATATTGATGGGCATAGTGTGTGCATCTTCTTCTTCAGTTCAGCTTATCTCTGCGAGACGTAGCTGCCCGGAAGATCCAACGATACGCTGCTCTGTCTGCCATTCGTCTCCCTGCTCTCACGGTGTCGTCTTCCAACCAGTCGCTGATGTCCTGTTACCATCTTCTCCTTGGTCTTCCCCTTCCTCTCTTTCCCTCCACTTTGCCTTCTAGGACTGTTTTCCCTAAGGAATTATGTCTTTTGATGTGGCCAAAATAACTAAGTTTGAGTCCTTTTATTCTATTCACTAGTTGGCAATTCTTTATGTCACATTTTTTAAGGATCTCTGCATTGGTTGTTTTTGTTATCCATGGCACTCTTAGGACTTTTCTGTAACATTTAATCTCAAACGCTTGTATTCTTCTCATGTCTTCTTTGTTCATTGTCCACGTTTCGCTCCCGTATAGAGCTGTTGGGAAGACGCACGTTTTTAAAATTCTTATCTTTGTTGGTATGTTTTGTCCTTTCCATACATTTTTCAGATTATTTAGCTTCTGCGTTGCTATGGCTATTCTTCTGATCTCTGATGATGTCTTGCCGTCTCCTTGTAGTCTTGCACCAAGGTATTCGTAGTGGTTCACATTTTCAACTTGCTCCCCGTTGATTGCAATTTCTGTTTTTTCAATGCATTTGTCAATGTCCATGATCTTTGTTTTCTCCACATTAAGTAACAAGCCCTATTTCTCACTGTGTTCTTTTACAGACATGATTAGGTTTGTTAGGCCGATTGTTGTAGTGGACTGGAGTGCGGTATCGTCTGCGTATCGTAGGTCTCTGATTCTATGTCCATGAATATTCACTTCATCGTATCTTGTACTTCTGTCATCTATTTCTACATCTCTCATTATGTTTTCTGTGTAAAAATTGAATAGGTATGGAGATAAAATACACCCTTGTCTTACTCCTTTTCCCACTGAAAAAGTTTCTGTAGTTGTGTTTTCCAGCCTGAGTAGTGCTTGTTGGTTGCTATAAAGTGATTTCAAGAGGGCGATTATCTTTGGGTGGAAGTTCATGTCGCTGAGCGTTTTCCACATCATCTGATGATTCACACAGTCGTCTTTTGTATCATTATGTAGTCTCTCTGATTTCTAGTCTTTCCATCTGGCGATGTCCACGTGTAGATTCTTCTAGGGTGATTTGAGAAATTGGTGTTTACGATTGTGAGGTTATTAGCGATGGCGAACTCAACAAGTCGTTCTCCCCTTTCGTTTCTCTCTCCTAATCCAAATTTCCCGATTGTTCCTCGTTCTATCTCGTCTTGTCTTTGTCCTACTTTGGCATTAAAATCACCCATGCCAATGGTGATGTCCGATTTCTTGGATTCGTCTATTTCACCTAGTAAATTTGTATAAAAAGCTTCTATTTCTTCCTCTTCTGCTGTTGATGTCGGCGCATAGACTTGTATTATTTTGATATTCTTCACTTTTCCTTGTAACCTTATGCTCAGAATTCTGTCATTTACTGGTTTGTATCCAAGTACTGTATTTGCTATTTGTTTACTCAGATATATTGCTACGCCTCCTTGCCCTGCCTTTGCTTGTCCGGAGTATATGAATTTTCCTCCTGCGTGTGGTGTAAACTGACCATGTCCCGCCCAACGGTGGTCGGCTATTCCAAGGACACTTATATTTTGTTTTGTTTCGCTTCTTCTATTACATTGTCCATTTTCCAGCCGCCATGCTGCGGACATTCAACGTTGCTATCCTCGTTTTGTTTTTTAGCCATCCACTGAACTTCTTTCCCTTCTCGGCACAGTCGAGCACATTGCCTTCATCAGCTTGAGTAGTACTCCCGGTTGCTTCTGGCTCTTCCCCAATAGCCGTTAGGGACTCTTCTGGCTTGGGGGACTCACCACCGAGTCCCATATCGTTTCTCTTTGCAATCATGATTTCATCTGAGTTGGCAGTGTACATTCCAGTAGTTTGCCATTGCTTTCTGGACGGTTCTGGCCGCTTATCATTCTAAATCCCTGATGCGCCCTTGGTCCGACACCAGGCCTTTCCATCTCCCGCCTTCGTAGCCGTTGACCTCTGGGGATTCATCCGCCTACTCCGCAGACAGATGTGTGTACTAACAGGGGGGACAACCCTTCGGAAAGGCACTCACATAGTTTGGCCGGCCAGCCAAAGCCGTTGCCCGGGGTGTGGCGCTGCCGTACACATGCAGACAATAGGAGCCATATGTGAGCTAGACAAGGAGGGGGAACCAAATAGGATCCTGACCGTCCTGTGTGGGACGTGGCTGTCATTCACCGTGAGGTACTATCCCTTACCCTCCTTACCCTACACGTGTGTGCATGCGTTTAAATAAGGCATTTGATTATGACAGCAAGTTCAGCGCATCAAGCACACTATAAATTGCACATGAAGTGAAGCGTGTGAACAACTTCCGAATTTTCTCATGTCCGGTTATGTTGAAATCAGACAAAACTTTGACATAACCACCAATGATAACATCAGCTGCTCTGTGCTCTCGATTCACGAGTGGATTCTGTTGATGTCGTAAAGGCGACGTCGCCTGTGTTGTGAGGTGACGACACCAGCCTCTGCAGGTGTGTGTTATGGTCGTAGCGAGGGGCCAGTGCGCCCACGTCAAACTGGTTTAGTGCGACAGTTTTATTGCGAGAAGACGTATCAACTAACGGCGTGGCGACTCCAGCGGAAGCCTCGACACGCCAGGTGAAGCGACTGTCCACACACCGGAGCAGTTCTTGGCGACTGAGCGACTGACCGAGAGGATTCGCGCGACAGGAATTTCACGAACAGAGCGCGTGTCAGAGTCACTCAAACAGGTAGGGTGATTAGGTCTAAATACCAGGGAAATGGTCAAGTACAGTTTATGAAGGACAATTCCGGGTACATTAGGGCAAATAGGTGTACAAATACTTCGAAACATAAACTTAAATCCCAATTCCAAAAAAACACTTAGACAAGTCCAAGTCGAATTTCAGTAATAATGGTGCACAATAATAATATTATTAATGTGCCATCTTTCGAAAATGTATATCAATTGTAGATTTAGGCCTAATCAGAACATTGAGTAATGGACGTTCCATGTTGTGTATCACACTGGCAAAAATAGCTAAATGTTATTTTGTATTTTAAATACTCAAGTTATATACTTGTACAAGTTATGCACTTGTACAAGGTATATATTTGTACAAGATATTTACTTGTACAAGTTATGTACTTGTAAAAGATATATACTTGTAAATGTACATGATATTTTGTCAAGTTCTATTTAACAAGTACAAGTGCAAATATCTTGTCATTTAAAAAAAAACAAAGTACAAGTACCGACAAAATATGCTTAGGTACAAGTTCTTCACCCCATGACATCATGCACTGGCTTGTGATATTCTTATTCTGAATGATGGTCCGTAACTACCAGGCTGCGGATATACTTATATCAAACCAAACCCGCTAGGTTTTGACGGGAATCTGCCTAACACCAATAGTATTTTCTCGTTGATTTTGACATTTAAATTTATACTTTTGTGATAAAGAACAAAACGTGTACTTTAACACGATTTTTTCCTTTGGTCTAGCGGGTTGTCGTGTATATAAATTGAGAAATGTAAGACGACCTTCGACAAGAATATAGCGCGTGACACTAGTGGCATAAAGCGCGTAAATTTCATCTATCCAGGTCGGGCATGTTTTGTCGACCAAAACTGTACCAGAGGTAGCGGCCCGGGCCGATTTTTGCGTGACAAATAATCTTCCGAAAACTGAACAGTACAACGGCTGAACGTCGTATTGTAATAATGTATATTATATTTATTTAAGCATGTCATTGTCTTTAAGATGAACCATATTATCTTGACCTTCAACTGTTCGTGAATATGTAGACCGTGCCATTCTGCATGCAGGTATCTAATGCAATGCATTTAAACATGGGACAAAACATTCAAATAAACAGATAAGAATCACATTGTATGAATGCAACAATTAGGGTTCATTCAAATGCAACTGGGCAGATACTGTGTTTGAATATATATATATATATATATATATATATATATATATATATTGTAGTGTAACCAAACTACCCGACTTGATGTATCTTTAATAAGCTCCAAGCTGCGCACAATATTTTATGTCACCGTAAATGCACAAACATGGGCAGGAGGGACTTTTGTGGGCACAGCACCTTGACACCGTCACCCATGCAATGTATCATGTATCCAGACTCGACTGAATGTAAAGTAAGCGTTCGTGAGATTCATGACATATTTCTACTAAAAATACACTAACTGTCCGGAGGAACTATACGTGACAAACTTGTCTGCCTGGAAGCAGAATAGATGTCGTCTGGCCCTCCCGCCTTCTGTCATCCCGTCACTATCCTCGACCTTAGTAGCCGCCGTGGGCGTTTACGTAACCGCGTGTCAGCGATACCGTCTCAAAGCGGACAAAAGACGAATGCAACACAATTAGATTCTAGGTAATTTATTGGGCATTTACAGTAAAGTCTTGAAACATAAACTACTCACTTTGATGCTCGCATTCGATATTTCTTTTTGTGTACACCTATTTAATGTGTTCTGTGGTAAAATACGACCGTCTTACATAAAAAGTTGTATATGTGCCAACATGCACTCAAATCATTTTGACGACAGTAAGCGACTTCGCCAAATCCAGGTGGACCGTATTTTGTGTGGACAAAACGTTAATAATAACAACAATAATAATACTATTTATGTAGACACTCATGTCCAGAGTAAGACTCCGTCCAAGGGTAATTACAATTTGATTAAATGGTGAACTTAAATACTGATTAATACAGCTATTAAGAACTTATATATAATATATGTAAAAATACGCTAACTATGGAGAATTGTAAATGTATTTCGACCTAAGTGCCGAGGTCCACTCGTTTCCGTCTGTAGTCAGTGCAGTGTGTTTGAGAAAAATAGTTTTTGTTTGGATTGATTTACTTTTTACACTGGACAAATTGAGTTGTCAGTCATTCGGAGGAGAGGGGGGTACTGTGGAGTAGTCATTCAGCGGTGGGGGCTACTGAGAGTAGTCATTCAGCGGTGGGTGGTTACTGTGGAGTAGTCATTAATCGGTGGGAGGCTACTGTGGAGTAGTCATTCAGCGATGGGGCTACTGAGGGTAGGCATTCAGCGGTGGGGGGGGGCTACTATGGAGTAGTCATTCAGCGGTGGGAGGCTACTGTGGAGTAGTCATTCAACGATGGGGCTACTGAGAGTAGTCATTAAGCGGTGGGGGGCTACTGTGGAGTAGTCATTCAGCGGTGGGGAGCTGCTATGGAGTAGTCATTCATCGGTGGGTGCTACTATGGAGTAGTCATTCATCGGTGGGGGGCTACTATGGAGTAGTCATTCATCGGTGAGGGACTACTGTGGAGTAGTCATTCAGTGGTGGGAGGCTACTATGGAGTAGTCATTCATCGGTGAGGGGCTACTCTGGAGTAGTCATTCATCGGTGGGGGCTACTATGGAGTAGTCATTCATCGGTGGGGGGCTACTATGGAGTAGTCATTCATCGGTGAGGGACTACTGTGGAGTAGTCATTCAGTGGTGGGAGGCTACTGTGGAGTAGTCATTAAGCGATGGGGCTACTGAGAGTAGTCATTAAGCGGTGGGGAGCTGCTATGGAGTAGTCATTCATCGGTGGGGGCTACTATGGAGTAGTCATTCATCGGTGGGGGCTACTCAGGAGTAGTCATTCATCGGTGGGGGGGCTACTCTGGAGTAGTCATTCATCGGTGGGGGGCTACTGTGGAGTAGCCATTCAGCGGTGGGGAGATACTGTGGAGTAGTCATTCGGCGATGGGGGGGCTAGTGTGGAATAGTCATTCAGCGGTAGGGTGCTACTGTGGAATAGTCATTCAGCGGTGGGGGGCTACTGTGGAATAGCCGTTCAACGGTGGGGGGCTACTGTGGAGTAGTCATTCAGCGGTGGGGGCTGCTGTGAAGTTATGTTAACATTAATTGCTGGTGCATGCAGTGCTGTAATTGGCAACACCGAAATAAACTGGAGCGAGTTTAAGTTCGATATACTGTAATGTTGACAACTGCTGCCCCTGGTGTGTTGCTCCGGCTGGGTGTAATGTTGATAACTGCTGCCTCTGGTGTGTTGCTCCGGCTGGGTGTAATGTTGACAACTGCTGCCTCTGGTGTGTTGCTCCGGCTGGGTGTAATGTTGACAACTGCTGCCTCTGGTGTGTTGCTCCGGCTGGGTGTAATGTTGATAACTGCTGCCTCTGGTGTGTTCCTCCGACTGGGTGTAATGTTGATAACTGCTGCCTCTGGTGTGTTGCTCCGGCTGGGTGTAATGTTGACAACTGCTGTATCTGGTGTGTTGCTCCGGCTGGATGTAATATTGACAACTGCTGCCTCTGGTGTGTTGCTCCGGCTGGGTGTAATGTTGATAACTGCTGCCTCTGGTGTGTTGCTCCGGCTGGGTGTAATGTTGACAACTGCTGCCTCTGGTGTGTTGCTCCGGCTGGGTGTAATGTTGACAACTGCTGCCTCTGGTGTGTTGCTCCGGCTGGGTGTAATGTTGATAACTGCTGCCTCTGGTGTGTTCCTCCGACTGGGTGTAATGTTGATAACTGCTGCCTCTGGTGTGTTGCTCCGGCTGGGTGTAATGTTGACAACTGCTGTATCTGGTGTGTTGCTCCGGCTGGATGTAATGTTGACAACTGCTGCCTCTGGTGTGTTGCTCCGGCTGGGTGTAATGTTGATAACTGCTGCCTCTGGTGTGTTCCTCCGACTGGGTGTAATGTTGACAACTGCTGCCTCTGGTGTGTTGCTCCGGCTGGGTGTAATGTTGACAACTGCTGCCTCTGGTGTGTTGCTCCGGCTGGGTGTAATGTTGATAACTGCTGCCTCTGGTGTGTTGCTCCGGCTGGGTGTAATGTTGACAACTGCTGCCTCTGGTGTGTTGCTCCGGCTGGGTGTAATGTTGACAACTGCTGCCTCTGGTGTGTTGCTCCGGCTGGGTGTAATGTTGACAACTGCTGCATCTGGTGTGATGCTCCGGCTGGGTGTAATGTTGACAACTGCTACCTCTGGTGTGATGCTCCGGCTGGATGTAATGTTGACAACTGCTGCCTCTGGTGTGTTGCTCCGGCTGGGCTTATGCTAGTTGCAATTAATACAGAAGATTTCAACTAATACAGTGTGACCACACGTTGCCGAAACTTCGTGAAACAAACTGGTATTAGCCCATCTAAAGCTAAGAGAAACTGTAGAATACACATAATACAGTGGATGCAAAAACTCCATTCACGCACACTAATAGAAATTGTGGACAGTTGGCAAATTAATTAAAGCTCAGAGCAACAATATACACATGCACAGGTATATAAATAAATAAATTATAAATAAATTATACAAAATCGGCAACACAATATGCATACAGCTGGCATATGCAGAGTAATTGATAAAATAGAAAATTAACCCGCTGAAGTTATTTTTAAATGACGCATGATGTTTGAATCGACTATGTCCTGTCAATGTTGTTATGTATATAAATGATACTGTGTTGCCCGATTTCGGTTCTAAAACTGTGTGTTCATGCTACATTTTCATTGCGGTCATTCATCATGTCAAGTCATTCCTGCCAAGGTAGCCGATCGTGTCTTCGTGTCCGTTACATTCGTTAACTGTTTATGTTTGAGTCAACGCGCCAACCGGAAACACGAGTTTACACCCAGTATGGTGAACGTTTAGCAAGACAGATAGTTTGTTGTTCTGATTAGTAATTACACTTTGATTAATATCATTATTCAGTCACTGGTAATTGTTGGTGATTGTTTGGACTTCGATTGCATCAGCCATGACTCAGTTATTTAAATTGACTATATCGTACATTTTTTTCTTTAGATAGTACATCGTATTTTATTCTTTTTGAAGTTCTTTTAATTAAACTTATTATAAAAAAATATTTTACCAATTGCTTGTAGTTATTTAGTTATTAATATTATGTTATCAAGTTCACTTTACGTCAATAGATGTACGACTGTCTTAAAATATGTTGGCAGTTGCCCTTGGTTTAAATTTATACTAGTTTTATCACAGTTTCATAATGTTTCTGATTGTATATTTTTGTGTGTGCATGATGGGGGGCAGGGGTGACAAGCGTGCATGTATGTTGACGCCACAACGACAAGAATTCCTCGTACATTTGAAATGCCACTTGGTAATAAACAGTCTGAATCTGAATCTGAATTTAATTTTAATTCTTAAATTATTAGATATATATATATATATATAATTGTCTTAGTTTTGAATATGAATTAATTGTATTAGTTGAAACATAATTGGTCCGAGGGTATTGTCTTGTATATGGATAATATTGAAACTATATTACCAAGCAGATCAAAGTTGCTTTATCCGTGATCTATCTAAATGCCTGCCGATGTAGCAAACGTGTTTTTTATGCAGAGAAACATTAGTTAAAATTAATTATGGAGATGTCTTTCTCGTAGAGTCTACACTATGGAGAGTTCGGTCTGGCTTACAGAGAATACACATTAAGCGTGGTCAGTTGACCGGAGCGAACGGACGGAAACAAGCGAACAGGACATTCTCTAATTCCAGTACAAAGGCTTGTGTAGTGTGTAAATTAAGCGTGCCTCTCACTCCCAATGAACTGCAATACAGGAAACGAATCTTGGTGATACATTTATGGCGAAACCGACTGTGTTTTATAGATTTGCTTCTGCGATTCTGACGGACAAGATCAGCCATGAGGAACTATGGAACTATCTGCTGCATCTGCCTCCTGTCCGTCATCTTATTGGGGGATGTGGCCGACGTCGCTTCGGCCGGATCGATGATCGGTAAATATATATAGTTATCTGCTTTACAATTACACACATACATATTACTATAGCGAATTGATGTCACTCGATGTCATTTCATTCAATAACAATATTGATTCATGTCGCAATAGTAATAACTTATTAAAGTTATACAAGTGTTTTTCGTAAACTCATACTATAGGTCTATTAGATAAATAACAGCTATTCAAAGATCATGACAGCTCAATTGCGATTTGGTGAACCACATTGCAATAAATATATACGTTGACCGTTCTCTCTTTCAATCGATTGGTTCTGGGCGAATACCATGTTTACATTTCATGCAGAAATAATATAATTTACTGGTGATATGATGATATGATATGCCCATGTATGTATATATATATATATATATATATATATATATATATATATATATATATATATAGGCCTAACGTTACTTTATGATAAAACATAGGCCTAAAGGCGCCTCCTCTATTCGATGTTTTGCTCATCCTATTTCAAATCCATTTTGTGAAAAAGCAAACCTATTTAGTATCCAATACAATCTGCTGGCTCGTTTGTGCACGTTTCAATGTAGTTTTGGTGAAACAAATCTGAAAATTATTAATTCATTTGAAATTTGCTCAAACTAAATTTCAAGTGGTTGTAAAAATAGGAATATTCACGCGAATGCGCGATACGATTATTTGTTGATGTTATCGACGCTCCCACGCTCTCTCAAAAGAGACGTGACTGGCAAGTTCTGTGGTTTCGAGTTTAATTGTTGATCCGGCAGTTGACTTCAGTAAATTACTAGACGCAACAACTAAAAGCAAATCTGTCGATCAATTAAACAAAAGTAAACACGTTTTTTTATTTTACCGGATATTATTATTTAAACAATTCTCAAATGTCACATATGGACACCAACAAATTGCACTGGATAATGATTAATTTGATGATAACATTGTACCTTTACTACTATACAAAGTATACGCAAGTAGGGCATTGTAGAATGGCCAAGTGTCTTGATTGACGGGATCGTGTACCCAAGGTGTCGGCAATCGCGGTGGAAATCCTATGCCCCAAACACGATATTGATCAGTGTTAGTTGCTAACTTAATGGGCACTGCGATGACTCGTTAGTCGTGTAATGGTTTCTATATACTCACGGTTCGCTCGTAAAAAAAGCCGTGCATCAAGCCAATGAGTAACATTTCGGAACCCGAGTAAATATTGTTCAACAATTTCGCAACAACATATGTTGACAGACATACGCATTATCCGCTTGTATGCAAGCCTAACTAACAGTGGCGGATTATCCGCTTGTATGCAAGCCTAACCATCAGTGGCGGATTAAGATATTCGTGGGCCCTATGCACTCGGTAATTTCGTGGGCGGATCCAGAGAAAGTAGGGCTGGGGCGCGGGGGGGGGCGGGGTGCTATATAATATGATTCTCCTATTATAGTGAGGCATGCAGTAACACCTTTATAACGTTTAAGCATTCAAATATATAAAGTAGGGTCTATATTAGGATTATTCCCAGCTAGCAAAACTCACTGGATCAATGAAGTACCAATAAAACTTATACAGTCGTCATCATTGGCCGGTCAAATCATGTCTTGCCAGATGGGTTTCGGAAATTTTCAGTCCACAAAAAATATGCTCGGCTATTTTCGTGGGCCCCTGGCCTCCGTGGACCGTAGGCACGAGCCTATAGCTCATATTAGGTAATCCTACACTGTTAACTATTGTATTTGCTGTAACTTGATCTTTTAACATTGATGTGTGATCATTTCAACAAATAATAACATCCACCATGTTACACAGTGTAAGCTATATGTATTCTAACGTACTTGCCGCCCTAAATGCTTTAACAAAACAGAAACAACTTTTAAATTCAACAGTTGTTTACAAAAATCGTTGAGCTTACTCACGTACCCGAATTGTGAGCTTGATAATTCCGGAGGCGTGGTGACGTATAGTACACATGTAACATACATCTAGTCCAGTAGAAATTTACGATGACCCGAACATGGTTCAAATGGCAATTTTTTATTTTAAGATGACCAGAAGGGTTTCATGGACTACCAGAAAAACCCAACCAAAATCAACCTTGTGGAACCTCGATATTTTTCAAAAAAACATACGTCCCCTATCTATTGAAAATGTTCGCTTTTTGTAAGATTTTCTTTGCATTGTTTGTCCATAAGTGCATGACAATATATTGAATATATGTGGTATAGAAAGCCAAATACGACATTTGTTCACAATATTTTGCCAATTCCAATAATACTATAATTTGGTTGATTTCTTAGTGAGAAGTCCACAGTTAGTAAGATAACATTTTAAATTAGAAATATATGTCTGAGTAAATGTATTACAATAGTAATGCTAGCCACTGCTGCATAATGTAGTACACGTGTTATGAAGAGTGCCTAGAAAATAGTCATACATCTTTTTTCAGGAACGGGTCGCTGATGTGGACCAATGTATATTTTGTCAAGAAGCTGGTGGTGGCTTAATGACAACACTTAGAAAGAAAGAGTTATATTTATTTGTTTTTTACCCAAATCATTGATGTGGGGTGCTTTAGCCCAATTTCGAGGCAACAATTTACGTTTGCTAATCATAATTTATAACTGTTTCGTTTACTGATCTATTCGTTTGTAATGATGTGTATAATGGTGCACTATGCCACACATCAACTACTATTAATTAAAGGATATTTTTAATTAGTTATTATAACAAATAGTTATACGGGTTTGACTGCCAGAAGTCAGCCATCTTGTTCTGACTAGACTGCTTGTGTGGGCGTTTGCTGTTGCCAAAATCTCCTGCACGAGTAATGTCATCAGTACTAACTTGTTCGCACTTGATGACACCGGTACGTGGATCTTCCTTTGGCAAGCTATGATACTCATTACCCGAGTCGCTTCTTGGGCCGTGTAGAATATCCTCATTGTAATCTAAATAATATGCCACTCACTGACAGAATCCGACACCCTCACCATAGTCCAGGAGGCAAGTCGTCGGATGATCCGCTCAAGACAGCTCACTTCTCACATGCTATGACGTGTTCATTATGTAGCACTGAAGCCCCGTGACGACAATACGTTGTTTGGTGAATGATAAGCCCAACATATAACAGCAAACGCAACATGTGAGACTGGTGTAAGACTGTTCTCGTTACAACATGACCAATGGCTGTTAACAGTAGTCTGCGCTTCTTCTTTTACTATACTGCCGCGTCCCTTGTCAAGGAAGCTCTTCACGAGGGTAAGAATATTGTGACTCAAGATTGCAATGCTGACTTGTTCAGGTGCCGGGTAGACATCAAATGGCTGATCTAGTATACGAATCATCATTTATGGCCCGAGCGGCATTTCCCACAAACTTCTTGGTGTCAGCATTCTCATTCTCTCGGTATTATGATAGGAGTCATGCAAAAGTGTTGCTGCATTCCTTGTTAAGGTTACAACGTTTGTCTTTCCTTGGATATCCGCAGATCCAAAGCGTGCAATCAGACGATGTTTGTTAACTTTTGTCGTTTGTGCTGGGACGCCGGGGGGAAAGAACGAGGACAAGTTTGCTTTGACATCTTGCAGTGTGTAAAATTGCTGATGGCGTCCACGATTCAGCCATTCATATACAGCAATAAACTCGATATTTCGAATTTTAAAGTCTACCTTACTAACTACGGACTTCTCACACTGGCGTCGGAACAAAATTAATATTGCGAGGGGGCTGAGCCGGAGCTTCAGCACCACTCCGCTGTCGTGCTGTCTCGGATCATGACACCGGAAGATGAGGAGCTGTTGAAGATTTTTCGCGCCAGAATGTCAACTTCAGCCCCACTCCGCTCTTTGCTGTCGACTCATGACATGACATCGGAAGATGAGGGGATGCTCTGTTGAAGATTTGTCGCCTGAGCTTCAGTGCTTCCGCCTCACTCCACTGTCGCGCGCGGTCTCCGATCGTGACGTCTGAAAACGGGGGAGGGGGGCTGTTGAAGCTTTTTCGACGATGTTCTAAATTTTAGCTGTTGTTGGGGCTCTCCGAAAACCTCTCAAAGTGCACCCACAAATGCACACATTCCATAAATATTAGGGGGTTAATCCTATATCCAGTCTTCCGCCAAAATTACACCACAAAATTCATACCTCGTCCCTAGGTGTTGGGGGCTAAATATATCTCCAGCCCTCCATCAAAATATTGAGGGGGCTCAGCCCCCCCCCCAGCTGCCCCAGTTCCTACGCCTATGTCTCACAAATCAATCAATCAAAATATGGCAACAAAATTGTAAAAGAATGTCGTGTTTGGCTTTCCGTAGCACATATACCCAATGGATATATATATATGGACAGCCAATACAAAAACATATTAAAAGAGCGAACATTCGATAGACATGTTACGTATGTTTTCCTTGAACACAAATGGAGGCTCCCCATGGTTGATTTTGGTTGGGGTTTTTCTGGTAGTCCAGGAAAGCCTAGTGTATATCTTAAAACAAAAATTTGCTTTTTAACTAAAATGTCCGGGTTTGGTGAAAATTGTGCCAATTTCTACTGGACTAATCCGTCTCCTGATCTAAGACCACGCTTTCGAATAGCACGCTGTCAAGTAAACAAACAGTTTCTTCCCAAAGCATTTAAAAGTCATCAACAACAAATGATTCATAAAACACATTTGGGTGGTCAGTATGTTATAACAGTGTCTATTGTATAACACATTTGGGCAGTCAGTGTGTTATAACAGTGTGTTTTGTATAACACATTTGGGTGGTCAGTATATTATAACAGGGTCTATTGTATAACACATTTGGGCAGTCAGTGTGTTATAACAGTGTGTATTCTATAACACATTTGGGTGGCCAGTATATTATGTAGTGTATAACACATTTGGGTGGTCAGTGTTATAACAGTGTGTATTGTATAACACATTTGGGCGGCATCATGTTATAACAGTGTGTATTGTATAACACATTTGGGTGATCAGTATGTAATAACAGTGTGTTTTGTATAACACATTTGGGCGGCAGTATGTTATAGCAGTGTGTATTGTATAACACATTTGGGTGGTCAGTATGTTATAATAGTGTGTATTCTATAACACATTTGGGTGGCCAGTATGTTATAACAGTGTGTATTGTGTAACACATTTGGGTGGTCAGTGTGTTATAACAGTGTGTATTGTATAACAAATTTGGGCGGCAGTATGTTATAACAGTGTGTATTGTATAACACATTTGGACGGTCAGTATGTTATAAAAGTGTGTATTGCATAATACATTTCAACGGTCAGTGTGTTATAACAGTGTGTATTGTATAACACATTTGGACGGTCAGTATGTTATAACAGTGTGTATTGTATAGCACATTTGTGTGGTCAGTGTGTTATAACAGTGTGTATTGTATAACACATTTGGGTGGTCAGTGTGTTCTAACAGTGTGTATTGTATAGCACATTTGGGCGGTCAGTATGTTATAACAATGTGTATTGTATAACACATTTGGACGGTCAGTATGTTATAATAGTGTGTATTGTATAATACATTTCGACGGTCAGTGTGTTATAACAGTGTGTATTGTATAACACATTTGGGTGGTCAGTGTGTTATAACAGTGTGTATTGTATAACACATTTGGGTGGTCAGTATGTTATAACAGTGTGTATTGTATGACACATTTGGGCGGTCAGTATGTTATAACAATGTGTATTGTATAGCACATTTGTGTGGTCAGTGTGTTATAACAGTGTGTATTGTATAGCACATTTGTGTGGTCAGTGTGTTATAACAGTGTGTATTGTATAACACATTTGGGTGATCCGTGTGTTCTAACAGTGTGTATTGTATAACACATTTGGGCGGTCAGTATGTTATAACAATGTGTATTGTATAACACATTTTGGCGGCAGTATGTTATAACAGTGTCTATTGTATAACACATTCGGGCGGTCAGTATGTTATAACAGTGTCTATTGTATAACACATTTGGGCGGTCAGTATGTTATAACAGTGTGTATTGTATAACACATTTTGTGCAGTCAGTATGTTATAACAGTGTGTATTGTATAACACATTTGGGTGGTCAGTGTGTTCTAACAGTGTGTATTGTATAACACATTTGGGTGGTCAGTGTGTTATAATAGTGTGTATTCTATAACATATTTGGGTGGCCAGTATGTTATGACAGTGTGTATTGTATAACACATTTGGGCGGTCAGTATGTTATGACAGTGTGTGTTGTGTAACATGATTTTATGATAAAAGCAAACAAACAATCTCCCTTTAAGCTTTGTTTCATTTCGAAACAGGAACACAATCGTAGTGTAGATTAGATGATCTAAGTGACCTTCGAATACATACAGAGTCAGTTGTTGCTATGTTACAATAATTCATCACGTTCTTCAACACTTCAGGTTGCTACAAAGACATTTTGCTATGCTTCGTTAAACACACTGGCGTTACCTCGTTCACCTTCTCTAACTCGATGTCGAAGGAGACGCTGACAAAGATATGCAAGTAAGTCCAGATTTCTAGCAATGAGCAATGAAACCTCAGTTTAGTTAACATTTATAATTATTTTTTATATTATAATTATATATGTTATATATATATATGTTTTATTATATAATATATATTTATTATTATTTAGTATTTAATCTGTTTTCATCTAGTTGAATACATTTACTATCATTCACGTGATTACTCATCAAATATGTTGTGTTTATTTTAATGCATATTAAACGCCTCCGAATGGACTTATCCAGATTTACGGCGCTACGTTAATTTATGCGAGGACGAAATAAAAAAGTGAGTGTACTTCAAAATCAACAAAATGGATATTTCCCATTTTGCCCTCACACTCTTGAATGAATTAATTATTCGTTTATTCAAACAAACATTGGCAACATAATATAAGAAGAAAGAAAAGACAGCCATGTGTATATATACATACATAACCATATACACATATATATATATATATATTTGATGCGATATAATTATACATAATCTACAATATACCATATACACACAATGTTTGAAGGGGGTAAACACGATGTCAATGACGTTTATGTAAGTTTACCCCTGACAATCATATCGACATATATTCATATCGAAACGTGTTAAAGCGGTTTACTTTACTTGCACATTGTTCTAGAAAGAAAGATGAGGTGGTGCCGTGTTTGCGTGAATTACCGAAGAAATGTTCAGCGGTCGTGGAAACTGTCATGACGACATCTTTAAATAAATGCTACATCCCGGGTAAGGCTCGACAATAAAGAGTTCTCTCAATGACACGCTGCATCAGTTTCGGAGGAATACGCACCATTTATTACGGAGAGATACACGACATATCTCGTGTAATGTTTGTTATCTGGTCACCCACACTTAGTAACATATAACTAAATGTCAAGTGTCGCAAACAGAGAACTACACATAATGATGTCACACGGACAAATAAATACATATCTTGTTATACATGCAGAATGCCATATGTAATGTCACAAATGCAAGGAACCACATGTCATGTCACAAATGCAGTTAGCTAAATGCAATTAACAGCGTGTAGCACATGCCGTGTTTTTATGAATATTTGAAGAAACATTTGCGCAAGAGATCAACATTCTAAATAGCTAGTAGCTACTGAAAAGTTGAATGCAAACATTGGTTATAAAGCAAGTTTTTTTTTTAGTGAAATACGTATGGCGAAAATATGCTTCGTGAAAATATTACAAATCAGTTTGATGTATTGTTCTTCAAAAACGTTAATTTTGTCGGACGTTTAATCTTCCAAGGAACGATAAATCCGACTCTAAATCCGACTATTGACGTCTCTAATGCAAGACCCGTTGATATTTAAAAAGGTACTTGTTTCGTTCGAGTGCGTAGTGTAGCATATCACACGGGCCTGTGCGATGCGTCTGGATTCTGGTGCTGTAGTCTAGTCAGTCTAGGGCACACGTTGATAATACTGTCTGCTTTCAGTCATACTCTCGCTTTCAACTTTCTCGCAACCAGATATTTAACGAAATGTTGAATAAAAGGTGGGTCTCCATTTTACTCTCGTACCATATTGTGGATACTGGACTCCTTTGCTAATTAGTTAGGGATCTTGAAAAACAATTTGACTGGAAGAATTTTTACTCAGCAGCGATTTCCAAGAGCAGAATGCTATTGGCGTGCGAATCAGACGTCAACCACTACAGAACGTGGCTGCATCTGCAATGGAGAAATATGAGCGACATTTATAGAAAACAAAATAAAGAAGATAAATCATCCCGACCATAAAAAGAGAGAAGAAAGACATATATTCAAGTGACAGATCTGGGTTTGAGGAAATAAATACTGCAAAACAAAATATAACCAATTAGAGAACCATTGTCACTGGCGCCGGAACTAAATTAATACTGAGTGGACTGAAGCTCACCAAAACCCTTTAACTGCACCTCCGTTGAGACCGACAACACATCCCCAACTGTACCCGCTTTACGGCTCTCCACAAACACTTCCACTTGCACCACCCCCTGGAGACTCCCCCAAACAATCCACCTTCAGGCCTTTCAAAACTCTTCAATTTCACCCAAAAATGCGCCCATCTTCCCTAAATATTGGGGACAAATATTATCTCTGGACCATCACCAAAATATTGGGGTTCAGTCCCCCCCCTCGAAATGCCCGCTTCCGGCGCCTATGATTGTGATTCGAACATCTCATGGTAAGCAAGCAAGTAAGCGAGTAACGAATTTGATCACATTTACTAATGTTTACTACTATATCTGATCTTAATTGTTGATTACTCCCCGACAGTTTCTAAACTATCCGGTTGTAAATAAATGTCTTTGACGATGATAACGTAACCGTGTGGGGTGCGGTGACGTAACAAGAACAAGAACAAGAAGTTTAGTTTAACTCCAAAATATAACAAATATTCACACAATAAACATATCAGGTATATACATTTACACAAATAAAATAGACCTGCATACATAATAATGTGTGCATATACTATTTTTGAAACCAGTATAGTAATTAATTAACAGAAAATCACCTTTTAATTTTATGAAAAATAGGGGGTCAGTGGCTCCGATTAAGACATATTGTCGCTATCACAGGAACCACCGCAGTTATGACAAATATTTTAAAATATATTAAAGATTCAATTGTGTTGTATTGTATACTGTCACTTAAATATGTTATAGTAGTAAATAACATGGTGTCACCTGCATACATTATAAACTTAAATATGCAAATAGCTTGTGAGAAGTCATTTATATACATATAATAAATAACAATGGCCCAAGGATTGAACCGTTGTATAGGAAACGTCGGACTCTCAATCAAGAGATTCCTGGTTCGAATACTGTGGTTGCCGTTTAAACTCTTTGGCAAGTTCTTTCACTCATGATGCTCCAATTCACTCAATTGTATAAATGAATACCTGGTTATAGGCAGCGGTGGGTATTTGTGTGCGAATAGTCTTCGTGCAATAATTGCAGCGTCGCTGAATGCTTTACAGAGAAGTACATTATGTGTTTGATTGAACAGTTCTGCCAGGGAGTAAAGTGTAAAGCGCATTGAGCAGTCAGTAAGGACTGGAGACCGCACTGTATAAGAATGTACCTTTAACGTAACCTTCAGCATCCTTACAATCTTTCAGAGTGTTGTTGTGAGCGTCGTAACCACGTATAATGTTATGATTGTACTTGCAGTTTGTCTTGATAAGTACGAGTCGTGCACCCTCAAAATCACCGGTATCAAAATGCCCACAGACCCGGACGAAGTCGTGTTGGATATGTCATTGGAACAGCAGATTGACATGTGCAGGTAGGCGTAGATAACAATAACTCAAATACGAAGCATGTCTGCTGGCTCAGTATCAGATTTATATTGAAGTATCTGAAATTCAAAACAGCATCTCAACATACAGTTGCAATGTAGTTAAAACGACCTCTCCACCACTTTTACTATTTTCCGATTATTTCTAAAACAAACTGTTCTTGTGTAAACTTGTAGCGCCATAATCTCGGCAGATTAATTAATATTTAATTACACACCAATGCAGCTATTGTTGTCAATGCGGAACCAACGGTATGCAGTATTACAAGTTACAGAAGATACATCAATTGTCTCGTCGTTAAGTCAGAAAGTGTAGCGTAACTACAACGCAAATTTACCGAACATTTTGATGAAAAATACTACGAAGCTATTGTTTGCGCCTTGCATGTAGGTCGGTTTCGACTTTGGAAGAATGTATGGTGCCTGTGGAAAAAGAATGCGCCCTGACCAAAATGTCACCGGTGAAACTGTTCACAACAGCCGCTCATTGCAACGAAGGTCTGTTGATTTCCCTTGTCGCTTAGAACAAAAACAGCTGGAGAAAAACCTTTGCTAGGAGTTTTTTTGCCCACCTCCAGAGCAGTTATTTATTGTTGTAGAAACACAAACATTGGTTGA
Organism: Escarpia spicata; assembly: GCA_963995525.1. Lineage (NCBI taxonomy): Eukaryota > Metazoa > Annelida > Polychaeta > Sabellida > Siboglinidae > Escarpia > Escarpia spicata. The sequence goes on along the minus strand of OZ023215.1, from coordinate 9,248,011 downwards.
CTATGCGAAATTGCAGTACACATAGCAGGAATGTGAAAATATATCAAGCACAAAGACGTAGGCACTAGATTGATTGCATGGACAGTGCAGTTTAAAACAACACGACATACTGTTCCTGTCATAGGTTTTTTTCTGACGTTCAACTAGTCGGCCATTTTGTAAGCTATGTTAATGTTGTATCACATGCAAGATTTTATATCACCTCACCAAAGCAGATCGTTCCGCATTAGGTCTTATATTAACTGTAGCATATCCTCTTACTAACACATTGGCCCATGCTTATAAATCGGCATCGTTTTGTATTAGTCTTTAGTATTTTGTTTTTGTGTGCGTCTAAGCTACATATACTGTGTGATGTTATTTCTAGTTTTTGTATGCGTCTAAGCTACATATACTGTGTGATGTTATTTCTAGTTTTTGTATGCGTCTAAGCTACATATACTGTGTGATGTTATTTCTAGTTTGCCTGAACATGTTCAAATCGTGTTCTCTTAATATCACCGGGATCGAAATACCCACGGAACCCGACGGAGTCATCATGGACTTGACCATGGAAGAACAGATTGGATTATGCAGGTAGGAGGAGACTTCTGTGTTCAACGTTTGGAAAATCGAAATAATAGTAAAGCATATTTGAATGCAAAGATTAGTTTTTTGGAAAACATACTCACATTAAACGTTGAATTCTGAGATCGCCCATATTTTAAATTAAATAAAACTGTTCAGTGAATCACCATACCACATTCAATATATATATATATATATATATATATATATATATATATATATATAATTAGTGGCCACGTATAGTCAGCGGAATGTGGCACGTGGATATATTGTTAATCTTTGACGCCGTTTTGCCATAAAATCGCATAGTACGTGAACAAGGCTATATGGATTTGAGAAAAGTGATATATATATATATATATATATATATATATATATATATATACGTCTGCGTGCCATATTCCGCTGATAATACGTGGCCACTGGTAACTGTGGCAAAAACACAAATCTGACTCTAGTGCAAGATGTAATCAGTGCTTCATTTCTATTTGGATAGTATTATTATAAGCAATCATGTACAATGTCGCAAGTAATAGGTCACCCCTAATGCTTAGCGTTTTCTGTATAAATATCAGCTTCGTTTTCAAAAATCACGCCACTAGCGTCTAACTACAATCCAGATGTGTGTGTGTGTGTGTGTGTGTGTGTGTGTGTGTTTTGTTTGTTTGTTTGTTTGTTTGTGTGTGAGTGTGTATGTGTTTGTGTTTGTTTGTTTGTGTGTGTGTGTGTGTGTGTGTGTGTGTGTGTGTGTGTGTGTGTGTGTGTGTGTGTGTGTGTGTGTGTGTGTGTGTGTGTGTGTGTGTGTGTGTGTGTGTGTGTGTGTGTGTGTGTGTGTGTGTGTGTGTGTGTGTGTGTGTGTGTGTGTGTGTGTGTGTGTGTGTGTGTGTGTGTGTGTGTGTGTGTGTGTGTGTACATGGTCACCAGTTGGGTGACCATGTACTATTCCATTCGAGTAGTGAAATAATATATAAAAATCAATTATGTTAACATTTTACAATACACTGTACACAAAAATAAAAGTCACATACACACGCGCACACACGCACGTACGTAATACACACACAAACAAACAATGAATTTTTTTTCGAAAACAAAAACTGATATTTGTAGAGGATGTTATGTTTATTAACAGAATATAACAGCCAATTATACTTTAGTCTTTCTAATATTTTAGAGAAAAAAGCACTTTCGAAAATAGCCAATAACTAGAACGCTGGTGTGTTTCCTTAGTTTGTAGAGAGGCAGTACGTTTACTATTTGTAGGATACGAATATGAACTATATATGAAATATGTTTTTAGGACAAGGGTAATTGAGAACACCACCTTTTTGGCACCAATAATTTTAGACACATAAGGTTCATAAAATAAGCACAGCTCTTTACAGACCTAACATACAGGTTCACCCTGTACTTAGCTTTGATCAGAACAGCTTATTTATATGCTTATTGTAAGCATATATATAGCTTCAGGGGTGAGACCCATCTGATCTGTCAGGTGTGTGGTACTTTATGATGTATGTATGATGTATGCGTATGTAGCCATGCCTCACTTCTATAATCATTTATCTTTATAACATTCTCACATGCGGTGAAACGATGACAACTGTGTTGCCAGGGGAGTATCACGTATTGGATAACATGTGGGGCCCTGTGCGTGTAAACTTACCTTGTTTGATCTTTAATCAACGAATAATTTCGCACTATCCTAACCACCATAAGCTGAGCCATGGAAATACTAGCGCTAACCAACAGCATCGTGAAACAATATTAAATTGAACGCAACAGATATTTATTAATACCATAATATCTTAACAAAAATAACATACCGGTAGTTTGAAGCAACATAATTAATAACCAGTGGACATAACAGTAAATAACAGGAATAGACGTTGTGCTTCCTCCTAATGTTTACCTGCGTTGTAATGTGCACTCGCATACATAAACCATAAGTACTTATTAATAAATTCTTCTACATACGTAGCACCCACACAAGTGCAGCCTACCTGCCCGACCATCCTCGCTGCGGCACTTGAAACATTGCGGGTTGGTCGCCCACCAGACGTTCAAATTGTACTTACATCCACTTTGCAACTGACAGCAGCAGATATATTTATTTAAATAGTACTGGAAGCTACTAAGGTGTCTCTACTTTGAAAACAAATAAGACAGATGGGTGTGAAAAAAACAAGTTTATATATAGTCGCCAATTAATTTGTGACTGGAGGCGATCCTACGCATATAACGCACATTTTCCTGTGATCACGCTGTCCTGTTATTGTTTGACAAAATGGAAGTTTACAAGTGTATCACATTTAAAATGATAGCTACGCAATCCCAAAATGAGTACAATTGATACCAATCGTGACTTTTGTCTCTCACAACATAAATTGTAAAGGCAGGTTAATACAAATTTCACCATAGATTGGTCTCACTAAAACCTTTCAGGACATATATTAATAAATATAAGTTTGCTCGCCTTGTTAATTTTAAAAATGGGACAAAGTGGGCACAAGGAGCCCAAAACAGCCAAAATGACATGTCCAATTGACGTTTCCAAAGTTAGAAGCTTTACCGTACGTATAGACGTTTTATGATCATTTATTCTTTACACGTGCATTGCTTGCCATATTCAGTGTTTGTAAGTTATTAATTAAGCGCTATTTCGATAAACGTTTTAAATACAAAATACAGGTAAGTTCTTCTATAGCGCGATATCCAGCTTTTTACCTCACTCCCAGGCAGACTTGTTCAATCGAACACTAATTCGACTGCTATTGGAAGCTTTCAGCCATACCGCGATTATTACGCGAAGACCAAATATCCACCAAATGAAGGGGAGCAGTGTAGAGTGAGCGAACAGTCCAAGATTCGACACGTCAGCACAGGGTTCGAACCCGGGTTTTCTTGACGATGCTCTAGACACTGCGCCACAGTGCTCCACAAACATACAAAATAACATACACTGAATTAGATTATGTGTTTCCTTCCAGGCCATATTGTTTTTGCTGCAAAACACTTACTATTTATGCGCAGCGCTACATACCGATGGAAAACAGTTCCAGTATCTATCATTTATAATGTTATGGTACCCCCCAAACAAAATAATATTTCTAACGCGTTTTGCGGATAAATGTTTGCGTTGTTGCCTGCAGGTCGGTTCCGCTGATGAAAGACTGCATGACGCCGGTGAAGAATGAATGCGCCGAAACTGATCTGTCACCGACGACCCAATTCACCAGAGTCGCACGCTGCGATGAAGGTCAGAATCGTTCCCTTGTCGCATGCAAGTAAACAGCATAAAGAAGCATCACGGTTTATCGTTATGCCAACAATGTATTACTTCTTCACATTCATCCATGTGGGAGATCCGAACACACGGCGAATTGAACTTTGGCCTACTTTACGCATGAATCAGTGATATTGCTACGGCTTGTTTGTCAACTTCCGGGAGAGACATTTCTTTTGTTGACAAAAACGCGAGTTATACGAGGGTAATATTGTGTTAAATGTGTTGTTTTTGTATTAAACGTATTTGTCGGAAAATTATTATCCTTTGATAAATCAAAAGGTATGCCATGGAGGGTCAGTTATTTGTTGGCTGCATAATTATTGCAGTTGCGTAATAATATAAATCATACAAAGACAGAACGTATTACTCATTCGTCATCGTACATGTCAAGGTCATGTTGCGATATTATCATATACAAGTGTAAGATAATTACAATGACTCAGTAAGATTGTTAGAAATCATCATGCACCTAACTTAAATGTGAGGAATTCGTGCATTTAACTTGAATATGGTCAGTATGAATATAAGATATGTTTTAAAAACTGACACACACAAAGGTAGAATTGAACGTGGGAAAACAATTACTTTACAGTCTTAACACTAAACACTAAGTAAAGTTCTCCATACCCATGTTTCGCTGTCGTTCATGTGCCCAAGTAATCGACAGTTTTGCTCATACACACACGCGCGACAAAACACGCACGCACACGCATGCACGCACTTTTATGCACGCACACACGCGCACGCACACTCACACGCACGCACGCGCACGCACGCACACGCACGCACACGAGCAAGCGCACGCACACGAGCAAGCGCACGCACACGAGCAAGCGCACGCACACGAGCAAGCGCACGCACACGAGCAAGCGCACGCGCGCGCGCACACACACACTATTATATTATTGTAAGCATATCACATTTTCTGTAAAAAAAAATTATATTGTAATATAATGATATACAGCGTAGATAAGATTATGCCCGTGACGAATCTCAGCTTTTTTTTTTTTTAAAGGATAACTAAGAATTACGCATTTTTAATTCGTCAAACATTTACTATGTTGAATAAATGTAAGACCAAGAAACATACTTCCAGTACCAGATGTATACTAATTACCTTAATACATTTGTATATTTAGTTTAGCAATATGAAATGAGACAATATCTGACGTAAGGCGTGCTATGCTCTCAACAAAATGATGGTACATACTTTTGTTTAAACCTCAAATAGGCTTATCGTACGCCTTGTATCTATACTATAAAACAGTTCGTTCTCTGTTTGTTTGTGCCCCCACATCTCGGTCAGTTTTGCATGTATCGGGCTGAAATTTTGTATGTTATCAAGCGGGCCCATAGTTCGTAGATTTACACATTTTCGAAATTCCTTCGGGGGTGGAGAACTCGGGGGCTCAATATTTCAAAAGGTTGTACGTGGAGTTATAGCCGCGGAACTTGTTTTTCTATACCATCGTAAAGATAATTATGCCATCTATAAGTATGTCGCTAGATGTATGCAGAAATGTTGAATAGTTGTTAAAGTTATTGACGTTTGAAAATCCTCAGCGCTTAACATGCACAAGGTCTATGTGTCGTTGGTCACTTCGCACGCTTACAAGTATAGCGCCTCTTTCGCATTTCATATATTTCCTACAGATGGAGCTATGTGTCATTTTGTCATTTAGTATCGGAATTATCGCCCGTCAAGTTAGTGTATTATCAAAAGTGAGTGTCCAAAATTATATAACTAGGAATACGACATATCTATATTATAAAACAGTTCGTGGCACTTGTGTCGAATCCGGACCCACCTCGATTTCGCCATTATAACTTGAATTTTGCCTAACTTTGATACCTCAGTGCGTTATTGCCGTCACTCAATATTATCCTAGGCATATTTGCGTTTAAAAATATTGTGTCTTAGCGCACTTTTGAGGCGTTAATAGCACCCCGGTTTGTATCAACATACGCTGCAATATTGTTAATTTTACGCGCGCAATGCGGTAACGCACAACCGCTGCGGCGCAGACTAGCTTCAAACCTGGTCGCTATTTGGGCTTCAAAAATGCGCTAAGACAATATTTTCGAATATAAATATGCTTCGGATGACGACGAATGATACACCTAACACCGTTAAGTATCACAGTTAGGCAACATTCAAGTTATCTACTGGACCAGCGAGGAGTTATTTACAGGTCGACACGCGGAGGTCAAGTTTGAATAACTAAAGGTCATGTAAACACACAGGGGCCTATATGGTATTAGTATCTAAATATTGGATATGTTACGTGTCAGCTGATCACAATTATAACGGGTAACTTTCAATAATATTGCTTAATTTTCTGACATCTACAATTTAACAAGAACATCTAAATGTATTATGAGTGTGTTATATAATTATTGTACACCAAGGCATAGTATAACAGAATACGGTTTATTTCAAATCATTGTTGTAATTGTAATCGCATGATAGTTAGACCTGGAAACGGCATGCTGAAGCCTTCGTCCAACCATGGGACATTACGACTGCGCAATGACGATGACGACGAAGACAGTTAAGCGTCATATTATGCTTGACATTACGATACTGTGACGTCATTCCGCACAAAGTTAGGAAACCCAACAAACGTATGTTGACGACAGGAATTAAAATTAATATAATTATAAACATTAATAATAAATAATTAAAATCACTGCCACCTCCTCTTCGTATCGACATATGTAGTTGCAACGTCAGCACCAGGCCCGTAGCTAGGGAGTTCACGGGGTTCACGTGAACACCCGCTTTTGTGAACCGCCTTTCTCCTAAATATGAACTCCTTCAAATGTAATCTTTAGGATATGAACCCCAAATCGTTTATTTTATTCCATGTTTTTCAAAAGAGTGAACCCCGCCCCCTAAAAGCTGCTTGATATTGTTCAAACATTACCCAGCCTGATTAATACAGGTGTTAAAGAGAGAACCCTTATCTATAAAGTGATCATCAGTGAATGAAAGAAGCCTGGGGTCTGTCCCTATTGTCATGTGTGGAGATGAATGATGCTGAGAAAATCCGTTAGTCCATTAGTGGATGAAAGAGGCGATGATTAAATGGTTGATTAAAGAACAAATACGAGCACAGAAACAGTGCAGTGGGCCACATGCACTAGTTCTTGGCTTCTCGTCAGAACTGTGTTCAAAGTAAACGAGGGATGCTTTTGAGTATGCTGATTGAGGTAACTACGACTACCAAAGGGGCTATTCTCAACAATCAACAAATTAAGATGTGTAAGGAGTGTGGTTCATACAAGCGACAAACCTAATATATATATATTGAAAACTACACACATGATGAAGGATTTCGAGTAAATAATTCACTTGTATTAATAATATAATATCATTGCATGTTGGCTTTTAGGAATAAAATTTAGTATAAATTATGCTAAATCAGCAACAAAATGGGAAAATCTCCAAAGACCACACGGGTCCCACTCTGTCTGAAAACGCACCCCGTCCTCCACCCCAAAAACAGCCTCGCTGATGGCCTGCTGTTGATGCTAATGTGGCGTTTAAATACAAAATGAAACCACACGGTTCACGAACCGCACACCCTACAATATTGTCCTTGCAGCTGGAAACTTAACCCTCTCCATTATATGGGTGAACCCCCACGTGGATATGTGGCGCCCTCTACATTGTGAAAAATATAACTCCACACAAGCGGAGTGTGGCGCCCCCTGGAATCTGTATTGGGAAAATGTGAACCCCTGTTATGAAAAGCTGGCTACGGGCCTGAGCACTTCCGGCAACATACGTGACCTTGTAGTACAGCTCGACTGCACGATGTCGATGGCCGTACTTGCCGGAATGCCTACGCCCAACTACGTGGTATAGCGCGAATACGATCATCTATCGCGCTTACAGCGTGCAGGAAGGTTGTAGACGCACTAGTCACGTCGCGACTCGACGCCGCCCTGTGCGTCATTAGTGGAACGAGTGTGCTCCTCTGCTTACACCGGCGCGACGAACACAGCATGACCGCGGCACTAGGAGAGATGCATTGGCTACATATGGCGCAGCGAATTCAATTTAAACTCTTGACTTTGATGCAAGGCGCCGTGCATGGAAACACTCCACCGTACCTTGCTGACCGTGTATCTGCCTATGCTCCCTTTCACACTGTTCGCTCGGCCAACCAGTCTCTCATGGTTGTTCCTAGAGTTAACCTGGAACGGTTCGGCCGACTCGCATTTTCATGTGCAGGTCCCACCCTCTGGAATTCTCTTCCACTAGAGCCAAGAAGCCAAAGTGACTCTAGACGTTTTAGGAGGGACCTGAAAACCTTTCACTTTAATCAGGCTTTTTCGTAATTTCTTTTCTTTTTAAATATTTACAAACACATTTTAATAATTATTACGATATACACAATTATGAATTCTGTTCCTGCAGTGACGGAGGACGACGTGTGCAAAGCGTACAACGAGACAGAAGCCTGTGAGAACGGGGGTTCCTGCGTCGCAATCAACTTCTACCCGGTCTGCGAGTAAGTACACACTCTTTAATCAGCCTTGCTGTCGGCAATGAGGCCTACCGACTGCGGCAATACCAATCACAACACCTGCTATACAGGTACGCCAACAACAACAGACAAAACTGCAACTGCAGTAATGACAATGCAACTGTTCAAGCTGCAGGCTGTATATGTGCCAACATAATATGCTGGAATGTACTTGATACAATACACCATAATATGTCTTAAAGATGCATATCATGTTTGCGAATTACACACATGCAAGAACATAATTCACACTCTTTCATCGTACAGTCTTCAGACTTTCCGCTACGTACGTTGTTGGTTTCTAAGCCACAGTGCAGGGAAGTAATAAATTACTGTGTACTGCAAATATTATCGACGGTTCTATTAAAATGACCTGAATCTTGGATAAGTGCTGACTGTTTGGGTTCACAGTCAAACTGGTTTGAGCTGTTGACAACGGGATCACAACTATGGCCCACGTTTGCACATATAGGTCGTCCGAATGGAATAAATAGACAGACGTTCCGTGCCATTAATTACTAAGAGATCATTTTGCAGCAACACGGTTACAGTAATGTGTCGAAGTTTTATTTTGGTAGGTGAGAAATGTACTATATGTGTCTCTGGTCACAAATGAGGTTAATCGATGCTATAACGTTTACTGTATATTAAGTAAGTTGTCATCCGCTAAGCCATAAACACATATAAATATGCCCAACTGAGTAAATATTGTAAAGTTTTCGTAGCTGTTGTTTCGGCTTCATCTATATTAGTACCCTGATACAGGCGGGTCGTAAAAGAATTGTACATTTTGTCCTAAAACATGACATTTGGTACAATATTACAAGAGATTGGTATCTTGAAGAATTATAGACGTACCGCCATTGCGAAAATGTCGAGTGTCGACCGTAGCTGCAATTTTGGTTCTCGCATTATCGAAAAGCAAACTTTCATCAATAGCTTCACTTCTCGACAGCGTAGATTAAATATGATGGTGATGATATTCTCTTTGGTACAAAGATTCGCTCTCATTATGTACTCTCGAAACGCACTGTCCATTGTTTCGATCTTTCACCAATCCCATTAGCTTACGCGCCAGTCCACTTACAGTCCAGTTACAATAATGAACAGTGGTGTTCCTGTTCACAGTTTCATCATTGTTTCAAAACATGTCTGACATGGCATATTCTATAACCCAGCAATCATTTACAGTCCTTCCTACGGTGTTATCTGCTTCCAAGGGCGTCGCAACAGCCGTTTTGTTGTGTCTGGCGTTTCAAAGCTTACAGCCATTCCTGTCTAAATTGGGTTTGTGTAGGGCTTTCTTTTTGTAGATAAATACCATACACGTACTTCTATGTTTAGTATGTATGTTGTTACTCGCAACACAGGACCCCGTGCACCGGGTGATAAGTGATCGCGTTCTGTTGCAGGTGTACCATCGGCTTCACTGGCGAGTGGTGCGAGACTCTCAACTGTAGCGTCATCATGGAGCAGGGGAATATGACAACACTGCCAGAAGAATGTCTCTCCGCTGCCGTGTCTGGTCTGGACGCTGATCGAATGATGTTGTCAGTCTTGGTTCTTGCGGCTACACTGATGATACGAGCTATTCTCCAATGAAACACTCAACCGTTCTTTTAAAAAAAATACCAAAAAAACAACACGTAGAATAGGACTGTGAACGGGAAATCGACACAGAAAAAGTGAATGTATAGAATAGGCAAATATGTCGACATGTGATTATAGTAGTGGTGTAAATGTATCAGTTTCGGGCGATATATGAGAAATATACTCAAATAAAGAATACAGCGGCCTCACCGCAGTATATTCACCATTTGTACTTATGTGGACAAGACGACAGAAATGCCGAATATTGTATTTTATAAATAATCCCCCAGTTGGCGTAATGATAGCACTGTTCGTATACACTACAGCAACAAAAATGTGAACTCAGCGGAAATAGAGAGAAAGATAGCATTAAATTACATCACGTTTTTAAGCCAATAACACCACTATAGCGGTCTCTTCACAATACATGTATCGAACATAAAATATACTACTGCTCCAAAGGAATCCGTGGAAACGTTACACGCATGCACACACGCATGCACACACACACGCACGCGCGCATACACACATACATAATATACAGTTGCGTTGGTTTTGCGCAAATGGCGAACCCCTTCTCAACAACCCGTAATTGTGATATGGTACTTCATTATGATATGGTACTTCATTTTAATGTACTATTTCTGTGAAATGTAACTTTAAAATTGCGTAACAACCTTTTATTTTCTTACTGTGATATCGGGTCCAAGCAGCGAGTCGTTATTGTAACCCGCATAAGTTAATATTTTTAGTTTTAAATGTTGGAACCATAATGTAAATATTTAAACTGTTTCCGCTTGCCTTTCAAATTAATATCACATAAACGTCTATGCATTTCTAACATTGACATAATTGTCAAATTTGTGCAACACAATTATTATACAAGAGCAATCAACACGCACACTCGATTGTTTAATGAGTAGGACAAGACTGAAAGTGTGTGCAGATGACTGAGTCTAAACATAGGATCTCACTTGACATTCCGTCTCAACGACTATACTTAAATCCACCTCTCGTCAGAAACAGTCATATGCACGACGCGATCACAGGGAAGCGCCTACGGCCACGGACAAGCGTATAGAAGCATCGTTGTGTAATAGCAGACGCACGTGGAACAACCGCTGTTCTCTGGTTGCTAGCTCGGTGAGAGTTTTGGTCAGAAATACGGACCAATCCTCCGCCCGACTGAGATTCAACGTCTAAATGCGGGTAAGTGTGACATGCACACGCAAGTGTGTCATGCACTAATTGAATTCATAACTACACTATTGTCTTGTGCTTATCAAAAGGCAATACGATAAGATGAACTATATAATCTGATATATCCCTTTTCATTTGTATGACAATGCAACATCATCGATACAAGCAAATAAATCAAGTTATTTGTGCGTATTCTACACGTAGCCAATGATATTAGTGACACCAACTGCGAAGTTGATTCTTATCACTTATAAATAAGTCATTATAAACACCACATCCGGTAAATAAACAGTATCACCGTATGAGTTTAGAAACTATTTAGGAGACAACAAAATTATCACAGTAGGGTAAGACATTTCTAAAATACAAACCACAGAGGCTAATTAATAATAACATTTAAAGACATATAATCAGAGCGAGATGAACAAGTGTTGTACCCCCGATCAACCAAAGGATTACATGTCCACTAGCAATCTGGAGCTTGTGACTTTGGGTGCCAATCTTGTTGTTAAACCCTGTCTTAATTGCCTTAGCAGATTAGAGCACCTTGCCAAGTTTACATACATTTGAGGGTGAATCAAAGCGTCATTCACTCACGGGCCATTCTGTGAGAGTCAACATTAAAACAAACACAGCAACTGGCAAATACATCGATTGGTCGACAAGTGAGAGGGTGTACACGTCTACCATATGAGATACAGCTTGAGGGATGTATCTTCTCCGCTACCAAACACAATTTCAGTGCTATTATAAGATGAATGAATGAATGAACGTTTATTCAACAACAACAACAACAACAACATAATACATGCACAGTATGGTTTGCTGCTGCTGCTGAAAGGACATAGCTGAAGTCATAGACTTATGTGTTGCTATGCCCTACTCGAACTATGAAAACTGAATAAATACAACAGGAATTATAAATAAATTACAAAATAATATTCACAACTCATATAATTTTATAGACTGTTTACTATAGTGCTTGTGTTACTATTATATGGGTTTAACAAAACGTCACCTTCAATTAACAATTCACAAATATGTAGAAAGTAATTAAATTGTGTTAAACTTGGAAGCTGAGTCAATTTATTTGGTAAATTGTTCCACGTTTTTATACCCTTGACGGTGATTGACAGCAGTCGGAGGGTGGTGTTTGTCTTTTTAACATAGAACAGTTTGCTTTGTCTTGTATCATGTATGTGTATAGCTGCGGTTGGTTCAAATAATGCTTGAACACGACCATTTAAAGAATGGTTGTTTGCTTTATAAAGTATGATCATAGTCTTGTATTTAACTAAATCATGAAATTTAAGCATGTTTGAGAGAAGGAAAAATACAGATGTATGATCATGATAATTAAGTTCCTCTTATGCCCTCTGTCTGTAGTGTATCTAGTTTATCCGACAGTAATTGGTTGTAGCTACTACTATAGATCATAACAGGTTTTTTTTAACACGCATACACTCACACACACACATACACACACACACTTACACACGCACGCACGCACGCACGCACGCACGCACGCACACAGTGTCACTATTGAATATCGTAACACGAATACAAACGTCAAACGTACATATTAATCAGTGGGTACAATACTCACCATAGTTACGTTGTTGTAATTATATGAATCAATAGTTATATTATCCGAAACAACAAAAGAACCTAAACGAAAAACGAATGTTGTTGCATTGTTGACCAATTCAATGCAGGAATTTGCCAACGTTTAATGCCACTCGATATTTTAATCTGACACTTCACATTCAGATAATGATGTACTGCATATAATAAGCAGCATCACATACAATTTGGCATGAGCAAATGTGAATGACCGGATTAAGACAAGGGTAGATTCAAAATTGTGTGGAAGAGTGTGTTCGCATGACCCCATGTGACTGGCAAAATGTATTGAGTTATACGTCAGTATATAGTGGACTACTTTAGCGTGACGTCGACTGAACAATTTACTAACTCACACAACTTACTTTCATCTTCATCTGAAAACAACGCGCGGTAATTGAATTATTAGTGTGAATGAATGTGGAGAAAATAATAAGTATTAATAATTGAACATAATTTCTAAACTGGAATGTATCACTTTCGTTCTAGGTGTTCGCAAGCAACGTGGGTAGCGTCGACGTCATCAAGTCTATCAAACTCGGACAACATTGTTCGCAGACTTCGTGAACTGCCTTGAGCGAGTTAGCTTATCTGAAGAATATCACCGTCAGTGGCAGTCGACGGAAAAACAGAATCGCTTGCTCTGATATTCAGCAATAAGAGTTGCAGTATCAATAACACTTGCCCTGTATTGGGCGATTAATGGTTCAATCCCCATGAGAACGATCGCGGACAACCTGGTGTTTCAGGCAGATGAGAACAAGGACATGGAAGTTGTCGAACTGGAAGACGTGGACACCCGGAGTAGTTCTTCTGCCCCCAACGGTGTCAGTGAAACAAGCCTGCCCCTGAAACTCGGGCCACAAACACCCCATCCAGAATCCGAAACCAAACGTCCCGATTCATCAACCGATACGCCCGTGGTTAAAGAAAGAATTCCTGATCAGGATTATGGCAGTAGTCCTCCGCAAACACCGACTTCGGACCCCAGAACGTTGTCTTCAACTAAGGGTGTGGTAGAAAATCAGCCTGTAACGGACGAGAATATGTTAACGATGCTTGAAGTTGGTGATATTATGAAGCATGACGTCAGTCGTCATTCAGAGCAAATCGATGCCTCAGATGTAACTGATCTGAATGTTGATAGCACGGAACCAAAACTACGATCGCCGCTTGAAGCGAAATACAACCCGGAGAACGGAAATTATATAGACAGTTGTATGAATACATCAGAAGATAGTCCCTGCGATATATCGTCAACACATGCATCTAATAATTACAGGCAAACGTTTTGTACGGTCAAAGTACAAGTCGATGGGATGACGTGTGATTCGTGCTCCCGGGGCATTGAGAAGACATTGTCGGGTAAGAAAGGCATTAGAAGCGTCATTGTGTCACTCGCAAAGAAACTCGCAATTGTCACTTACGATTCGACATTAACAACAGCCGGAGAGGTGGCCGAATGGATAGAGGATATGGGATTCGAGGTGACATTTTCTGCGAACAGTTCGAACGATGACACAGAAGAACAAAACACAACAGATGTTTACGTTGTTGACGTTATTGGCATGACCTGTAATTCGTGCGCACGGACAATAGAAGATAATCTTTCGGCTATTGATGGAATTGGCGAAGTTTCTGTGTCCTTGAAGTGCAACAGAGCGACTTTACAGTTTGATCGACACAAATTGAGTCCCGCCAAAGTAATAGATGCAATAGAAGACATGGGATTTGGGGCGTCCGTATCAAGTGATGCTCCGGATCATACAGAAGAAAAAGAGAATCGAGAAGAATGCGTGGTGGTGATGACGTCATCTGCAAAACAATTAGGTAAGAAACTATATTTTACCAAGTTCTGTAAGGCAGCTACGCCTAGAAACATCACGATACAATAAAAGAACAACACATTCGCATAACACTCAAAAATCGCGCTCGCACACACACACGCACGTACGTTTGCTTGCACGCACGCACGCACGCACAGAGACAAATATACACACACATGCACGCACGTATGCACACACGCATGCACGCACGCACACGCAAACACACACACACGCACACATGCACACACACACACACAGACACACACACACACACACGCACACATGCACACACAGACACACACACACACACACACACACACACACACACACACACACACACACACACACACACACACACACACACACACACACACACACACACACACACACACACACACACACACACACACACACACACACACACACACACACACACACACACACACACAGACACACACACACACACACACACACACACACACACACACACACACACACACACACACACACACACACACACACACACACACCACAGAAACTATTTTCTTCTACGAATAGCTATTTGTTTAACGTGATTGTACGTAAATCAATTCCCAATTAGTTAATATAAGTTCGTCTTTAGCGCACACTGGGCTAGACCAGTCAACGTTTATCAACGTACTATCAACATATTAATTTGACAAACCTTTCTTCGATGCCGCAGAACCACTAACTATATAAGAATGCAAGTACAAATGTAAGCGCCGATTTACTATTAATTGTGTCATGCGGGTAGACACCATATGCAGACACCATATATCCAACTGAAACATAACTAAGCATTATGTTGTGATATATTTATGAACTTGATCCATTTCCAACAATACTGCTAAAAGGATGTCTCGATACATTAATTGGACCTATAACAAATATTATAAATGCATCACTTTGCTCTGGCTGTTTTTCCTGATGATTTCAAATACGCCCAGGTCACTCCACTTTTAGGAAGTCATCTCTGCCTAAACAAAACCTAAACAGTTATAGACCTATTTCGTACCTCAGCTTTATTTCCAAAATACTAGAAAAGGTTGTAGCAAGTCGTCTAAGGTCTCACGTTAGCACAAATTCTTAACTAATGTGTCACAATCCGCATATAGGCAGTTTCATTCAACAGAGACTGCCCTCTTAAAGGTTCATAATGACATTAACTTGAACATTAATAATGGTAAAGTGACTGCACTTACCTTACTAGATTTCTCTTCCGCTTTTGACAGGATTGATCACAACATCCTCTTTGAACGCTTATTAAAGTGGTACGGCATATATGGCACAGCTATAAGCTGGTTTTCTTCATACCTAACTGACATATACCAAACCTTAAAGATTGGGACCTGTTTTTAGCTGCCCTGCCAACTTTCTTTGGTGTTCTTGGGCTTTTGCTTTTTACTCTTTACACCACGCCACTAAGCTGTGTTATACAAAGACATAACTTGGATCATCATCTTTACGCTGATGATCTACATTGCGTTGGCTACCCCGGATACAAATCGCTCTCTTAACCAACTTAGTGATTGCCTTCAATATATCTTCCACTGGTTGACTAACAGCAAATTTTTATTAAATGCAAATAAAACTTAATTGATCATTATTGGTACTCCAATATAGCGTAGTGAACTTGGTGGGTTTTTCCCTACGCGTATTTTGAATCAGCATACCACGCCAGCAACCTCGGTGCGGAATCTGGGAATTGTCTTTGATAGTAACTTAAATTTCCGACTACACATACTTCAAACGTGTCGCTGCTGTTTTATCATATTCCTGATCATTGCCGTATTCGCCGGTATATTTATATGTAATTTTCTGTTGCTAAAACTATTGCAACAATTGTTAGCAGCAGACTTGACTACTGCAATTCCCTCCTTTATAATATCGTTAGCAAGGGTATTACAAAACTTCAACGAGTCCAAATTTGTCTGGCAAGGGTAGTTAATCTCCGCGCTTTTCTCGCTCTTTACTACTTTTGAAGTCTTTGCATTTGCTTTCTGTACGATATAGTATAATATTTAAGTTATGTACCATTACATACCAGACACTGTCCAGTAAGCAACCGTCTTATTTGCATTCACTGCTTACTCCTGTAAGAAAACCTATCCAGCTTCGATCATCCAGTTCTGACCTACTTTTTGTTCCTAGAGTCAATACTAACATTGGAAGTAGGGTGTTTTCTGTTGTTGCACCAAATCTTTGGAATGTGCTCCTTCTTAGTGTTAGATCAGTTGAAAATATTACAAAATTCCGCCGTCATTTAAAAACTCATCTTTACAACCTTGCTTAGCCACCATAGCTCCCTAGCGCCTTGACCCATCTGTTGACAACTGGAATACTACTTACGGATTTTGATACTGACCAATCCTTTTGTCTTGCTGCGCCTCTGAGCTTAGTTTCAAAGGATTTAGGCGCAATAGAAGTTATCTTATTATTATTATATTATATATCAGAAGCATTACTAGATTACATTTTAGTGCGTCTTTATGCGCTCAATTAAACAAGCCAAGGTGATACTGGTTGCATTTGCAGAACGTTTGCTAAAAAAAATGTGTATTCCGTACCACTTTCCATTGTGATTGTGTGGACCACGCTCTCGCTCTCGCGCCCTCGCTCTCACGCTCTCGCACCCAACATCAAAAGGCAATTACAGGAAGTTGCCGTTAGTCGGCCATGCTTCCGCTATATCGAGTGTTTAGAAATAATTGAATGTTTCATAAACTATTTCTGTGTTTTTCTGGGCGAAAAATTCAAATTGCGAGCATTGTTCCGGTCTTGTTAAATACGGTTTGGCGGGCAGTATATTCCCAACATATGTATTATACGGATAAAACAATATTACTAAATTAAAAAAATGTCAATACAACAAAACTACAAATAGTGACAATACGCCACATACGCATCCGTGGCGCTTACTAAATCGCACGGCCACTCAAATGAGACGGCGACGTAAATATAAAACATTGCTGGATTTTCAATAAACTCACTACTTTCCCGTCCACTTACCGTGTGGGATTGTTGCGTTGTATGGCAATCTTGTTAAATCACATACTATTCTTTTTAATCAAGTTATATAAACATTGCACAATGTGAAATGTTGAGGAAAATAAGAGGCCCTTGTGGCGAACAAGACTAGATGTTTACACTGACACTCATCATCTAGAAAATGTACTACACAAGCACAGACATTCACAACCAAAAGAACAACACACTAGTACATACATTACAAACATACATACATACGTACATACGTACATAAGTACGTACATACGTACATACCTACACGCATACATGCATACACACACACACACACACACACACACACACACACACACACACACACACACACACACACACACACACACACACACACACACACACACACACACACACACACACACACACACACACACACACACACACACATACACACACACATACTACCAACATACATATATACACACGTACACACATACTCACATACACACATGCACACATACACATACACACATACTCACATACGCACATACATACATACATACATACACACACACATACATACATACATACGTACATACTACCGACTTACGTATATACACACATACACACACACACACACACGCACACGCACACGCACACGCACACGCACACGCACACGCACACGCACACGCACACGCACACGCACACGCACACGCACACGCACACGCACACGCACACACACACACACACACACACAAATATGCATGCATAAAACGTCAGTACCTTATAACACAACCATAGCAAAGAAATCAATCAAATCAAAACAAATAATTACAAGTAAATCTTGTATATTTACACAAACTAGTAGCAATTTATATAACAAACGACACGACACCGTAACAATTCTTAGGAAACAATCTCTACGTCATAAACCACACGTGTACAATTGGTGCTGGTAGCACAGTCTTACTCCGAACCAAAATAGCGTCTTTACGTAAGTATGTCATAAAGTTGACTTTGCTTAATTTGAAGATTGCGATGCATTGCAGAGTCGACGGTTGTTGCGCCGCCTGTGAAGCCTACTTTTGCTGCGGTTGAAGGGCCAACACCCCAACTGGACACTCCAGAGACTTCTAAAGCCACTCCAGAACAATTAAACTCAAAGAACCCAGGCGACAGGTCCAGTGTCTCTGAGCTGACGGCAAGTATGCCAATGAGACATAGTATATCAGTTGTTATATGCGTGTGCAACTGTGTCATGTGCAATTGTCTCATTTTGCAAAAAACCGTCGCTGTAAACAAAACTAAGGAAAACGTCTCAGGCCAAAATTGCTTAAGACTGTTAGTTTTTGCTAATGGTAAACGTCTGCATTTGCAGAGTTATTAGAACAAATAATTAAGGAGTTCAGTTAATTCACTCGCTTTCTGTGGAGATTATGATCTTTACTTTGATTAAGACAAATTATGATTATTTATTAGATTACATTGAAAATGACGTTAGGAAACAAATGGGAATTATTATAATAATTGGGTCGAGAAGGTTTAGATTTGCTTAAACTCGGGAGCGATTGTACAGATAAATAATTATTGATATAAGCATGACATCAAGATATACACCAAAAGGAAAGCTGAAGAGAAAGGTCAGTGATAAAATATGCGCAACTTTAGAATATATAATGGCAATATGAGAAGCAACAAGAGTCGGTTGTTTCGTTGGTATGCTAGCAGTCATATCCGTTTCATTCAAGTTAAGTATAAATAAGTGTTTCTATAATGAGTAAGCTTTGCGTACATTTTAGTGTAATTACATTACGCAATTTACGTCTACAGGTGTTGGGGATGGTGTGTGCTTCGTGCATACACCTGATCGAGTCGAGTCTAAAGAAGACGCAGGGTGTGAAAGAAGTGTGCGCGGTACTTGCCACTTGCCGGGTGAGAGTCACATACGACGCGAGAGATGCCAGTCCCCTCGACTTCGTGGAACACATCACGGTTAGTGTGAACACACGCACGAACATGCGCGCGTACACTCACGCACACGAACACACATGACGCATGCATACACACACTATCTCCCTCTTTCTCTCTTTCACACACACACACACACACACACACACACACACACACACACACACACACACACACACACACACACACACACACACACACACACACACACACACACACACACACACACACACACACACACACACACACACACACAGAACACACATGACGCATGCATACACACACTATCTCCCTCTTTCTCTTCACACACACACACACACACACACACACACACACACACACACACACACACACACACACACACACACACACACACACACACACACACACACACACACACACACACACACACACACACACACACACACACACACACATACACACACACACACACACGAACACACATGACGCATGCATACACACACTATCTCCCTCTTTCTCTCTTTCTCATGCAAACACACACACACACACACACACACACACACACACACACACACACACACACACACACACACACACACACACACACACACACACACACACACACACACACACACGCACGAACACACACACACGCACACACACACACGCGCGCACGCACGCACACACACATTGTCGCTCTTTTCTTTCTTTCTCACTCACTCACTCACTCACTCACTGACGCACTAACTCACTCACTCACTCACTCACTCACTCACTCACTCACTCACTCACTCACTCACTCACTCACTCACTCACTCACTCAGTGACTTGTTCGCTTGTTCTCTCACTCATTCATTCACTCACTCAGCCACCCACAATGCCTCCCACCCACCCTCCTCTCCAGCTCTCCCCCTCCTCTCTCTCTCCCTACTCCCCTCCCTCGCTCCCTCGCTCCATCCCTCTCTTTCTCCGTCCTCCGTCCCTCCTCCCCTCACTCACTCACTCACTCACTCACTCACTCACTCACTCACTCACTCACTCACTCACTCACTCACTCACTCACTCACTCACTCACTCACTCACTCACTCACTCACTCACTCACTCACTCACTCACTCACTCACTCACTCACTCACTCACTCACTCACTCACTCACTCACTCACTCACTCACTCACTCACTCACTCACTCACTCACTCACTCACTCACTCACTCACTCACTCACTCACTCACTCACTCACTCACTCACTCACTCACTCACTCACTCACTCACTCACTCACTCACTCACTCACTCACTCACTCACTCACTCACTCACTCACTCACTCACTCACTCACTCACTCACTCACTCACTCACTCACTCACTCACTCACTCACTCACTCACTCACTCACTCACTCACTCACTCACTCACTCACTCACTCACTCACTCACTCCCTCCCACCTTCTCTCTGTTTCTCTAATGAACCATTACATCTACGACCATGTGTGACTTCACACTGTGCACCGTATTATGCAAATACAGTGCATCCCGTATTTGAGCCTACTACGTTAGCTTAGAACTCAAAACTGGTGAAATTTTCATCACCCGAATAAGTCCTATGTTACTTGCTTTTTTCAGTCTCTCGGGTTCGAGGCGTCACTGGCCGGCACATCCGGTTCCGACACTGACCTCCTTCAGCAGACGTCGGAGATTAATAAGTACGTGCTGGGTGTCAATATTATATTACGTATTATCATGTCATCGCTCTGTCCAAACAAGTAGTGAAATATGGAAAATTAACTGTCTGAGGGATTTTACAAGTTTCGTCATGAGTAACCTATGCATAATGAATGCGTTTGTTTGCTCATGTACACGATGGTTCGTTCACATTAATACTTGCATACGTACATGGTACACCCCAACATAGCTGACACGCATGTACTAAAGTATATTTCATGTCACATGTATCTATCAGTTTTAAGCCGTTTACTCTTTTTCCGAATATAAATCAATGCTTAGCTATAAATGGAGGTTGATTGCGTTATAAATAGCTTTTTATGATCAACTACAAGAAAGCTATTTTCATTGAGTTGGTGTTGGAATATATATATATATGTATATATATGTATATATATATATATATATATATATACAGTATATATATATATATATATTCGTTGCAAGACAGTGTAGAGAGAACAAGTTGCTGTTTGCAGACCGAACAAAAACGACGGATGGGGTCAATAGCAAGTACACTAGCTAACACTCCACCCACGGGGGGTACAAACCAAGCACAGCAGTTATCATCATTACATACATTTCATATTAAATACCTTTCGGCTTACCATTTCATATCTGCAGTCGCCCATTAAGGCATGATAAATCTCTCGAGAATCGCTCGCCAACAGCAAGCCAATAACACCAAGTACCTACCTTCGAGTTTTTTTAAATGCATCGCCATTTGGTAGATGAGAGGCCAATGGTCAAAAGAAGCAAATGAACATAGAAAGAGGGTAGTATACCTCAACACCAAGGGGCAGCTAATGCCAAAGGTAGCGTATTAATATGTTGATTGTTTATCTTCACTCGTCTCACTGTTTATAGGTGGCGCCACTCATTCCTCTTCTCCCTGATCTTCGGCGTCCCAGTGTTATTTATCCGCATGTACTTTATGTTCGCGGCAATGACGTACTCGCACGAAAGCAGTAGCCATGGCAACATCACCGACGTATCTACTACGGCTACTACCAATGTGTTTCCTGGGTTGTCTCTGGAAAACCTCCTGCTCTTTCTGTTTTGCACGCCGTGTCAGGTGTGTT
The DNA here is from genome assembly GCA_963995525.1 of Escarpia spicata. Classification (NCBI taxonomy): domain Eukaryota; kingdom Metazoa; phylum Annelida; class Polychaeta; order Sabellida; family Siboglinidae; genus Escarpia; species Escarpia spicata. The sequence continues at coordinate 9,225,629 of OZ023215.1, read as the reverse complement.
CGAAAGGATTTCATGTATAGCAAAAGTGAGGTGGCTAAAACCTACTTGATACTATTGTATTGAGATTTCTTCTTTTCAATACCGATATAGTCCCAATGACTGTGTCCAAGTAATGTATCGGAAAATATTTCTTGCTCCGTGTCTGTCGTGTTCAGCATCAACTACAAGGAGGTTACTGCGCTACGAGAGTTCCAAATGAGTGAGAACCATGCAAATAGGCTTCATGATACAATTCCTAGGGTTATCTTCTTCACGTTTAAAGTGCTCTAAAACGCAACATTTGGTAAGAATACATACCTCAAATGATGTGGTGCGATACTATGTACCGTTTTAATTTGTGATTGCCAAAACAATATGGTAATAATAACTTAGCATAAAGTCGTAATCATTTCGGCAGTTTGCAAAGTGCACTAAAACGCAGCATGCAATCCAAATTTATCAAGAGACTGCTAATGACTATGTGACTAATGACAGACAAGTCGCACGAGTACGTCATCTAGCTCGCAGCCCTTTCGAACCGTGGGCTACTTTGTTCATTCCAAGTTGCTCCAGTTCACTCAGCTAAATGATTGAGAACATTTCTTTACACTTAGAACATTTTCATTAGACAGTGATGGTTATATTGTGCGAATAGTTTGTGGTCAGTAATTGCGACTTGACTTAATGGTTCCCAGTGAAGTCGAGAATGTGTTCGATTGAACAAGTCTGTGACGGAGTGAAGTGTAAAGCGCATATAGCAGTCCTGCGTAATGGATACAGTGCTGTGTAAGATCTTACCTTTTTTGTTTTCTACTCACCACTGTCGTGGTAAAAGTGAACAAAATGGAAATAGTTAGCCCCTCTAATACTATCGCAAGGCGCTCTCTACAAGATAATAACTCAACCGTGCGTCGCTGTTGTGCTGCAGTGCCTGGGCGGGCGGTACTTTTACGTGCAGGCTGGCAAGGCCCTGCGGCATGGCACCAGCAACATGGAGGTGCTCATCACACTAGCCACGACCGTCGCCTACGTGTACTCAGTGGTTGTCGTGGTGATTGCCATCGCCGCGCAGTCGCCAGACAGTCCAGTCAGCTTGTTCGACACGCCGCCCATGCTTCTTGTGTTCGTGTCGCTAGGGCGCTGGCTCGAACACCTTGCTAAGGTAATGTAGAACAAAAACAATTATATTACCGTAAAACAAAACGTGAGAGAAATAAGTTCTTATTGATGTAATGTCGAACTGAAATAATTCTACAACATTCACCCTATATGTCCGGGAAATACTTTCTTATGCCAACATAGGTAACGGTAAATTAAGGCAACTCTGTGTGTAATTCTCCTGCAAGATAACCTAAGTTCTGCAAGATGTGACGAAAGGAAAGTCATGATAATGAAACTAAGCCAAACTACGCACACGCACGCACGCATGTACTCACGCACTCACTCACCCACTCACTTACTCAGTTAGTCACACACACACGCACACACACGTACGCACGCACGCACGCACACACAAATACACATTGCTTTTTTGTAATATAATTGACTTTACGCATGTTGCCGTTAGGCGAAGACATGCGATGCGTTGACGAAACTAATGAAGCTGCAGCCGACCAAAGCGACACTCGTGCGGATGGACAGAGATGGGAATGTTGTAAAGGAGGAAGTAATTGAAGCCAGCATGGTAAAGCGAGGAGACATTATCAGGGTGAGCTTAAACAACATTAGCACGACCTGATATAAAGAAACTCCATTTCGTTGCCCTTCGTATTTCTGTTTGTTGTTTGTGCTATGACTGTACTTGTCCACATTTTAAGCGAAATTGTTTGTTCTTGTTATTTATTGTATGCCTTTTAAAGACGTGAAAATTACTATCAAAATTAAACACCAGTTGCAACTGATCTCCGTACATCTCAAGACAATAGTCTCTGTTTGGCGATTGCTTTCAACATTATTGCCTTGGAACTATTACATATTTGCAGTTATCTTCCCGTTGTTTTGTTTAACAGATGTGTGACCTGTAGACTCTTGTCTGCCAATCGGGTGTCATGCATCGTATGATTCATATAATAACAATCTCCATGAAAGATTCAATATGGTTTGTTTATCTTTAACTGTAACCTTTACATATTAGTAGACTGTTATTCTCTGGCTTAGCTTAAACGGTTACATTATTGTGTTTCTGCTGCCACGAATCTGTCACATAATTTACAAATTCCGCGAGCCTACTTCTCCAAAGCCACACTGTTAGTTGTGCAATGTATAGCTCGTGGTCGACAGGTACTTCCTGGCAGTCGGATTCCAGTCGACGGGCGCGTGCTCGAAGGACTCTCAACTTGCGACGAATCGCTCATCACGGGCGAGTCAATGCCAGTCAGCAAGCGACCCGGAAGTGACGTGATCGGCGGCGCGATCAACCAGAACGGAACTTTGTTAGTGCGAGCAACGCATGTTGGAAGTGAGAGCGCACTCGCACAGATCGTGAAGCTGGTCCAGGACGCACAAACCTCCAAGGTATAAATGTCTTGATTCGAACGGTTTCAGATAACAGCTATTCAATAGGCCTATCATGTTTCGGATTTTATTAAGCAGGTAAAGTTGGCGGAACGGCTATTTATAACGAGGATTTCAAGAAGAATGAACATGTTTGCGGGTATTTAGTTTCATAAACCTCGTGTTACTAGAAATATTTAACACTTATAGCACCCACATGTGTAACCTACATTATATGAAGCGCGTAGGTAACGTTAATCACGTCATCATTTATAAAATCAATTACAGTTAGCGTGGAGTGACGAAGTGTTCAGAACTTCGAAACAGTATCCAAAAAAAAAAAAAAAAATGTTCCTGTCGGTTGCTAACACTAAACTGTGCAACGTCACTCTACAACAGGCTTCAAATATGTCTAAACTGTGCAACGTCACTCTACAACAGGCTTCAGATATGTCTAAACTGTGCAACGTCACTCTACAACAGGCTTCAAATATGTATAAACTGTGCAACATCACTCTACAACAGGCTTCAAATATGTATAAACTGTGCAACGTCACTCTACAACAGGCTTCAAATATGTCTAAAGTAAAATGCCATAATTCCAGTGACATACATATACAGTTAGCGCATGATATTCGTGTTAATTGTAGAAGTTTATAATATTAACAGAGAGCAATTATCCATGCACATAAAAAATGTTTGTCTGCGTGACATGTGAGGCTATAAAGACAATACCAATGTACTCGTTGCAGGCGCCCATTCAGCAGTTGGCGGACAGGATAGCTGGTTATTTTGTTCCTGGCGTCGTCATGTTATCTCTCGTCACGCTGCTGACGTGGGTCATTATCGGCTATGTTGACGTGACATACATCCAAACAGATTTTCACGTACGTATTCTCTTCACAGGCATTTCAATTGTGGTTAGTCGGTATATGTTAATTATGATTACTATAATATATATGTATATATATATATATATATATATATATATATAAGTATATCATGTTTAGGGAGCCAATCTTCTTACCAGGCATGTACCATGACATATATATAGAATTAAAGTTTCTTGATATGACACTCTGACTTATAAATTATTACTGTGACGTAAGATTTTAGATCTGTCAACAGCACTAACGTTTGCCTACGTCACAAACATAATTATGCACGTGTCCTCCGTCACGGTTTCTTACCAAAATGTTTACAGATTATGCACTTTATATTACAAAGACAACATATTGTATCTGCAAAATCAATATTTCCCATTTGCAGTTATCGCGTAAACTTCTTCGCCCTAAGTTTTTATAGGACGGAATGCCCGGCAGCTGTACATGTTTCTGCATCTATTTTGAACGCTTGACAGACTTTGTTGCTAGGCAAAAGGTCACGTGGTGGATAGGTCAATTAACTTTAGTACCATTATGTGTTATGCTTGTCATATTACATATCTTATACCATCGACGTAAAAGTAAACGTCGACGTATCTGTCAAGCAGGCCTCTGGTGGACGGGATCGTCTTGAAGTGATCCTTGCCCATGCCTTCAAGCTAGCCATCACTGTGCTGTGTATAGCGTGTCCTTGCGCCCTCGGTCTAGCCACACCCACCGCCGTCATGGTCGGCACAGGAGTCGGTGCCAGTAACGGGTTGCTAATCAAAGGGGGAGAACCGCTGGAGACGTGTCATAAAGTAAGTCCATATCTATATTTTATAACGTACTGTAATTGAATATATAACTGTCGAAGTTACCTTTGTTGCACAGCCGGTTCCGTTTGCGTTAAAGAGCGCATTCGTATTCGCATCTGAATTAAAGAAGACTCGCATATATATATATATATATATATATATATATATATATTGAGACTTGTCAACGATTCGGTCCGAGTCTTCGTACTTCATACATAGTCCGATTTTCCACGCAACAATTTCTGCAATATTCCCCGGGGGCATAGGCGCCAAACCTCTGTATTTACCATGCTTTCTTCTTATATATTACGATTGTCATTAACGTCTTTTGTATGTATGGCCTATTTTGTTATTGCGAGTAGAGTGTTATTAATGAACAGCTTATCAAATGTTTCATAATACAAACGTGTTATCGTAATTTGAAACACAAACAATCTAACTTAATTCCAGTCTCCTTGGCTCTGTGGTATCTTTTTTAATCCGTAGATAACGCAACATCCCGGAAAACGTAACAAAAGTGACAAAAAGAATCATAATAGAAATTAATTAATTGTAACCGGACTAAGGTAATGAGTCGTAGCAGTAGTAGTAAAACACTGAATTTGTGTAACAGAATATTGAAGTCACACCTATATTCACGCACACACCCCTTCAACAGAATGGCACATTCACTATAAACATTACTTACAGATAACAAGCGTCGTATTCGACAAAACTGGAACATTGACAAAAGGAGTGGCCAGACTGGCACGCGTCCACATGTTTGTCAACCGGCGCGTGTGTTCATTGCGCATGCTCCTAGCACTAGTCGGCACAGCGGAAGCAAGTAGCGAGCACTCCATCGCTCACGTGATAGTCAGATTCGCATCAAAGGTACGTTGTGCTAAGTAGTTTATTGTGAGACAATTATCTGATTTGTTAGCAGTTTGTAGAAACAAATAACTACTGTATTAACAATTATTTTCATATTATAGTAGTAGTAGTATGAAAATAATTGTAGTAGTAGTAGTAGTAGTAGTAGTAGTAGTAGTATAGTAGTAGTAGTCGTAGTAGCAGTAGTGTAGTAGTAGTAGTAGTAGTAGTAGTAGTAGTAGTAGTAGTAGTAGTAGTAGTAGTAGTAGTAGTAGTGTAGTAGTAGTAGTAGTAGCAGCAGCAGCAGCAGCAGTAGTAGTAGTGGTGGTGGTAGTAGTAGTTGTTGTAGTAGTAGTAGTAGTGATAGTATAGTAGTAATGGTAACAACAACAACAACGACAACAACAACAAAGGTGCTTTATCCCCTCTAGGCTCTGCTGACGGAGCGGGTAGGCAAGGTGTCCGACTTCGTCTCTGTTCCCGGCTGCGGCATCCAGTGTCGTGTGAGCAGTCTCGAGTCGATGCTCAACACGACAGTGACTGAGCAAGACGTCATCGACCGCCACGGCAGCGTCGTTAGCTACGCTAACTCTTGCAAGACGGAGACCATCATTGACCATAGCGACACAGGTACTGGTGGTGTACAGTGTTTAGTAGTAAAGTGTTGCATCGTTGTTGTTACACGTTTTGCTGATGATAATATGGACGGTGGTGATGGAGATCATGGTAGTCATAGGCATCTAATGCGACTGCGATTCTTCTCAGTTTATGTAATTCCCTTATATTTGCCCGCGATTGCATCATTCACAGGTTAGCTGTACTTATTTAGGTCCGTTAGCTCGCTGGGAGGCTTGGGTGCGTTGGGTGCGTACCCGGTGAGGCAAAAGAGTTCGAGAAAAACTGTAAGAGCAACCCCCCCCCCCCCCCCCCCGTCTTCCGAAGCCATGTCCAACAACAGCGAAGTGCTGAGTCTCTTGCAGCAAAAACTCTAGGAATGTTTTGAGAAACTGCAATCGCAGGTCCAACAACACCCCCCTAAAATCAACTACTTTACTGGCTTGCATTATATCATGTTCTGTGCAATCCCTGTAAGATCCTTACAAGTATAGCAATTTCTATTATGAATTTCTTCTTTAAAATCACTCCGACAAGTACTTCTAGACAGTTCTCAAATCCCTTGATGGGTTTATGTGAATGACTGATTGGAAATCATGGGTGAGGTTTTCTAACTACATATCCAATCCATCTCCAGTTTCTCGTTGATTTCAATCTCCAGTTGAAGCTGCTTTGCCAATTCTGAGAGTGGCGTTATTAACCCTGTCAGACCACGTCAAATGCATGACTCTGCGTTTACATATAGTGAAAATCTGTATCTTTTTCAGTGTTTGTATTTTCAGTATCCAAGTTTCTGAGCTGATTGGGATTAGGGTTGTAGGCCTAATTTATGCGTGAAGTTCTTCTTCGAAACTGCAGAGACACTTACTTATTACAGACAGAATTGATCATTTGCCTGTTTTTGCTATTTGTATATATTTTATATATATATATATATATATATATACATACACCCTTCCCACATTAAATACATCGTCTTACAACCCCTCCCCACATTAGGTACATTGCCGTACAACTCCTCCCCATATTAGATACATTGTCGTACAACCCCTCTCCACATTAGATACATTGTCGTACAACCCCTCCCCACATTAGATATATCGTCGTACAACCCCTCCCCACATTAGATACATTGCCGTACAACCCCTCCCCACATTAGATACATCGCCGTACAACTCCTCCCTACATTAGATACATTGTCGTACAACCCCTCCCCACATTAGATACGTCGTTGTACAACCCTTCCCCACATTAGATACATTGCCGTATAACCCCTCCCCACATTAGATACATCATCGTACAACCCCTCACCACATTATATACATCGTCGTACAACCCCTCCCCACATTATATACATTGCCGTATAACACCTCCCCACATTAGTTACATAGTCGTACAACCCCTCCTCACATTAGATACATCACCGTACAACCCCTCCCCACATTAGATACATTGTCGTACAACCACTCCCCACATTTGATACATTGTCGTACAACCCCTCCCCACATTAGATACATTGTCGTACAACCCCTCCCCACATTATATACATTGTCGTACAACCCTTCCCCACATTAGATACATTGTCGTACAACCCCTCCCCACATTAGATACATTGCCGTACGACCCCTCCCCACATTAGATACATCGCCGTACAACCCCTCCCCACATTAGATATATCGCCGTACGATGCACTTCTTAGCATTTTATCAATCTTTTCGGTCTACGTCTAAATTTGCATGCATCTGTTAATATGCAGCGTGGTGGAATGCTTCATAGATAACCCAGTGTGGTGTTATGCCAAGTAGTGAAGTGTAAAATGCTTGAACACTCCTAACTGGATACGTGGCTATATATAAGAAGTTACACTTACCTTGTGTTCCTTGTTCTGTCGAAGTGGCCGACTCGGGAACACATTACGTCATCGTGGGAAACAGGGAATGGATGCAGCGTCACGACCTGGCTATTCCCGATGACGTCGACAAGTCGCTGGAGCAGCACGAGTTGAAAGGTCAACTGACGGCGCTGTGTGCGGTGGACGGTGAGTGTGAGTGGACGGAGGACGGACAACTGGGTGGACGTGGTATGAACAAGAACGGTGACAATCGAACTGCCGCGGGTGCAGTAGACACTGTGGGGATGTAAAACAACTATTGATGAAGTAGGCCTAACTGATGTAACGACGACGACGACGATGATGATAATGATAATGATGAACACAATAATACGCCTACTAATAATAACAGCACAATCGGGAGAAAACCAAATACCATTGCTATATCTACCACCGCCTAGAATAAAAAAAATACAATAATGATAATTATGAAAGACAATCAAACTTAGCTATATATATATATATATATATATATATATATATATATATATATATATATAGATACTACTACTACTACTAATAATAATAAGATAACTTCTGTTGCGCCTAAATCCTTGGAAACCAAGCTCAGAGGCTCATCAGAACAAAAGGATTGGTCAATCTCAAAATCCATAAGCAGTATTCCAGTTGTCAACAAATGGGTCAAGGCGCTAGGGAGCTACGGTGGATAAGCAAGGTTGTAAAGATAAGTTTTTAAATGACGACGGAATTTTTAAATATTTTTAACTGATCTAATACTAAGAGGGAGCATATTCCAAAGAGTATGCAAGAAAAGAACGAATGAATCAAACAACCAGACATTTAAACAATTTGCACTCGAACAGATGTTTTGTATCGGCCTCGTCTACAGAAGTTGACCGTGTGATCGCTGTTACGAGTCGGTGACTCTGGATGTCTCTACTTGCAGGTCAGATAGTCGCGATGTTGGCCGTAGCGGATACGGTCAAGTCAGATGCACACTTGGCTGTATACACCCTTAGAAAGATGGGCATCGAGGTGATGTTAGTGACCGGAGACAACCGCAATACAGCCCGGGCCATCGCTAAGCAGGTAGGGGGAAGAATGGCCAGGTACACAGTATATGGCACGAGGTACAGGATGGGATAGCTGATGCTAGGCATAGTCCAACGCTCCACTTTGGACATTATTATTGGGACATTTCCCAACCTACAGACGTAGTTCCTTCTGTACTCGAACCTTATCCAGGAACAGCCGTAGTTAAGGAATAGCTCTGACATGAATTCTTGTTGACACTTTGGAGCCAATTTGCGGGCGTTTTGATCAGGGGCGTTCGGACTATGCTACAATAGAGAGAAACCGGTCGAACGCCCGTGACCAACACGGCCTAAAAACGCGTCAAAAAGCTTTGTTGTTGGAGGTATTCTCTAGGGCCGGTACGCTACATCGGTGCATCGTATCGAGAAATAGTGTTTCATTCCGGCCCTAGTATTCTTTACTACTATTGGATATATTTCATGTATAAATGGAGCTAAGCCCATAGTTTGGGGATATATCCCAATACTAATGTCCCAAGTGGGACGTTGGAGTAAACTCAAGTGGAATGTAGGGAGGCTTTAGCGTTGACGCGGTGGGGATTCGAAGGAACACAGGCGTACATAGAGATGTTATGTGATTGGTGTTTAATGGCAAGCTGTTATAGTCTTCGTGACAATGAACAGTCGCTGGCCATCAGGGTAACGTTATAAAACTATTCACCGGGCTGTTTTATCACAGGAGGGTATTATACTTGGGCTGTTTCTCTCTGTAAATTTTTCGCGCAAATTAATTTGTTATTGATTTATATTTGCTTTGATTAAAAAATGCAGCATTTCTATTTGAAAGAGGCATATATGCTCTACTGGCCACAAACAACAACACTATAATTGTTACAATGGTCGCTTTATGCCTAGGTTGGCATAAAGACGGTGTTCGCCGAGGTGTTGCCGTCACAGAAGGTGGCGAAGGTGAAGCAGCTTCAGAGACAAGGCCGGCGGGTCGCCATGGTGGGTGATGGCATCAACGACTCCCCGGCCCTGGCGCAGGCTGATATTGGTATTGCCATCGGTACTGGCACAGACGTGGCTGTCGAGGCCGCTGATATTGTTCTCATTCGGGTGAGTCGGTCCATGCTAACTGTTACCCTCGCTGCACAACTTCAGTCTATATTGATGTGCTAACTTTGGAGCATCAGTAGCAGTAAGCATGTTTCCCGTCAGTCACGTAGGCATGTTTCCCGACAGTCACGTAGGCATGTTTCCCGTCAGTCACGTAGGCATGTTTCCCGACAGTCACGTAGGCATGTTTCCCGTCATTCACGTAGGCATGTTTCCCGTCAGTCACGTAGGCATATTCCCGTCAATCACCCAAGTCAACTCGCTTCTTTCTATGTTGATTCGTTTCCTTGAACAATTGACCTTTGACCTACCTCTTGGCTGATGTCTCGTAATACACTGTATTATATATGTTTATTTACTTAGGTATTTGCGACATGTTACACATTTCTAGAGAGTCTTTCTCCTGCCTGAGAGAACTGAGTGACGATCAGTTCTCCAGATGGGGCCACTGTAAACGATCGTTTTTGATCCATGACTTGTTTAATCTCATGGTAGATCAAGTCGTACCGGACTCTCATTTAACACGCTAACCATCCAAAACGAAACTCCCCGATGGGAAGGTTCACACAGAAGCCATTGTCTTAATTGTCGCCAGTGAAGTTTCTTCTGTGTGTAGCCCAACCTCTGATATATTTGTCAAGTTTGATTTTAAACATATATGTACAAGATCAGCCATCTTGAAAGTGCGCAAGTCCTCTTGGCTTAGCCAGTGACAGTCCATTTGAATTCAATGTTTGGTCCACTCGCCGTCGTGTGTTAGAACTCCCGCGTTCCGTCGTAGGTCCATAGTATCCTCGAAAGCAATGCATAACACACTGGCTCATTCAACAAAAGTATTAAAAGCTACACTTAAATATCGCCTGCTGCAATGAGTAAGCAGTGTTGTCACGCACTTAGTGAATCTTATCAGTATTTGTATAACTTGTGTTCAATTTGCCTTGTGCTTTTTCAGTGGACGCCTCTGAGGCTCTGTATCCTAGATATTATTTTGGTCGCTTTTCAGAGCGCATCATAGCTTTGTTTCGTTGTAACGTTACTACAACTTTAAACCAAAACGTCCCCTCGAAACATGGATAGACCGGTCTAAAGAATACTGTAAAACGATTATAATATATATTGGTTTACACTCACCGGTCTAGTGGATCTCTTAGGAACTTGCGCATTGTTAGAAACCGTTCGTTACGTCACGTTAACGACAACGCATGCGTACATGTGTTTGACGTTTCAGAATGACCTGCTTGATGTCGTGGCGGCCATATTGCTCTCCAAGAAAACAGTACGCAGAATCCGCCTAAATTTCGTCGCTGCCGCCTTCTATAATATGCTTGGACTACCCATAGCCGCCGGTAGGTGCGACCAAAATTCGGTGAAATGTTGTGTTAATTATTACTCATTATAATAATGCGTAAACAGATACGTAGCGTGATTCTTGTTGTGTGGGGTGCGTTTTAGACCTCCAACTGCATCCGCTAGAGGTTCGCACAAACCTCCAACTACACCTCCCCCTCAAACTGCACCACGCCAAAGCTACCAAAAAGTACTTGTAGTCTATTAACGCGAAACTCTAACCTCAGCGGGGTGTACATACGCACCATAGCACATCCCCAGCCTACGGGCCTGATAAAATGCACTATTGGGGTTATATTTGAATGCGTCATTTCCACCTCTGCTGTACAATGATGTGCATTCAATTATACCTTCAAGAACTAAACAACAAATAATCATTATGAATAATCCTTTTTAAAAATAAAAACATGAAGGCAACTATTTGAAAATGTAAAGTCAAGTTTTTGTGGTAGCCAAACTAATTCACTTTGGAAAACATCCACACTTACCTGAGTGGTTCCTTTGCAAAACTAAAAATGCAGTGTGTACTGAATAATAAAATGGATGCCCCAACTATACCACTGAACTGACTGCTAAACGACATCTCTCCATTTGATTGAAGTTTCGTCACAATCGTAGTTATCATAGATCTAGAACGAAATCTGTTACTGCTCTGTTGCTTAACCTGTTATTTATCTATGCCCGTGTTCAGGCGTTCTCTGGCCGGTCGGGATAGAGTTGGCCCCGTGGATGGCGTGCGCTGCTATGGCCATGTCGTCCGTGTCAGTCGTCGCTCTATCGCTCCTGCTCCGACTGTAAGTACCGGGGCTGCTTCCGTGGCTACAATTATTACGTAAACGGTATAACGAATCATGCGTAACAACAATAAACATCATAATATTTTACAGCCCAAATACTGTTTCAATGAACAACACTGTTTCATATAATTTGCTGTGTAGTTTGAATGGTTCGATTCGTATATCACTGCCTGTTGATCGACACGGCCAGTCTTCCCCATCGCCGTTTGGTGTCATACCCTGTCGGTAGGTCGGCTACCACCCGTTACTCCATCCATATGTCTTGTGCTGTTCTTACTATGTTGTCAAACGTAATTTTCCTATCCATGTTTTGATTATGTATGTCCATATCCTCTTGATCTTCCTCTGTGTCCGCCTCTTTGGCCGCTATCCATTACCTCTAACGCTGGATTCCATCTTATTTGATGATTACGTGACCAAAGATAAGTTTGTGTTGCGTTGATGGGATGCTTTTTAATCTAGCCCACAAAAATACATATATATTCGTGACACATTATCTCTAGCTTAAACATATTTGGGGTCCAGTTTATTCGTAATATTCTCCTTAAACACCACACAAGAATCGAGCATCAAGCACCATGAGTTACGACTCTGTTGGTTTCATTTGGAAATAATTCAAGTTTCTGCACCATACATAAATGTGGACCATATGCAAGTTTCTAGAGGTCTTACAGTCAACCAATTGTTTGGTTTTCCTCCACAATCATGTGCATTCCAGGTGGCGAAAGCCGCGGCGAGCAGAACTAACGACGCAGCAGTACTTCGCCGATTACAAGGTCGGCGACGCGGAAGATGTGGTTGTCTACAGCGGCCTGTGTCCGTGCTCCAACAACTGTCCTCAACCGGACGGTTCCACGCGACCGCACAGCACGAGCAACGGTTCAGTGGCGCATGACCACAAAGTCGACATGAACAATATGAAAGTATCATACATCAAACAATGACAAAGCAGACCTAATCACGGTAGACAAGCGATGATACTATGGAGATCCGGCAAAGGATCATCGTTTAAAGAATCACGGGATCATCCATTTAATCATGCACTGTGATCTAACATTATGTGCCACATAATACATTTAGTGGCTTAGTACCAGATATGTTAATGCAAAATATATAAACAAGTTGCTTTTATTTGGTACAGGTTTGATAAAATAATGTAAGATGTGAAACTAGTTATTTTGTAATGTGTTTATATCCTTCGTATATGGTACATGGGACACAATGTAACTTACCTGGGGTACTCGTGTACATTAATCGGGAATGCAACGGGCGGGTGTAATATGGACCTACAATACTGGCGTAGCGCAAGCCAATTGCAGACGTGTGGTTTAATGATGCGCTAGATAACGTACGCTATCATAACGAAACACGTGTACAATTATATTCTTCATATTTACCAACTATATAAAGGAATGCGTGCGTGCATGCATCCGTGCATGTGTGTGTATCATTCGTGCATGTGCGTGCATGCATCCGTGCATGTGTGTGTATCATTCGTGCATGTGCATGCATGCATCCGTGCATGTGTGTGTATCATTCGTGCATGTGCGTGCATGCATCCGTGCATGTGTGTGTATCATTCGTGCATGTGCGTGCATGCATCCGTGCATGTGTGTGTATCATTCGTGCATGTGCGTGCATGCATCCGTGCATATGTGTGTATCAATTAAATATCATGCAACAATGTACAATAGTACCAAGAAAATTGAGCTTTGCTGTCCAGTGGTCAGTTGCATGATACGCACCTAAGTCCAAATTCCGCCTCCAAAGTTAGAGTCACTAGCTCCCAGATACCACTAAGGATGGTTGCCCCCAAGTAGCCTTAACTCTAGCTAGGTGTCACATAGCGCAATAGCCTACAAATGCCCGCGATCGTTCACGATTTATATTGGCGCAGATAACTTAGAAGTAATCGTTTATTTAGAGGCAATTTAATTCCCCTGGATACGTTCGGCTGTTTGAACGGGATCGTTTCAGAAGTGTCGGTTTATTCAGAAGCATTGAGAATTTTTGGCGTCTAGCTCCTTCCAGATTGTTGTTGGCGAACGTTAGTAGAACAATTTAGCGTGTGTCATAAGCTTTGTGAGCGCGCATGCGAAGATGGATTTTCCTCCTCCAAAACGAATCGACAGAAACGGTTGTTTTATAAATAGAATTACGCCATGGCAAACTTTCCAGAAAGTGTCGGTTGCATTCATTAAACGTGAAGTTGCAGGCGTAAACGAGTACGAGTATGTCAACCGAGGTGGCAGACAAAGCATCGATGTGCATCTTATTTGTGATGCCAAACTACGCTTTTTAAACTGTGTAGTCAATTACCCGAGATCGGTGCATGATGCACGGATTTTTAGGGAGGGCTTAGTTTGGAGAGCCTTCGAGGGGAATCCTCGCCCTCTAGTCCATTTGTCATTTCATGAACATAGAAATGTTTCATCCTATGAACTTGTTTGTTGATTTGTACTCATATGGGTTCATAGAACAAATTCAGCTTGGTCAGCTTAGTTTATTTATGCACATAAATGAATAATCTTACAATATTTCACATTCATTTGTTCGTTAAAAAAACCTCAGTAATCAGTCATATTTGAAACACATAGTCACATCTGTTTCACGTAGTGTATAGTGCAAATATCATTATGAACATTGGCATTCATATTTCTTTGTGAGGGAAATTCTTGCATTAAGTAATCATGTACAAAAGTCATTGTAGGGATGTAACCAGGATTGATATCCATATTTACCCAATGCTATGTTATAAGCGTAATGTTTACGGTATCTTACTAACTGCAGATATCGCCTAATAATTTTCACCTTTTATCTAATCCCACTCATCATCCAGGAAATCAGGATCAGCAAGACCATCATGAACATCCTCATGGCCTTCACCCTCCTTATCTACATCTTCATCCTCTGCACACTCATCCTCAAAATCCTCCTCCTCCTCAGCATCCTCCATCTCGACACCCTCCTTTTCTCCAGCCTTTCTCCAGGATTATAGCAAGCCAGATCAGTTGCAGTATGACGTGCCCGAAAGATGTTCTTTGTGGCATTCACAAACCTCCGTGCTGCACTTCTTGCTCTGTGCCCTACACTCACAATGAATCCCATCACACAGGTGTGGTGACCTAGGTCACCCTGAGCAATAACAGGAGAGGGGACGCCATCCCGGATCTCCCACCCGAAGTGAGTGATATCGGCTGACTCATCGGGTGGGGCTTGCTGGTCTGCCGCTTTCCACAGCATGACCTGCAGTTGGGCCCGCAGCACATGGAGAAACAGATTGGTGGATGTTGGAGGCAGGCCTTGACTTTGGGACTTTTCTTCTTCTTGGTGAAGAGTGTGAAGCGGGCAGAATCCATGGATGTCCCCGGTGGCTGACCATACAGACCGATGAAGAAGGTTTTCGCTGTTCCATCAGATCCACTGTGTGGCATCCACCTCCCCCAGCACATCATCCAACCTGGGAAGTCCCCAGTGAGCAAGGTGTTTAACGCGTTCACCTTGCCGTTGACATACGAATATGAGGTCGTGTCGCACCCGCTGAGGGCGTGCATGCCAAGCAGCTGCAGACACTGAGGCCCTAGGTCAGCGCGCGCAGGTGACGTTAATATCCAGCACTGTCCCATCCCACCGCTCCATCTGCACCTTGCACTCCAGCTCCTCCCGATACACCCAATAGACCAGTAGGACAAACACGTCTGTGTCGTCGCTAAATACACGGATCGCGCTTTTGCCAGAGTTGGCAGCGTCAGTGACATAGGAGATCACGACTCATCATGACCAAACGCACCATCATCACGTTCTCTCCTGCACTGAAGGTAGGCAACACACTCTATAGCCTCCGCTGGCTGTTCTTGCTCTTCAGGATTACATCTCTTTTGGGCAGAGGACTGATGATGGAAAGCTCGTAGATAAGGGTAACTTCACCAGCCCGCCGTATTATCTTGTGATCCTTGGCAGACACATCTTGGTACTTGTCGAAGACAATGCTTTTCTCAGTACCATCTGGATAGTGACTCAGACGACCCTGGATGGATGCAATCAGATCTGAGGGACTGCCGCCGTGTGGCCACACGATACGGTAGAACAACTGCTGAGCATTCTCGATGACAATTTCAGCAGCTGTTGGCGAGATCTCGAGCCCACCCAGGCGCTTGACCAGCCCCGGCTTGTTGGCTTTGCCGAGACAACCATGCTCGTCGATGAGCGATGGAGGCACTGCATACAGCTCATAGTTGAACAAGCTCCATCTACTGCCGCTGACCAATCATCAAGAGCCAGAGAAAAATGTTCTCAAGATCGATGACTGGCCTGCCCTTGTTCTGTCTCCTTAGAACGTCCATCGTCTTGATGGGACTACTGATAGGGTCGTAGAACACATCGGGAAGTCTGGCGATGTCCTTGCCCTCCATCCTTTCTCCACGCACAATCGAATCAGCCACATTCTCTTCAGCAGGAGGATGTTGAGGATGGTCTTGCTGGTCCTGATTGTCTGGGTGATCAATAGGAGTAGGTAAAAACTAAGATAGGGTAAATATTACGCTTATAGCATAGCCTTGAGTAAAACTGTGTGTATGTGTGTGTTGTTGTTGTGTGTGTGTATGTGTGTGTATGTATGTGTGTGTGGTGTGTGTGCGTGTGTGCGTGTGTGCGTGTGTGCGTGTGTGCGTGTGTGCGTGTGTGTGTGCGTGCATTGCAAAAACATTCACATGCTAGAACAAACGTGATTTCTGATAGGCTAGATGAGTTAAAGTGGAGACATCATACTTTTCAGAGATGTATTTCTTTATATTCACTTCTTCATAGCAACAACTATGGCCACTTTGCAGTCACATTCAACATCATAACAAATTAATCATATGGCTAGATATAACATGATTGACTGAAGAATAATAAAGTAAAACATTTTAAGATGCGTAATTACCGTAATCTCCTTGGACAGCAGCTTTTCATTTAGCAGTCATGTTAATGATACAGCTGCATGACTGGACACTGACTGAAACAAGGTGCCAAGGCTTGTAACAGCTGCTAGGCAGGTCCCACATCTACCTAGAGTCCAAGTATATAACAACCTCTACCACCACCCATGAAAGAAATTTACAAAAAATACTCCACAGCTTAAAGCTGTCTATCCGTGCGTCAATATAAAATGTGGCTAAAAGGTAATTATTTCAGTCACATATACCTTTCCCCATTCCATTTCCACAAATATCTTGAATAAATGTATTACAACAAATAAATTAAGCAAACAAAGTATGACTACTTATATCATAAAGCCATGTGAAATTATAGTACAAACATATTTACTCTAAATCTAATATACAGATCACCCAAATGAGGTTTAATTAACCACGTTAATGTTGTTAGTTATTTGCATGTTATACATAGTATACAAGACGACTGTATGACAAGAGTAACGAGGGGACTGTTTCACCAAGATACTCAGTTCATAAGATCCATCATTAAAAAGAATCCATTGTTAAATCAAAGGTGCTTTTTTCAAAATGCAAAAAGCCACCGCAGCCGTATCACCAGGGACACTAAACCAGTTTAACTCTGTGTGAACGCAGCATTAGTAAAACGGTCCCCAGAATTTGTACCATTGAAGTACCTCTTGATCTAATTTCTTACATTGCTCACATAAATTATAGTAAGAGCAAAACAAACTTATCATCAAGCTGTCATAACAATTACACCTTTACCCTTACGCTGTGTGACAAGAGAGTTTTAAACAGCAGTCTTGTATGTAATTTATGTGGTAACACAATGTCATATGCACCACATTGCTCAGAGAAATACCTGGGTAAGAACATGTGAATCAATGTGACGATAAAGCCATTATCGTATGACCACATCTATGAATGACAGGTTAGCAAGATGTCATATTTGACATGGGTTGTTGTATCGATTATGTGTGACACCTTTATAAGTGTTTACATTACGTCATTTTATAGATATATAACTGAAAAACCAACACATCAAGCATGTTTTGAGACATTATTTCACATGATAATACGACATAAGATGGTATGAATATATACAAGTCCAATGCCAGACTGGAGGTTGTGCATCTCATAACGTCACGGCTATGTCTTTTGAAATACGAGTAGTTTTTATCATATCACAGTTCAGTCTTCGTTATCTACATCTAACACAACAAAGTCCACTTTCTCCTCCACGCGCTTGCATCCAGACGTTGAGAAGAGTCCGCTGCGACCAGGAGAATACTGCAGCTCGTCGGCCACCTTGTTTATGAGATCTGTTGTTGCCGTGATGTTTCTCACTTTCAAGACATCCTCGATACATAACTTCACATGTTTTCTCTCAAGCGGCAGAAATGGTACAAAGGCAGTGATGAGGTGCTTCTGGATCAGTTCACTGTGCCATAGTCCACCTAAACAACATCAAACACAGAGTCAGACAAAAATGTTCAGGCGCTCTCAGAGAATGTCACAATGCTCTGAAACTGCCTCTGAAATTAGATTTCTCACCTGTCTTGTTTTGGACTAATACTGCAAAAAATTGAAACTACCAAGTATCAACAATGACATGCTAAATCTACTCACACAATTGTGCTGTTATGATGTTTAGTTTTGGTAAATTCATCAAACAAACTTTTAAATTAATTTTGGTTTGGACTAACCAAAATATACAGGGAAATTAAACAAATGAAAAATAAAAGCTGCCCTAGTAGTTATTCACAATTTAAACAAATAAAACGTGTTTTAAATTTGTAAATTTTGCTCGAACTGTTTTGTTTCCTATAAACAACAGTAACATGTCATAAATATAAACAATTATAGTATTACAGATGTACACCCATAAATATTTGTATCTTCAGAAGTGTGACCCCAAACATTTGATGTTTCAAATGTTCCATCGAACACATTTCAAATGCAGACATAAGTGTTTGAATAATCATTATTGTTAGATTATGCACCTGATGTAGTATTACATTACTGATTAATAAGCAAGTACACATTGTGTAGCGCAGATGTTTGATTCTTACCCATCTTTAATAAAATCCACATTTTCACAAAAACATTTTAACCGAATCAAAAAGCATTTATACATGCATAAACAAAATATTTGTGTGTGACCCCAAAGCCTATGTGCATTTGAATGCGATTCTGAGAATCACATTTGCCAGCGGTAAGCGAAAAGATGCACGCCATATCCTTGCTTCTGTAGTTGACACATTGACAACTACAAGGTGACAAGTTGACAAATACAACACGACAAACATAAGGCACATTGCTAAATTCTCTAGGAAGACAGAAACAACATTGTACGCAGCTCACATCTAATATATAAGTATACAAGAAGACATTAACCAGAGTACAATGACTGCTGTCTTCTGTCTGGAGCTGCGAACCAAGTTTGGAAAAAATGACTCCACAAATGTTGGAGATTTCTATTCAGCTGTGTCAACAGCCAGTTGGCAGACACTGCAGTAAGTCCTGGGGGATAGAAATGTGCATCAAATACAGGGTGGGGGCAATTACATATGTAATGTGGTGTTACCAATTACATTTTATAGCACAGTGTAACTGAGACATAATTATGTCAAGCAACTTAAAAATATTATTACTTTATTATTTACTGAACATGTCAGCAAAAGGAATAAGAAAATGTATAAGTAGTTTCCCGATGCTGAAGAATAGTTCAAAAGGTGTAATATTATTCAGTGCTTGATTAGAAGAACACATTAGCCCAACTGGTTTCCATGCGTAGAACCAGGGGTCATTCCTATGAAATCAATCTCTTTTTTGCACCGACTGACTCAAATTTTGAGGAAATTTTACCCCGGTTATTGACTCGCAAGAGAACATAAAAACTGGAAATTATAAAACGATTCACATACTAACCATTACATTAACGTCCATAACTGTGCTGTTAATAAAGCTAGAAAGACATCATTGGAAAGTCAGTAAATAGGTACTGTTTTATTGTAACATTGCATAAAGTGCAAACGTTTATGTGGAGTTGAGAAAAGTGAGATATAGTGTTTAGGATACTATTGATTCACTGGAAATTTACATTTCAAAGACGGACGATGTGAGAATGCAACTGTAATATATTTGTTGCCAAATTAACTGAAAAGTACCTTTTTCGTTGTAAGAACCTAATGTGATCACTTCCTCCATCTCTTTATATGTGATAGTTTCTCGAGGCTCGCCACTTTTCCAGTGAGCCAATGTTTGCTGTGTTATGCCACTCGCAACAGTGTTACTGAAACAGACATCTCAGTAGATATAAAACATGGAACTTGCATCAGTCTGTCAAAGTCTTACTCGGACTTGAGATATTACCTGTCGATAGAATGTGGAATGAGCAGTATGTTTCATTTGCATTGCTAGTAGACAAGACAGAGGAATAGTCAACAGTAGCCAAGATTCCTAAATTTAAAAATGTTGGTCATGTTTAACTGGCATTTTTGTTTATATGCTATATTTTGTGTAGCAGGTTTATCATAATATTAAATGAACTATTCCAAAATGGTCAGTCATGTCTGTAACGATAATCCCCGATTCATAGTTGGGGTGAGTATGATTAGAATATAAATGGTCTACAAGAGTTGCTGTAGCAGGTGTTATCCGTGTTGGTTTAGTTATGTGTGCAATATATCCTTGTGCTATTACATTATCTATAAAATCATTAGTTTTGTTGTAACAAAGTTTAGTAAATTAATATTATAATCCCCCATCAGGTACGATACTTTATTTCATTTGAGATTTTGTCTTGGATGTCTAATACGATACCCAAAAATAGATCAAGATCTGCACATGGATGAGAGTTGGGACGATAGATTACAACCACAATTATAGGTTTACATTTCTTAGTTTGAACTTCACAACAAATATGGACTAAAATACATGAGGGTTAAATATTGACAAGTCTTCACGTTTAAAATAGGTATATTTTTCATGCCCATCGTCTGTATTTAGTCTTGTATTGAATAGTAAATTGTGATACCCATTTATTTGATAACGTAAAACATTTTGAACTTTAAAAACTTCAGTGAGTCCAATGAGACATATTAGAAAGTAATTCTTGAAGAGAATCCCATTGAGTCTACAAACTACCACAATTGATGCAGAACATTGATAAAGATATGTTATCTGGTTTAAATGCTTCAGAAAACTCAATTGCAATAAAACATTTACATTGTGTGTTAAGAGAAAATGGAGAATCATCATACTTTTCTTTTTCAATGTGTTTGGCTTCATTAAATATTGTTTTTAAGTCAAAGTTTTTATTTGTTTGGATCCGGCTAATATTAATAGATTCAGCCATTTACAAATGTATTAGGGTACATTATAGTGATCCTTTCAAAGTTTGTTGACAAAAACATTCAAAAATATGTACATAAATATGACTAGAGTATGGATGCATATCGTAATATACATCATAAGTACATATCTGTTGAACAGTTGTATACATACAAGTAATGATAAACACCTTGATGTTAACGATTAACCAAAATAATACAAATTCAATTGTTAGTATCAAAGAGTAAGTAGAGATAGAGATCGCATGGGTTTCTATCAGAGAACATAACAAAAAAGAAGAGCAA
The DNA here is from genome assembly GCA_963995525.1 of Escarpia spicata. Classification (NCBI taxonomy): domain Eukaryota; kingdom Metazoa; phylum Annelida; class Polychaeta; order Sabellida; family Siboglinidae; genus Escarpia; species Escarpia spicata. The sequence goes on along the minus strand of OZ023215.1, from coordinate 9,204,283 downwards.
GGCCAACCATGCTTAAAGTTGATAACATCATGAGATGTTCTTGGGAGAGAAATAATAATTGTTTTGGGGAGACTTAAAAAGAAAAGAAAAAAATTGATCCTTTTTTGGCCAGTTTGCTAGTTAGCATGTAAAACATACTAAACACCACTGATTGCAAATGATTTGAGTAATCATTGCCATTGACAGTGATATAATATAACATATATTAATCTCTGACCACCTGACAATCATACTATCATATGCCACTTTGAAAGTTTAAAGGCAGCTTTGAATGATAAAACAAAACCTCATAATTATAGAATCAAGCAATATTACAGAAGTAGCATATGTTGAAACTAATATGTTACAGTATATGGCCTGATAATCATAATATCACATGCCGACTTAGAACGTTAAAAGACACAGTAGTAGCAAATTTGATTGACAAAAATAAAAGTATCAAAATAAAACAAAAAAAGCTCTTAATTATAAAATAATACAATATTACAATGGTGACAGAATAGGTAGTAACTAGTACGTTACAGTCTCAGGCCCGATGATCATATCTTATGCCATTTAGAAGTTCAAAGGCACAATAGTAACAACTTTGAAAGATCAAAGATTATTTCAAAACAAAATTTTCGGGGAGACTTAAAATACCCTCATGATTATATATATATATATTTTAACTAACATGTTGCAGTCTCTGGCCTGATAATCATAAATATCATGTGTCACTAAGAAGGTTAAAAAGCACAGTAGTAGTGACTTTGAATGTTGTTTTCGGGAAGACATAAAAAGCCATAATAATTATATAATAATAATACAATAATACAGTGATGACATAGTAAGTTGTAACAAATATGTGTTGCAGTCTCTGCCCCGATAATCATAGTATTGTACTTGGACAGCTCAGAGACACAGTAGTAGCAACTTCGAATGATCCGAAAAGTTTCAAAATAACGTCCAGAGTCGCTCGGTATGTATTTAAGTGTTTTGGTCCCAATAATGCCATTACACAAAGATCCTAATATATGTCCTGGGGCCGGTTTCATGAAGCATACTTAAAGTTACGCAATTACTTAGCATCACGTGTTTGCGTAAACTCCTATGTTCGTTTATATTTTTAAAAAATGACGTCATTTACTAAGACAATCATCTTAGCAATAAGAATTAACGTTCTTAGCCGCTTCATGAAACCGGCCCCAGGTCCTTTGCAGAAAGGATTTCTTTTACTGTTCCCATGTTTGTTTTGACAAGAACTCTTCCTGCATTATGTCCAGCAGTCATTGATTTTCTTTTCCTTCTTGAGGAATCTTGCTTTGGAAGCAAGTGCTGCTCTTTTAGACGTCAAATCTTCGTTTATGTATATCTGTTCATGCCGATGGTGCTGGTTATGGTTCTTCAGTTTGGTGCATTGGAGGTACACTTCATCTCACCGCCTCACTAAGAAAGCGTACAATTATTGTTGTTTTTTTGGGGCGTCCACGTTCGTCGGCCTTTTTACCTAGATGGTGACTTCTTTCCAGGTCACTGACACCAATGTCTTCTAACCCCAGTTTCTTTATTGGGTTGATGACTAAGTTGTTTGTGACTTTGTCTGATCTCTCTGGAATGCCGGAGATGCGGAGGTTCAGACAACGCGTGTATTGTTCACGATTGTCCGCCTCCGTCTCCAACATTTCCACCTTCTCCAGCGTTTGCACTTTTTTGGTGAGTACAGAACAGAAGCCTCTTTCTCTAGCTTTTCAAGGTGCACGCTCAGTTTCAGGGCGTGAATGTCTGCGATTTGTTCGGCAACATTCGCGTCAAAATGTTCATCTGTTAAAATGTTCATTAGCTTAGCCGTAGGGTCATCGCTAGTTGAATTGTCTTTGCGCGGCCTCGACTTCGTGCGCATCTTCGGTGATTTCTGCCCCCTCAGTGATTGCTTGTTGTTTATGCGTGTGTGGCTGTATGCGCCGAGCTGGACTTTGGCTATGCGGCTTTGACAATGGGGCTAGCCGTCACGCATCAGTTGTCTTGGCGATAATTTACCACGTACGTACACTTTTGAATAAATGTCTCTTCGGGACTTCGTGCAACGTCTTCACGGCGTTGTAATCACATAGATGCACTAAATGTTTACCATTTTGAGAGTGGGTCAATTCAACTGCCATGTTAAAACGTGTATTTCCTCAACCCAAAACAATCCACGTTACTAGCTAGTGACCATTGTTGTTTTCTGTACAACATCACCGTGATCCACGACTTTCTGCCGCGGCGTGATGGGAAACGTGCCATCATCGTGCAGTTTTACTTGGCTGACAAGAAAGACGAGCTAATGATGAAACGAGATGTGTTGAGAGGAAAGGACATTTATTTGAGTGACCACCTCTCAAAGCACAACAGCGAACTCCTTCGTCAAGTGCGACAACTGAAGCGCAACCGGAATCCACAGCGCGTGGATACAAAACTGCAGCGTCTTCATCAAGATTCGAGAGGACGACCAACGACTACAAGTGAGCTCTTGCAGATCTTGAGAGACTTTGGACTGTGTAATGTTCAGGTATTAGAAATGCCTCTGGACTTATTAGATACACTCCCTTTTGCAGGAATCTGTGATGATGAATCTATGTTCGTACAGTCTGATTATGAATTTTGCCAACATGTCTGCGATCAATTCGATCAGCTGAACATTCGTTCGTTCCAATATTCTGATTATAGAGACCATGACCAAGAAAGCAACCATTTGCCTGTTTTTGCTATTTGTAAGCTTGACGGTGGTCTATGTAGTTGCAGCTGCCCTGCACTATACAAGCGTCAAACTAGTGTGGAAAATGTAAATGCCTTGAACGTGCATCCGTGAGACTCAGTGTTTAGTCACACTGATACTAATGAGGGCCTCACGAATTTCTCAACGATTTCACAGTATTGTATAACATTGCCAAAACCACCTATTTTATTTTCTGGTCGAGCACAACTGCATGATATAAATATAAAGATAAACAATATGCAGATATTGCGAGTACCAGTTACAACATTTCTAGGCATGTTTAACAATGAATCATTAACCTGGAAAGACCAAATCAGTCGAGTAAAATCAAAACTATCATTGGTATCATACAGGTGCAGCATAGTACTTGACAGCCATAGTTTGTACATGCTATATTCCATTATGTTTTTGCCGTATTTATTGTATTGTGTAGAAATATTGGGCAACAGTTATCCTACAAATTTGCATTGCATGTTACAAAAAATGGTGATACGATTTATGCACAATGCACAGCCTTTCGATGACACGACACCACTCTTTATAAAATAAAGTTTACCGATTTGGTACAATTCAGAATATTATATTCATGTATAAAACTAATACAACTAAATTGCCGTTGAACAATTCAAAGGTTATTTGTTACGAATGTTAACAAACACTGCACACGAACACAAAATCAATTTGTACGTATCTGTGAATGAACCAATAGAAGGTCCATGTCACTAATTGTCTATGGAACCAAACTGTTGAATTCGTTGCACATCAGCTTTAGCAATATTCGTTCACTGCACCACTTTAAGGCATGTTACAGAAAACAGTTACTTGAAAATGATTGTATGTGTACTTAATGTCGCGATGTACAGTACAATAATAATCTACCAAAGTAGAGAGCCACATGTATATCGTTTATGACAGTCACAGACACACACACCAAGAAAACAAAGGAAATGATAATTGACTTTTGTAACATTCAGTCCGACCCGCCTCCACTAGTCATCAATGGAGAGGTAGTAGAGAGAGTTCCTTCATATTTCTACCTAGGCATCGAAATCTCCAACCAGCTCGAGTGGACTCTGAACACCAAGTGCAGCCAGAAAAAGTGCTGCCAAAGGAGCTCATTTGAGAGGAAGCTAAGAAAATTCAATGCGTGTAGGACAAGTAGTCATCTGTTCTACCAGTCCATTGTCCAGTCAGTCATCTGTTCTACCAGGCCATTGTCCAGTCAGTCATCTGTTCTACCAGTCCATTGTCCAGTCAGTCATCTGTTCTACCAGTCCATTGTCCAGTCAGTCATCTGTTCTACCAGTCCATTGTCCAGTCAGTCATCTGTTCTACCAGTCCATTGTCCAGTCAGTCATCTGTTCTACCAGTCCATTGTCCAGTCAGTCATCTGTTCTACCAGTCCATTGTCCAGTCAGTCATCTGTTCTACCAGTCCATTGTCCAGTCAGTCATCTGTTCTACCAGTCCATTGTCCAGTCAGTCATCTGTTCTACCAGTCCATTGTCCAGTCAGTCATCTGTTCTACCAGGCCATTGTCCAGTCAGTCATCTGTTCTACCAGTCCATTGTCCAGTCAGTCATCTGTTCTACCAGTCCATTGTCCAGTCAGTCATCTGTTCTACCAGTCCATTGTCCAGTCAGTCATCTGTTCTACCAGTCCATTGTCCAGTCAGTCATCTGTTCTACCAGTCCATTGTCCAGTCAGTCATCTGTTCTACCAGTCCATTGTCCAGTCAGTCATCTGTTCTACCAGTCCATTGTCCAGTCAGTCATCTGTTCTACCAGGCCATTGTCCAGTCAGTCATCTGTTCTACCAGTCCATTGTCCAGTCAGTCATCTGTTCTACCAGTCCATTGTCCAGTCAGTCATCTGTTCTACCAGTCCATTGTCCAGTCAGTCATCTGTTCTACCAGTCCATTGTCCAGTCAGTCATCTGTTCTACCAGTCCATTGTCCAGTCAGTCATCTGTTCTACCAGTCCATTGTCCAGTCAGTCATCTGTTCTACCAGTCCATTGTCCAGTCAGTCATCTGTTCTACCAGTCCATTGTCCAGTCAGTCATCTGTTCTACCAGTCCATTGTCCAGTCAGTCATCTGTTCTACCAGGCCATTGTCCAGTCAGTCATCTGTTCTACCAGTCCATTGTCCAGTCAGTCATCTGTTCTACCAGTCCATTGTCCAGTCAGTCATCTGTTCTACCAGTCCATTGTCCAGTCAGTCATCTGTTCTACCAGTCCATTGTCCAGTCAGTCATCTGTTCTACCAGTCCATTGTCCAGTCAGTCATCTGTTCTACCAGGCCATTGTCCAGTCAGTCATCTGTTCTACCAGTCCATTGTCCAGTCAGTCATCTGTTCTACCAGTCCATTGTCCAGTCAGTCATCTGTTCTACCAGTCCATTGTCCAGTCAGTCATCTGTTCTACCAGTCCATTGTCCAGTCAGTCATCTGTTCTACCAGTCCATTGTCCAGTCAGTCATCTGTTCTACCAGTCCATTGTCCAGTCAGTCCGGTGCTACTGAATAGTTTGCTGGGGTGGAAGTCTGTCGGTGAAGAACAAAGTGCTGCTGTAAAGCCAGTAAAACCATTGGGGTGACACTACCAACTGTGGATGAACTATATGAAACATATGTGACTAAGACATCAACAATTTTAAAAGCCCCATCCCACCCACTGTACGAGTTCTATTCTGTTGCTCAATCTAGCTGTAGGTACCTATCTGAAAGGGCACGAACCAACCGGTATCGAAAGACCTTCCTGCCAACCTCCATCCGGCTGCTGAATGCGAGGTCTGGGAGAGGGAAGGGAACGGGGATGGTGGAGCGATCACAATGATTACAATGGAGGAAACTTGGGTTCAGGCAGTTATCCGGTCAATCAGTAAAACTGTTGGGTGACGCTACCAAGTATGGATGAACTCTATGAACCATCGGAGACTAAAACTGTGACTAACATTGCTGTGTGCTCTGTGATGGCAAACTTATATTACGATTTAGTAACACAGTGATAGTAATGTCATGATTGACCAATATGTACATCATTAACTTAATTAGCCTTAAATCTACTAATATTATTGTGTTAAAGTGTGAATTTTTACCACACAAATTTCCAGTGTGGACAAATAAAGGTTATTGTACTGTAATGTGTATATATATCACATATGAAACTAAAGTAATGAGATAAGCTGCCATAACATATCGACAAAGGAGTAATGTGACTTTCAAAAGTATTTTTACTTCAATGTTTCTCGTTTCAAACTTTTCATAAATTTGCTTTGTATATTTAAGTTGTATATTTAATTGCGCAATCATCATGTTTGATTTGTTTGAATAAACTATTTGAGTTGACTTGACTTTATTAACATTTAAAAAATGTGAAAGTTGGTTGTATAGAAAGCAAGGTAGTTGAACATGTGTAGATATAACAAAATTACAATGCTCAGTCACACCAACCTGAGAAATATAAACATAGACTTCCTGTAGTCTACACCATTGATGTCTGTGTAGTAGTCGAGGTATGGTTTGATACTGTCCAGGAGACGAGATGGCATCTTGTCAATCTCATCAAAGATAAACAGTGATCGAGGGCATGCAGTGACGTTTCCTCGAATCCAGTCACGCAGCTGATCCTGAAGACACAGCGTCCTATCATCCCATGTATTCACCAGAGACACACTGACTACTGACATAGTAATGTATCACGACTTTGGTTTTCTTCTAAAAAACACTTGACTTGAAGACGTAAAATTTTGTAAACCCTAACTCTAGTATGTTTGAGCCAGAAATTATTATAAATAATTATGTTACTCCTGTGTTCTTTCATATATGGAATACTATCTCTGGATTTGGGAACAATTTGTTTTCTTGGATACCTCATAGATTTTTTATCAACGTAGCCCCACGCCTGAAACTGAGTATAATTGTGACATCTGCAAGAAATTAGAAAGATGTTCTCCTTTCTCTTTCTTTGAAATGGGAACAAATGTAGAATTACGGGCACACTGTGCTGTTAGAATATCATCATATTGATCAATTGTGTACAATAAAGAAGCAGATATTTGTGTAAATGTCAAGTGTTACCTAAAAATAGTAAAATAGATGACTGGTATTATTTTTTGAAAATTTTGAATATGTATTCATTTAATTTTTTTATTTCAAATAAAAATAATATTACAAAACATAGATGTAGTCGTGTACACCAGCAAACACACTTTAAACAAACATCCACAAATATGTAAGCATGACTTTTCACTATTAACAATGACTAACATTATCAAATACCTTGTATGTTTCTACATGGCGTTCGTGTGGGAAGTGGTGTGTTGCTGCAAACAGGTGAACATACCGACTCTTCCTGCCACTGTAGTACAGGTGGTCTGTTATTAAACCAGCTACAAAGTTCTTTCCAGTGCCTGTCCAGCCGTGGAATGACAGGGCTAGGGCTTTCTGTGGGTTGGGGTTCTTGAGATGAGCACGCAGGGCCTTCACAATGACGGGCCGTACCAGGTGCTGCCCGTGTAGCCGCGCCTTTAATATGTCATTCAGAGCTGAAAAACCATGACCAAATATTTAACCACACACACATGCAACTTCTTAATATTTCATGACAGAGTTTGGAGTTAAATATGCCTTCCTGCTTGGATTAAATATGTTATGCAGATTAACAAATGTGGGGTTAATGTTAGGGTCACTAAGATAACTAAGGCATAATGTTTTACTGAGATGACTTAAATCAGTTGTCCACCTACTTTCCCAACCCTCTCCCTATCCCGAACAGCCCGTCCCTCACCCCGGCCCAGAGCAGTAAGTAGTTAGTACTCTCTGTTACTCAGTACTTAGTAGATAGATGCTGCTAATAATGTTATCAAGGTAAGTTTAATTTAAGCTAATTTGCGATATATTCTAGCACAATATTAAATTTGTTGTTGAAGTGCCTAAAGTTAGAAGTTAAGTATTAAAACTTAAGACAATAAGTTATGGCCTCAAGACAAAAGATTGCCAATTTATTTTTATGCTACTTTAAGATTAATATAAGACATTCTTGGATACTCAGAATAAATTTATTTGACCTATATAAATACGATACATATACAATGAATAACGAAAGTAATAGATAAGGTAGGGGGACTCCCATTAAGATATATAATATCGCTAGCACAGGAGCCACCCCATAAATATAAACAACAACAAAATTTACATGACACAAATCAGAATAGCATATGACTTGTTTTTAGTTGATAATTACTCAATGTATCAACATACATACATAATACAAGGACTGATTATATGTACTCGTGTAGACATTGACGTACATATGGATACTTAGCTATATATTTCAATATGTATTACGAATTACAAATAAAGCAATTATGAATACGACAACTGGATTCATAATTTAAAATAAACAGTTTTTTGTGTATGTTGAGAAACCATATAGACTGTGGGTGTAAATTTTTATTAATGATAATACTTGGTGTATTGTTAACTGTCTCTACTATGTTGAGTCTAATGCATTTTTTTGCAAATTCATGTTTGAATCTGGACATATACATATTATTTCTTTCAGGTGTGCAGTGCTGATGAATATCATAGATGTGTGTGTTTGGAAAAACATTTAAGTAGTCAGTTAAAAGATTGTTAATTAATTCATATAAAAGTTTAATTGTTGGATTTTATAAATGTCATCCAACTTTAGCAACTGAAGACTTTTTAAAATAGGACTTGTGTGAGCATTGTATTTACTTAATGATATTATTTGTAGTGCTTTTTACTGTAATTTGACAATTCGATGTGCCTGATAACCCCTTAAAAGTAAGCCATAATGAATATGAGGGAGAATAAGAGCATTGTACATAATATATAATGTATTAGGTGGTAAAAAGTGTTTAAGTTTATTTAGTATGTCTATTGTTTTATATAATTTATTTGCTATTTTGTTTGTATGATTCTGCCAGTTTAAATGGTTATTTATTGTGATGCCTAAACAAATTTATATAATTTACACATTCAATGTGTGCCCCATCTATTTGTAACACAGGGTATTCTACTTTCTTTTGAGGCACATGAAAAATCATGAATTTAGTCTTTTTGGCATTTGGTGACAGTTTATTAGCTTTCAACCAATTGCTAATCTTTGTTAGTTCTTTGTTTATATTTTCACTTCGCATTTGGCCTTCTGAATCATTAAATGTATTTAGTGTACTGGTAAGGGTGGTGTCGTCAGCATACGTTATGAATTTGAAAAGGTCACTAGAAAGTGCAATGTCATTTATGAATATAATAAATAAGAGTGGCCCTAAAATTGAACCTTGAGGGACACTAGTGTTGATATCTATTTCTTTAGACTTGAACATTTTCAATTGCTACATACTGCTTACGATTTGGTAAATAACTCTTACAAAGGTCCAGAGTCTTGTCATTTAATCCATAGTAATTTAACTTCTGAACCAATATATTGCGAACAATTGTGTCAAATGCTTTTGATAAATCAAGGTTTTTCAGGTAATCTTTTTGTGAATTTACCTCCACTGGTAGTTGTTTTAGAGGCTAGAGTAGGGCCAGCATTAGTAAAAAAACATGTTAAATCTGTTTGCAATAATGCATTTGTCGCTAATCATTTAACCATCGACTTTGAACAAATCTGGAAATTGTTCTTTCTTTTTACTTTTCTGAATAATTTCTTTAATTAAACACTTCTTTTTAACATCATGCTTATGTTTTTCAAAACTGGATTGGTAATGCATTTGCTTAGCTAATCTAATATTACTTTTAAGAAATTTATTATAAGTATGTAAGTCAGTTTTAAGTTTATGATAATGCTCTGTATTTACGTGAGTCTGTTTCATTCTCGAATACAATTTGTTTCTAAACTTTATCGATATAATAATGCCTTTGGTAATCCAAGGAGTTGTTTATGTTTGTTAAATTTAATTACTTTAATATGTCGAAATTTATCCATAACTGCAGTAACAATTTCATAGAGGATATTGTAGTTTTCATTCGGATCCGCACGAGTATCTGTGTTAAGTTTATCATAAATATTTGAGTTTATTATTTAAATTTACCGAGTGATTCAGGATTTTACTAGTATTGTTTTATTTGTATAAACCTTGGTATCGCATTAGAGGTTTCGACATAGTCCAGACTTAGAAAGTATGGAAAGTGATCAGAAATATTGCTCAGTAAAATACCAGCTGAGGATTTGAATAAGCCTATTGAAAAATTGCATACAAAAATTATCAATGAGTGTTCCATGATATTCGGAAAGTCGTGCATAGATATTTTAGGGAAGAAACCATGTGAAACGATTGTGTCCAAATATTCACATATTATGGGTTTTTCGTTAATTTTTATGCACATCAATATTGTAATCTCCTGCAATTATTATTTCACTTTTAGATTTTTGTAAATCAACTAAATTTGATGCAAATTCGTTTGTAAATATACAGTAGTTTTCAATTATATCTCTAGGTGGTATATATATTTCCAAGAATAATTTTTTTCTTCATTGCACATGTTATTTCAATAAATTGACCTTCCCAAGTGTCTGTATTAGCATGGGGTATTTACAGATTTGTAATTGTATTTATTGCTGAGATAGATTGCCAGGCCAGCATGTGCACTACAGATTTTGCCTTGGCATATTAATGTATATCCATTTATTTGAAATACACAAGTGTCAGCCTCTTCATCAAGCCATGTTTCTTGTAAACATAGAGCACTAATCTCATAGCCACTACTTCTGAATGTCTCTATAGCTTTATTTTAATTTCGTAAATTTTTGTATTTAAACTGGCTTAGCACGATAAATTTGCTTTGCTTGTTCGTTAAATGGTTTATTAAATTATCATCATCAAAGTATGAAGAATGCTGAAATGGTTCAATATCCCCATCTTCATTCATTTCATCCATTTTTAATATGTGATAGAGATAATTGTTCTCTAGACCACCAAACTGCACTAAGAAATATTTGTTATCAATCATATTGGAAAAATTAATAAACAATAGTGCTCTATGTTTACAGAACACATCATATAAACATGGACTAGTCATTGTGAAAGAGCTGCACAAGCTATACCCTGAGCATAATACAAATACATTTTGTAAAAGAGAGTGTTATGAATATTCCGCATGCAAATATAACACAATGTACTTATTGCATCAGCACAAAATGTGTGAAAATTAATTACAGCATATGTACTGCCACAACATGCAAAACACAAAATGATTATTGCATAGAAATTGGGGAAATACTATATATAATGCAGTCCCCAAAATAAAAATAACTAACACTAAACGTAGTGAAAAGAAAATGTATAAACATTGCCCTCCCCATAAATGAAAACAACGTGAATATTGACTATATCAATATATATCGATATATATCGATGCACACCATATATACCTGAAGACTAAAATGTAAACAATATGAAATTGCACTATTTAAATACAACATCATTTCATTTCATGGAGCAGTTCGCTCAGGAGTAAATGTCAGCAGGAAAACATATATCAAAAACATGAAATGTTTTACAGAAAACATCATCTAGGTACTATAAAGTTCTTTGATAACATTTTGTAAGTGAACCTATGCAATAACATAGATAAATGAATTTTGACATAGCGTTAACATTTTTTTTTAAAAAGGTTAAGTTTGGTTTTGTAATGATGACATTCAAAAGCAAATTACAATTAAACGTTACATTGATTAAACACAAGTGAAGGGTAAGAAGGATTATAAGGAAAAGAACAACAAAATTGACTACCGGTAGGCATGTTAGTCACACTGGAGTCTGACTCACAGCATAACTGATTACAATAATAAATGCAACATAAATGCATTGAAATATAAATTACACGAGTCATGTTATACAAATCCACGTAGATGTGTTACATGTTTGGTTATACGTAGGTCTATGGTATTGGAAATATGTGTAGGTGTTCAAGATAGCGACAGTCAGTGGTTATCTCTGACAACTAGTCTGTCGAACGAGATGTACGCGTACTTCCTTTCAGCACGTAGCTGCATTATCTACGGAAGTAGGTCTTTCCGTTTCTGTACGACCTTCAGTGAATAGTCTTCATTCACACACACACCGTTCGGCTTCAAGAGTGTGGCTTTGTTTAACAGGTACTCGCAGTCCTTAAATAATGCAAATTTAACTACCACGGACCGTGGCTTCTTTGCCCCGTTCACCGTTCTCGCAGCACTCATTCGATCTTCATCGTTTCGACTTTGTCTGCTGTGATGGCAAACTTATTCAACAGGCTGTTTTTTTACCAGTTCTTCCGTTTTGTCCCACGTTTCATCCATGATTTATGGTATGCCTTCGATCCTGATGTTCATTCGTCTAGTTTGTTTTTCTAGATAGTCAACATTTTCTTCTAGCTTCTGCAGTTTTTTTTGCAGGTGATCGATGCTAGTGGCACTAGGTTGTGTGTCAAAGTTTGATAACTCACACTTGACGTCGGCCACCTCCTGCCGAGTATACTGCAGGCTGTGCTTTAGGTCAGTCATCGATTTTGTTGTTGTTGACGTCGTCAGTTTCCTTCAAATGTTTGGCCCCAGTATTCGACTGTGACGCACTACTGGGCTTGGTCTTAGCGATGATCTTGTTCATTGTCGTAGCATTAGTGAGGACAGTTCAGTTAGTGCTTACGGTGCTTACGGTCAATGGTAACACATGGTCACTTGGGCACCGGGGTTGCTGACAAGCGATATTGCAGAGTCTATTGGTACCTGGTGGTCAATCACCTGTTGTCAATGGGTAGGCGATAAATGACTCGCAGAATACAAATTTGTGAGAAAAAAATGTCTCATGCACGTATATCTTTGGAACGACTCGCTATCCACACACTAAGCAGGCCCAGACCATGTCGTAGGTCAAACACACAGTGGAAACGTACCAAATTTCCAAAAACTCTCAGAATCACAACTACTTGAAAACACTTCCACACAACAACTGCACAAGTGACAGGCTAGATGTCAGTCTTCGTGATCAGGCTAGATGTCAGTCTTCGGGATCAGGCTAGATGTCAGTCTTCGTGATCAGGCTAGATGTCAGTCTTCGGGATCAGGCTAGATGTCAGTCTTCGTGATTTTCAAGAAATGCATCGGACTCCAGAGGCAAAACTTAATCTTAGACTAGTCGGGACTGAGTGAGGCAGTTGGTGACATGGCATGCTCTGTATGATATACCCCTACAACATGCACTTTTAGATGTACCCTGATCATGATTTTATGTCTGCAGATCACTCTGAGGTTTTTAAATGATCCCAATTTCAAAAAGTTTGAGAGTTTCCAGAGCAACACAAACAAGACCGGTGTCAACGCAAAAGCTAGATAAGACATCCATTCTGTCACGTCCTACTACATTTACAGTCCCATATGGAAAACCATAGCCCAACTAAAATGTCTCAAATCCAGCACCTCCACTGGATTACTGATCACTCCTCTACCGTACAAACCCAGGACAACAACAAAATTCTCCATACTTCTATGCATCATGCTATCAGGAGATGTTCAACTAAATCCAGGCCCCTCTAAATGTCACTCATGTAAGAAATCACTAAAGTCTAATGCACTCATCCTAACTTGTAATGATTGTAATAAATCCACACACATCAAATGCGCCAGGATATCCAGACAAGAATTTAACAACACTTACAGAAACCTAAATGTACCATGGCACTGCTCAAATTGCTCAGCACCCTGTGGCATTTGCCATGGGGATGTCCTAAATGATCATAAAGCAATTCAGTGCGACCACTGCCTAAACTGAATCCACACACAATGCTGTGCAATAGATGACAATGAATACAAACGATTAATAAATTCCTCATGTTCGTGGGCCTGCCCCGAATGCAAAAACTTCAACTTCACAAATTCTTTCTTCAGAGATACAGAAATCCCAACGGCAAATCCCTTTTATCCTCTGGACAGTAACAGTCATAACTTAAACGAAACCACCAACAACAATACAACTAATAGCAAGAAAGCATATAGACCAAAAAAGAAACCTAACTTCAGATGCATCCTCATAAACTGCCAAAGCGTTAAAAAGAAAGCCTCAGACATCGAAGCACTAAACAATCTACACAACCCAGACATCATCTGTGGCACTGAATCATGGTTAGATCCATCAATAAAAAATTGAGAAATATTCCCAAGCAACTTTAACGTCTTTAGAAAGGACAGGGAAACAGACACTACTGGAGGGGGGTATTTCAAATATCAAAAGATGACCTCATCACAAGCCACCTACCAGACCTAGACACTAACAGTGAGAGCATTTGGACAGAAACCCAGATAACAGGAATGAAACCAATAATCATGTGTACCCTCTATCGTGCCCCAAATGACTCTCATGGAATTCAAATCGAAGAACTAGACCTAGCCCTTTCTAAATTAGGTAGCAAGATCAACACACATAATGTCATAATTACTGGCGATTTCAACCTCCCTAACATCAATTGGGAAATTCACCAAGTCACACCTAAAAATGGATACAGTACAACTGCTGCCAATAAATTACTCTCTCTTACAGAGGAACATGGACTGATCCAACATGTCAAAGAACCCACGCACAGACAGGGAAATGCCAACAATATTTTAGATCTTGTCTTCACCAATAGACCTGGGTTAATAAAGAAGATAAATGTAGTAAACGGAATAGCAGACCATAGCACAGTCATCATTGATGTAAACATCTCGCCCAAAATGTAGTCTTTAATAGAAATAAAGCCGACAACATTAACATCCAGACATCTCTTGAAAACTTAAAAAATGAATACTTCTCACAAAACCAAAACATGACAGTCAATGACAAGTGGAATCTTGTTTCCACGAAAATCATCAACATTATGAACCAATATGTACCGCACCGTCTTACTGCTTCAAGACACAATCTTCCCTGGTTCTATAAAGATTTAAAGAAAATGTGCAACAGAAAGAAACAGCTATATAACAAAGCAAAAAGAACTAGAAATCCAGAAGACTGGAAAGAATTCTGTGACATCAGGAGAAACATGCATAAACACCTTCGTTCTGCTAGACTATCCTACACAAGCCAATCCTGACAACAACAATAACAGATAAATCATTTTGGAGCTTCATTTCTAAACTTAGACAGGATAACCAGGGCATTGGGACCTTAACATTGCGGGTAACATCATTAGCGACGACAAACATAAAGCCTTAAACAATCAGTTCCAAAGTGTCTTCACACACAAAGGAAATTCCACCCTACCAGATATGGCCAGAAGTCCACATGGAGAAATCCCCAAACTAACAATTTCACTTAACGGAGTACTTGATCAACTTTCCAAAATTAACATTTCTAAATCGCAAGGACCAGATGGCATTCCACCATGGTTCTTAAACAGATATGCCTCTCATCTAGCACCAGTAATACATGACATTTTCCAATCATCTGTTGACTCTGGACAAGTCCCCAATACCTGAAAAGAAGCCAATGTAACAGCAATTTTTAAGAAAGGAAGTAGAGCAGAAACATCTAACTACAGACCAATATCCTTAACACCTGTGGTTTCTAAACTTCTTGAACACATCATACATAGTCACATTATGAAACACCTTGAACAGCACCACATTCTAACTGACCGCCAACATGGCTTCCGTGCCAAAAGATCAACGGAAACACAATTAATTCAAACAATCCATGACATAAGCAAACCACTTGATGAGAAGAAATCTGTAGACATGGCCATCCTTGACTTCACCAAAGCATTCAATAAAGTTCCACATCAAAGACTAATCTGCAAACTCAAACACTATGGCATCACAGGCCCAATATCATCATGGATAAATAGCTTCCTTACAGGAAGAACTCAACAGGTTGTTATAAATGGATCCAAGTCAACATAAACTCAAGTCATTTCTGGGGTACCACAGGGCACGGTACTGGGGCCCCTACTTTTCCTACTTTACATAAATGACCTGCCAGACAATCTTTCCTGAACTGTTCGCCTTTTTGCAGATGACTGTCTGTTATATTCACCGATTAAAACTGACCAAGACACATCTGTCCTCCAAAACGATCTGCTCAAACTTGAGAAATGGCAACACACGTGGCTTATGAAATTCAACCCCACTAAATGTTATACAATGACAATAGCCTCAAGAAAACCGACACCAAACCTCTACACCTTCTGCGGACAACAACTTCAATCTGTTGAATCACACTGTTATCTTGGCATACATATATAAAATATATTAAATTGGACAATACAAAGCAACTCAGTCACAAAAAAGCACAACAGACATTGGGAATTATTAGAAGAAATTTAAATAAATGCCCAACCAAAATAAAGTCCATAGCCTACACAACCCTTGTCCGCCCTATACTTGAATATGCGTCAGCATCATGGGATCCACATGAATTATAGTCGGAATGCCCCACTGCCTGAATGCACCACTACCTGAATGCATAAAACCTAGTTGCAATGCTCCAACGGCGTAGTCGGAATGCTCCAACGGCGTAGTCACAATGCTACAACGGTCTGGTTGCAATGCACCACTTTTGGTCAGAATGCCCCACTGATTGTAAAATTGTCAAACCTTTGCATATATATAGATAATACAATTGTATATATTAAAACTTTAAATATTAAATGCATAATTAATATAGAAATAACATGTTTCGTTGACTTGTTGTACGTCCTTAAAAGTAAACTATGTTTTGTCTTCGTATACACGTGTATGATTGTATTACATAACCTATCATTAAATATCGATTACATATTGTCCTTTAATGTGTAGATGTCATGTAGTAATAACCTAATAGGCATCCGGCTCATGCGTTGAGCAGATCTTTTACGTTGGTTGTTTTGGATGTGTGCCCACACTAATTGGCTAGCTACTCTGGCATTGTTTTATTGAGCATGTCAGTTTGTTTGAATAACGGCAATTTACCAAAAAGATTGTGCAACGTACATTGAAATAAAGCTTTTGACATCAAAGACATCTAATTTATGTTGGTTTGGACAGCGGGTTGAATACGGGGAGGGACTACATATATATACCTTTATTATGTTATGGTTGATATCGTAAATGTATTATATATATATATATCTATAATACATTTACGATATCAACCATAACACAATAAAGGTATATATATATATGTAGTCCCTCCCCGTATATATATATACATAAATACATATATAGTAATATACGCAGTCGCGTGGGTGATACTTAAACAAGTTATTATACTTGCCGACTTGCCCGGGGAAAAACTAACAAACCAACAAATAAACAGAGAAACCATAATGTTTTATAATATATAAATACCATAAGAGGTGCATTGCGCCAAACCATTGGAGCATTGCGACCAGGCGGCTGGGGCATTGCGACCAGGCGGTTGGGGCAATGCGACCACGCGGTTGGAGCATTGCGACTAGGCAGTTGGTGCATTGAGACTGGTGCATTCAGGCAGAGGTGCATTCCGACCATTACCCATCCACATTGCCTAAGAAATATCAAACTCATAGAAAGATACAGATACAGTGAGTCAGTGACTGAGTGAGTGAGTGACGACTGGGTGGGTGAGGTGAGCAATTTTGTAATTTCTTTCACTTTTCTTTTGCCTTTCCATGTCACCATGGTATTGATAACGTCTTAAAATGTGACAACACGTGTTTGTTATGTGCATACTGTAACCGTTTACATTAGATAGAACTTTTTTTTTTCCTTAATATTACCTGTAAAATTTGGGTTGATCCATGCGTCGGTACAACATTCGGACGTTTTGCACTTGATTGCATTGTAACCGTCACCAATAAAAAACATCGACATGACAGACGCAAATCCTACAGCTATTGTAGTAGTAATCGGCTCAAGAGATTCCACATGTTCGGCGCGGTTATCTAAAATTAACCATGCAAGAGCTAACAACTTCAACGGGAACGGCAGGAGCATTGTTGTGTTTGTATACAGTTGTTATCGTCACACGCGAAAATTATTTCGCCATCTTTCTTTCCAGACAAGGCCCCCTAGACATTGCGTACAACATTGACGACTCAAAGTAAAACGCCGCATTATTTTATTATTTAATCTTAATTAAAAATAAATCGACACTCATATTAAACACAATTAAAATGGTTATATTAATCAATGAATGAAAAACCAATATTGTGATTTGTTATTTTATTCTCCGTACCATAGACCCCGACAGGTGGCACCACTGATGTGTTGCCTTGCCACCAAAATATTGTCAACAAAATCAGTGATTTTACCACAAGTCCACAACACACCTAGATATATACGTGTGTGTGTATGTGTGCGTGCGCGTGTGTGTATATATGTAACCGGCAGGGTTACTGATGAATTAGTTAATTATTTACTTCCATTATTAAAAAACTCCAAGTACTCTTTTTGTACTCATTACTTTTAATGTGTTGGGTCTGTGGACCCCATTTCGCCAGTGTAACATTATATATGGCCTGGAAAAGCCTATAAGTCAGCTTCCCCTGTGGTGTCAGTTTCCCCAGCAGTCACCAAGCGAGAGTCATACCCTGGTCACTAAGCCAGGGTTATGTAAGAGACGCCATCACAAAGCTGGACAGACGTAGCGCTCCAGTGTTTTCCCACGAGATTTCGTGTTTTGGCAGAAAGGGACTCGACCAAATCGACCAGGTCTGTAAATGCCAACTCTGTCCATAAAAGCAGATGTACCTAAAAGCCACTGGAACAACAAGAGTTCACAGAGAAAAACTAGTTACACAGACATCAACAGGAACCAGACATTATTTCCTCTCCACCCGTGTAGTAAGATCCTGGAATGCACTATCAGTATCAGAAGACACAGTCCAAGCACAGACAATCAATCAGCTGAAGACCCGCCTCCAAAGAGACTGGAGAGACCATCCAGACCTCTACAACTTCACATACTAACACACGCAAGCACGCACGCACGCGCGCGCGCGCGCACACACACACACACACACACACACACACACAATCGAGCCTAGGCAAACCGGAAAAGACAATATAAAGAGAAAAACAGCAATAACGCCAACAGCAACAACAATAGCAGCAAAATCAATAGACAATGGAATACCACTACATAAAACTAACCTTGAGACGGTCTCAGTGCTCAACTTGGGCAATTATTGACCGTTCTTAAGGTAAGAACTTAAGGTAAGAAGAAAGACAAATCAAGATGTAAGGTGGGTGGAATTGCACCAGGATTTAACTAACAGCAGATTTATGTAATTATCTCCCAATACTTACAGTTAATGTGACTTTTAAGTTCCCCGTGGGAAGGTCAGTTAATTGGTCTGTTTTGACAGTGTAGGCGGAATTCCCCAGCACTTACAGGCTGTTTGTATTATGATATATACAGGTTAAATTCACATTTGGGATAAGGAAGCACTATCTACACAATTGCATGGTTCCTAATCTAGTAATTAGCGGGAGTCTTTAATACTCAATAGGAGATCATTGTGCTGATATATTCCCTGCTGAGATGTTGGCGCAGTAGGCTGTGTGATGTGTCTGCAGCGCTATAGGGTATAGCTATTCCCTAGGGAGTAGGGACAGCATGTTCACTGTCAGTGGATAGACGACTGCCCATTGAGTTTAGCAGGGTAGTTTCTACTGAAGGGCTATTAAAGCCCAGTGTAGTGGGTCATTTATATATTGATAAGATATGCTAGCAGAAGAGTGTTCAATCAGTGCTGTAAGCAATAAGTTGATTTCTAATTGTTGTTAGCAATTACACTTACTTGCAAATCTAGACAAGTCCAGCTTATATATGTGACACTTTGCAGGTGTTCTCACAGCAGAATTGTGCTATTTTAGTGCATTGTAATGGAATTATTGTCAGCATACATATAATGATATAATGTTAGTCATCATTTGGTTTATTAATTTATAACTGATAATTGGTTGTATATCAGTTACTGCGTCTTGTTAGTTAACGCAATGCTGTGCAAGTATTATATTTCACTTGCTTGTTTATTTACAGACAGTGCATGGTGTGATTGCACTGAGCAGTACTCAGGCGCAGTGTTAGTCTGCAGTTCCCACTTGGGGTTTTATTTTGTATTTTAAATTTATAACACTATAAATGAGTCATCATTTAACCGTGTTGTCTGTCTTCATGGTAAATCCCCCGCTACATATATATTATGATATATACAGTTATACCCACCCACGTAAACACATTAGGTACACCACAAACACAACATGCACGCACACTCAGAACGCACGATTAAAGTGGACCCTGGCACCTCAGAGGAGCTATAAATTGATAAATGATCCAAATTAAGTTAGCGTATTAATATACACAGGTTTTTAAAAACTAAGTGGAATAATATTTTTAATGTTTTTGAAAATGTTGTATATGTAAACTTAATTAATACTGTTGTCAAGTAATGTTCTAAATTTTAAGGCTGTTTATTGCGAACTGATGTCACTAGGCCTGCTCAAACGTGGTCATTTGCTGACGTCACCACAGGCAGTGCCGCTGAGCGCGCCCTATCCTTTAGCATAGTGAGCGGCGGTGCGACCTGTTGTTTCAGACTGTATATGAAATTGCAATCGCGGAATTATATATTTTTTGATATCACCATAAAGATAATAAGCTTATCTAAAAGTTTGTTGCTGGATGTACACAGGAATTGTGTTAACTCTCGAGGTATTGATATTTGAACATCGCGAATGCTCAACCTTGTATTACATCCGCTGCCACATGTACATTGCATGATTAAGCATTCGCTATGTTCAAACGGCAATAACTAAAAACAAATCCAAACTTGTAGATAAGATTATTATCTTTACTGGGATATAAAAATATTAAATCCCATTGCAAGTTTCAGCATTCGCTGTGCTCAAACGGCAATAGCTCAACAAGTAAACACAATTTCTGCATGCATCCAGCGAATCATTTGTATGTAAGATTATTATCTTTACGGTGATCTAAAAATATATTAAATACCGCGATTGCAATTTTAGGTACGGCCTGAAACACCAACCCACATTGATGCACTCCATGCAAAATCCTAGTGGTGCTACCTGCGGTGACGTCACAATGACTGCTAGGTGTCGCAACAAACTGTGCAGAAAATGTACAGAAAAGCGCGACCAAAAGGGGCCTTGAACAGGGTGATGGATGAGGTTAAAAAATTAGTTGAATACCAGAACACTATTTTTTAGAGTATATTTCTTTCAGATTGGGAATAAAAAAGGTTAATTTCGCTTAGTCTTAAGACTAGAATAAATATTAATTAACAGAAACACTATCAGCAACTTTAAAGTTGCGCCGCGAAATGTTCAAACTGCAAACACAACATTCCAGTACTTATCAGCCGCAGTTGTCTGCTATTGGCTTACGACAAATATGTACCAATTTTGTGGTTCCACACACCTAGCCACAAGCTGGGCGCAGTACAACTGACTCGGTGGACTTCCTGATAATATAATAACTACCCATCTGATTCCAGGTAATGAAATAGACAACCTCCCTCTAAAGCTATCATTTTGTTCAATGGGTTCTGTTTTTATACCTCTGCAAAGTGACATAAAAACAGAAAATCTGCTGAACTAATCGCATCAGTCTAATAATGTTGGTGAACTTATTTCAGAAACTGACAGTATCTTCTTCAAGTAAAACATTACTGGAATGAAAATAAATAAAACATTGAAAATATCTTTATTTCTATCAATATCCACAAACAACTGAACAATGTACCGGAGATAAAATCTCATGGCTTATGATAAATGCAATGGCGCAGCAGCTAAAATCTACAGAATGGTTTGTACTGTAAAGGTAAAACAGGACGAGATAGACACTAAAGTAGACTGTGACTGAGAAGGTTGAGCTATTGGAATGAACAATGGAAACGAAGATGGATGAAAAAAATACTCAGCTTAGAAGAGATCAGGAAGAACTGGAAAAGCTCAGAGCAAACCTGATAATATATGAGGTAGCGGAGCCAAAAGGCGAAGACAGCAAGGAGCGAAAAAGAGAGGACGAACACAAAGTGGAATTACTATTTCAAAAGATCCAGGTGCAAGTAACCGACATAAAATAGGTTAGTCGACTTGGAAAGAAACACGAAGGAAATGTTCGGCCAGTAAAGGTAGTGAAAGCGACGAGATGGCTGTCATGAACAGAGTTCAATCAGATTTGCATGAAAATTTGTGTGAATACATACATGTATATGTGTTACACAACTGTTATGTCAGAAATAGAAACAATAATTATGTATATGATTTATTAACATGATAACTACTTCACAAGTAGTGCCAACATATAAATATTATGTATACACTTCTGCCATTGAATACAAGTTAAATAAAATATTATGTAAATCAAAATATCAGATTAGCAGCCATATCATCAAGCACACTAAACCAGCTCAACTCTGTGTGTACGCAACATTAGTAAAACAGTCCCCAGCATTTGTACTATTAAAGTACCTGTTGATCTAACTTCTAACTAACATTGCTCACATAAATTATAATAAGAGCAAAACAAACTTATCACCAAGCTGTCATAACAATTACATCTTTATCCTGTATGACAAGAGAGTTTTAAATAGCAGTCTTGTTTATGTAATTTATGTGGTAACACAATGTCATATGCACCACATTGCTCAGAGAAATACCTGGGTAAGAAAATGTGAATCAATGTGGCAATAAAGCCATTATCATATGACCACATCTATGAATGACAGGTTAGCAAGATGTCATATTTGACATGGGTTGTTGTATCGATTATGTGTGACACCTTTATAAGTGTTTACATTACGTCATTTGATAGATATATAACTGAAAAACCAACACCTCAAGCATGTTTTGAGACATTATTTCACATGATAATACGACATGAGATGGTATGAATATATACAAGTCCAATGCCAGACTGGAGATTGTGCATCTCATAACGTCACGGCTATGTCTTTTGAAATACGAGTAGTTTTCATCGTATCACAGTTCAGTCTACATCTAACACAACAAAGTCCACTTTCTCCTCCACGCGCTTGCATCCAGACGTTGAGAAGAGTCCGCTGCGACCAGGAGAATACTGCAGCTCGTCGGCCACCTTGTTTACGAGATCTGTTGTTGCCGTGATGTTTCTCACTTTCAAGACATCCTCGATACACAACTTCACATGTTTTCTCTTAAGCGGCAGAAATGGTACAAAGGCAGTGATGAGGTGCTTCTGGATCAGTTCACGGTGCCATAATCCACCTAAGCAACATGAAACACAGTGTTAGACAAAAATTTCCGGCACTCTCAGAGAATGTCTCGATGCTTTAAAACTGCTGCTGAAATTATATTTCTCACATGTCTTGTTTTGGACTAATACTGCAAAAAATCAAAACTACAAAGTATCAACAATGACATGCTAAATCTACTCACACAATTGTGTTGTTTAGTTTCGGTAAAATCATCAGACAAACTTAAAATTAATCTTGGTTTGGACTAACCAAAATATACAGGGAAATATACAAATGAAAAATCAAAACTGCCCCAGCAATTATTCACATTTTAAACAAATCAAACATGTTTTAAATTTGTAAATTTTGCTCGAAATGTTTTATTTCCTATAAACAACAGTAACATGTCATAAATATAAACAATTATAGTATTACAGATGTACACCCATAAATATTTGTATCTTCAGAAGTGTGACCCCAAACATTTGATGTTTCAAATGTTCCATCGAACACATTTCAAATGCAGACATAAGTGTTTGAATAATCATTATTGTTAGATTAAGCACCTGATGTAGTATTACATTACTGATTAATAAGCAAGTACACATTGTGTAGCACAGATGTTTGATTCTTACCTATCTTTAATAAAATCCACATTTTCACAAAAACATTTTAACCGAATCAAAAAGCATTTATGCATGCATAAACAAAATATTTGTGTGTAACCCCTAAGCCTATGTGCATTTGATAGCAATTCTGAAAATCACATTTGCTTTTTAATTAATTGAAACATTACATTTGCCAGTGGTAAGCAAAAAGATGCATGTTATATCCTTGCCTCTGTAGTTGACACATTGACAACTACAAGGTGACAAGTTGACAAATACAACACGACAAACACAAGACACATTGCTAAATTCTCTAGGAAGACAGAAACAACATTGTACGCAGCTCACATCTAATATATAAGTATACAAGAAGACATTAACCAGAGTACAATGACTGCTGTCTTCTGTCTGGAGCTGCGAACCAAGTTTGGCAAAAATGACTCCACAAATGTTGGAGATTTCTATTCAGCTGTGTCAACAGCCAGTTGGCAGACACTGCAGTGAGTCCTGGGGGATAGAAATGTGCATCAAATACAGGGTGGGTGTAATTACATATGTAATGTAGTGTTACCAATTACATTTTACAGCACAGTGTAATTGAGACATAATTATGTCAAACAACTTAAAAATAATATTACATTATTATTTACTGAACATGTCAGCAAAAGGAATAAGAAAATGTAAAAGTAGTTTCCCGATGCTGAAGAATAGTTCAAAAGGTGTAATATTATTCAGTGCTTGATTAGAAGAACACATTAGCCCAACTGGTTTCCATGCGTAGAACCAGGGGTCATTACTATGAAATCAATCTCTTTTTTGCACCGACTGACTCAAATTTTGAGGAAATTTTACCCCGGTTAATGACTCACAAGAGAACATAAAAACTGGAAATTATCAAACAGATTTGCATACTAACCATTACATTAACGTCCAAAACTCTGCTGTTAATAAAGCTAGAAAGACATAATTGGAAAGTCAGTAAATAGGTACTGTTTTATTGTAACATTGCATAAAGTGCAAAAGTTTATGAGGAGTTGAGAAAAGTGATATCTAGTGTTTAGGATACTGTTGATTCACTGGAAATTTACATTTCAAAGACAGACGACGTGAGAATGCAACTATAATAATTATATTTGTTGCCAAATTAACTAAAAAGTACCTTTTTCGTTGTAAGAGCCTAATGTGATCACTTCCTCCATCTCTTTATATGTGATAGTTTCCCGAGGCTTGCTACTTTTCCAGTGAGCCAATGTTTGCTGTGTTATGCCATTCGCAACAGTGTTACTGAAACAGACATCTCAGTAGATATAACACATGGAACTTGCATCAGTTTGTCAAAGTCTTACTCTGACTTGAGATATTACCTGTCGATAGAATGTGGAATGGACAGATGAGGGAAAGAAGCTGAGGCTAGTCATCACAAAGATGGGAAGGAACTGCACAGGTATCTCTTGTAGAACAACAGTGATGGGTAGAGCTGAAGCATTACGTCAATTATGGAAACAGGTTTGTGCTGCGATGTCATTGTGAACAGGATATACATGCCAGTTGAAGGTAT
Organism: Escarpia spicata; assembly: GCA_963995525.1. Classification (NCBI taxonomy): domain Eukaryota; kingdom Metazoa; phylum Annelida; class Polychaeta; order Sabellida; family Siboglinidae; genus Escarpia; species Escarpia spicata. The sequence continues at coordinate 9,179,199 of OZ023215.1, read as the reverse complement.
GAGGACACACACAAGCATGCATGCAAATTTCGAAAACATTTGTAATTACTTAGAATCACTTAATATTGATTTTTATATTATTGCTATTTCTGAGAAATGGACTCAATCTGATCAGACGTCCCGGTTTCAACCACCAGGTTACTCATCCTTTCATGTTGTAAGAGATTACAAACAAGGTGGTGGTGTGGCACTATACGTCAAAAATGATCTCGATTGTTCTATTAGATTGAGTAAATCAATAACTGTAAATGATGTGTTTGTATGTGATACTATCGAGTTACTGTTAATCACCTATAAACATGTGGTAATACTTGCGTGTACAGAGCACCCGGGTCTGATGTATTTATCTTGTGACAACATTGACCACCTGTTTAATCAAGTTGTGATTAAGAAAACTACATTCAACTAGATTTATTGAAACATGACTCGCACAATGGTACCAAATATTCCCTAGTTTTTATGTTCAGCCTTGGTATGTTTCCAGTAATTACTAAGCCTACCTACCAGAACTGTCAATGTATCGGCAACACTTATTGACAATATATTTACAGTGATATCTGAAGTGGGTTACTTATTACCGGAATTTACCGACATAAGTGACCATTTGCCTGTTTTTGTTATTTGTAAGCTTGACGATGGTCTATGTAGTTGCAGATGCCCTGCACGATACAAGTGTCAAACTAGTGTGGAAAATGTCAATGCCTTAAAGGCCATGTTGAACGCGCATCCGTGGGACTCTGTGTTTAGTCACACTGATACTCATGAGGTTTTGTGGTCTCTGGCCGGTGGCATGGCGTTCACATAATGTCGCAGTTTTGGAATTATACCCTATCGTAGCAGCAGTACATGTGTGGGGTAATGCTTGGGAAAATAAGAGCGTATGTTTTTTCACAGATAACGAAGCCCTTGTCCCCATTATTAACAACCAGACATCGCGTGAACCCCACATTATGGCTTTAATCCGTCCCCTGGTACTGGCATGCCTGCGGTTTAACATAAACTTTGCAGCACGTCATATTCCAGGCCGTTGTAACATTTTGGCTGATAAGTTATCTCGTTCACAGGTGGGAGATTTCCACGAACTGGCGCCATGGGCGAACACCAGCCCGGTAGACATCCCGTACAGCGTGTCCCCAGCCGGCTTAGGGAGTCTTTAACCACATTAATGCAGGCCTCTCTTGCACCATCGTCTCGGCTGCATTATGAGCGGGCATGGAAGAAGTTGATAACGTTTCATGATTCTTTATCTCTTCCCACTATGTTGCCTGTTTCTGTACCCATGATGTTGTTGTTCATTGCTCACCTGCATGCTGATGGATCCGCTCCGGCATCCATTGTGTCCACAGTCTCGGCTGTGGCATATTTCCATAAAAGTAGGGGTTTTGCTGATCCGTCACATTGCTTTGCAGTCTCTAAAGTGTTAGCTGGGGTTAGAAGTATCGGAGCTGTTCCTGATGTCCGTCTGCCTATCACCCTGCCTGTGCTTGCGCGCCTGGTGCAGGCATTACCCACGGTGTTCTCATCCCGATACAAGTGCCTCATGCTCCGTGCCATGATGGTCCTTGCTTTCAAGGCGTACTTGCGCATAGGAGAAATGGTGCCTCGGTCACGGAGTATGGTACAAGGTTGTTTGCGGGTGGGTGATGTTTTGCTATCTGGTGACTTAGTTACAATTTCTTTCCGGCGTTTTAAACACAGTACTCTTCAAGGTCCACAATCTCTCCAGGTTAAAGGCGAAAGCCTTCCAGGGACAGCTATCTACCTGGCTTCTTTCCTTCGGGAGTTTAGACAGGCTAGAGGTCCCGGACACGCCTTGCTGTTTGCATACCCAGATGGCTCCCCAATGCTACGTAGAGAATTTGATGTGTCGCTGAAACAGTTACTGGTATTCTGTGGCTATGACACTAGTGCGTTTAAGGGACACAGTTTTCGCATTGGGGCGGCCACTGCGGCAGCATTACGAGGTGAGTCTGATGCACAGATCAGGGCGGCGGGTAGATGGACATCAGATGCCTTTAAGAAATATATCAGGATTGCTTGAGGTCATTTTGCATGCTTCTTCAACATGACAGGTTATATTGTAGTGGGGTGGTCACATGTTTTGGTGACCGGTGGCGTAATGGCCCCACTTATAGGTTTAGGCTAAATCTTGATACAATGTAAGTCTTCAGCAGGTAGTTGGGATTATAGTTAGGTGAATGAATGGTGTGCTTGGTTAGTACGGTACGGTGCCTAAGGTCTACTGTGATTACAGTAGTAATGAGGTTGTATATATCTATAACAATACTGCTAATGTTGTATATGCCGAAATGTGGGCTCTGTCAACCTGAGGGACAGGAGACTAGTATGGGCTCAGTCACAGGCCTGGCCTTGGGATGTAGAGCCCACATTTCTCTCTCTAACTTAATCTCTTAATAAACGTCATTCATTTGGCCTTCTTTCATCACTATTCATGACTTGTGTTGGTGCTTGCATAAATGGGAATATGCGGCCACGGCACCGTGCTGCATATGGGTTTTTGTGCTGGCAACAACGCAAGACAAGTGATGATTGGCCTAATGTCTGATGCTAATTATTATGTTAATTACCTCGTTGTCTCTGGCGCAAGGAGCCAATCACCGCGCGGTAGTGGCGCGCAGTCACAGATTACAACGAGCTCTTGGTCACTTCGTTTTGTGAAAGCAGACGGAGTGGTCGCTTCAACAAATTTTGGCCCTCCCATCCCTCCCAAATTTTTGATAGCGTTAGGGACTACCATGTACATCATTGGTGGAAGAGGGGTTGATAGCATATCTCAAAGCTTTCCCCGTTTTCTTAGTGCAGGTGGACAATGTGTTCACGGGGTTTTAACGCAGAGACAGCTCGCTTCTCTTCCACCGGTGATTTTAGCAAGTGGGGCGTAATGGCCCCACTTATAGGTTTAGGCTAAATCTTGATACAATGTAAGTCTTCAGCAGGTAGTTGGGATTATAGTTAGGTGAATGAATGGTGTGCTTGGTTAGTACGGTACGGTGCCTAAGGTCTACTGTGATTACAGTAGTAATGAGGTTGTATATATCTATAACAATACTGCTAATGTTGTATATGCCGAAATGTGGGCTCTGTCAACCTGAGGGACAGGAGACTAGTATGGGCTCAGTCACAGGCCTGGCCTTGGGATGTAGAGCCCACATTTCTCTCTCTAACTTAATCTCTTAATAAACGTCATTCATTTGGCCTTCTTTCATCACTATTCATGACTTGTGTTGGTGCTTGCATAAAAGGTGATATACGACTTATGCACAATGCACACAGATGCGACGACACACCACTCTTCCACAAAGCATGCATCTTAAAGTTTACCGATTTGGTACAATTTAGAATATTAATATTCATGTATAAAATTGATAACAATTAATTGCCGTCGAACATTCAAAGGTTATTTGTTATGAATGTCACCAAGCACTGCGCACAAACACAACATTAATTTTACGTATCCATGCAACAACCATTAGAAGGTCCATGTCACTAATTGTCTATGGAACCAAACTGTTTAATTCGTTGCATGTCAGCTTTAGCAATATTCGTTCACTGCACCATTTTAAGGCATGTTACAGAAAACAGTTACTTGAAAATTATTGTATACGTACTTAATGTTGCGATGTACAGTACAATAATAATCTACCAAAGTAGAGAGCCACATGTATATCGTTTATGACAGTCACACATATGAAACTAAAGTAATGAGATAAGCTGCTATAATATATCGACAAAGGAGTAATATGACTTTGAAAATATTTTTAGTTCAATGTTTCTCGTTTCAAACTTTTCATAAATTTGCTTTGTATATTTAAGTTGTATATTTAATTGCGCAATCATCATGTTTGATTGGTTTGAATAAACTATTTGAGTTGACTTGACTTTATTAACATTTAAAAAATTTGAAACTTGGTTGTATAGAAAGCAAGGTAGTTAAACATGTGTAGAGATTACGAATTGACAATGCTAAGTGACACCAACTTGAGAAATATAAACATAGACTTCCTGTAGTCTACACCATTGATGTCTGTGTAGTAGTCGAGGTATGGTTTGATACTGTCCAGGAGACGAGACGGCATCTTGTCAATCTCATCAAAGATAAACAGTGATCGAGGGCATGCAGTGACGTTTCCTCGAATCCAGTCAAGCAGCTGATCCTGAAGACACAGCATCCTATCATCCCATGTATTCACCAGAGACACACTGACTACTGACGTACTGGTAGTAATGTATCACAACTTTGGTTATCCTCTAGAAAAAACATTTGTCCCAAGACATCGCAAAGAAACTTGAAGACGTAAAATTGTGTAAACCCCAGCTCTAGTATATTTGTGCCAGAAACTATTAGAAATATGTTTCTCCTGTGTTCTTTCATATATGGAATACTATCTCTGGATTTTTGAACAATTTCTTTTCTTGGACACATCAAAGATTTTTTTTTAACGTAGCCCCACGACTGAAACTGAGTATAATTGTGACATCTGTAAGAAATTAGAAAGATGTTCTCCTTTCTCTTTCTTTGAAATGGGAACAAATGTGGAATTATGATCATATTGTGCTGTTAATTTGAGGACAATAAAGAAGTAGATATATTTGTAAATGTCAAATGTTACCTAAGAATAGTAAAATAGATGACTGGTATTATTTAAAAAAATTGTGAATACGTATTTATTTAAAATCAATTTTTATTTCAAATGAAAATAATAAGACTAAAAACATATATGTACCAGGCCTGGGGTGAATTACATTGCAATGTAATGTATTACTATTACTTTGTTTCCTTCCTATTACTATTACATTTGAAGCAATTACTATTACTATTACATTTTTCATTGGAACATTTTATGGTATAATAATATAACTTCTATTGTGCCTAAATTCTTGGAAACCAAGCTCAGAGGCGCATCAAAACAAAAGGATTGGTCAATCTCAAAATCCATAAGTAGTATTCCAGTTGTCAACAGATGGGTCAAGGCGCTATGAAGCTACGGTGGATAAGCTTGTAAGGTTGTAAAGATAAGTTTTTAAATGACAACGGAATTTTGTAATATTTTCAACTGATCTAACACTAAGAGGAAGCATATTCCAAAGAGTTGGTGCAGCAACAGAAAAAGCTCTAGTTCCAATGTTAGTGTTGACTCTAGGAATAAAAAGTAGGTCAGAACTAGATGATTGAAGCTGGATAGGTTTTCTTACAGAAGTAAGCAATGAATGCAAATAAGATGGTTGCTTACTGGACAGTGCCTGGTATGTAATGGTACAGATCTTAAATATTATACGATATCGTACAGGAAGCCAATGCAAATACTTCAAAAGTGGTTCAGAGTGAGAAAAACGAGGAGATCTTGTAACTACTCTTGCTAGACAATTTTGGACATGCTGAAATTTTGTTATATCCTTGCTAGCGATATTATAAAGGAGGGAATTGCAATAGTCAAGTCTGCTGCTAACAAGTATGCATAAATACAATAAGTACAATTGTATGACTCAGTCTCAAGAAGTTAAACAAGACAGGTGAATAAAAAAATCTAACTTGTCATTTATTGATAACCATGCCAAAAGTATTGGAAATAATATTTGAGAATGTCAAATACTTTCATCATCATCATCATTAGGGAAGTATTATAATAAAGTATAAACATTTATAAATATTTACAACAAAATACATCTATATAGTATATACCATATTTTGTACAATCTACTAACTACATTGACTAAGGATAAAACAGATATGTTCCATTTTATATTTAAATACCATACTGGAATGAAAGACAAAATCAACAGTCAATGCCACATAATTTGGTGGATTATATTACAGTCTAAGTAAACCACATTGCTCTACTGCTGCTTGGTGCTTGGTGGACAGTTAATTATTGGCTCAAGTACAAATACATCAAGATGTTTTTCACACCCACTGTAGTTTAGGCTGAATTGTGTGCACTCTGGAGGCAGTCACTAAACCCACAGACTTACTTGAAAAGGGTAGAACTTTGGCAAATTGGCAGAACTAGCTTCAAAGCAGTGAAAGCCCAGTTTAATCCCTTTAGTCAATGCAGCAGTCACATTGTATCAGTGTCTCTTGCTATGTAAACGCTCATAAAACTCTAGGGTAAAACTTCACCAGGGTCATGCTGAAGTTGACAAGGGGGTGCAACCATAAAACCTGGAGACACTTGTGGAATCTACAACCTAATTAAATGGAATTGTTATGTAGTTATAATTCAGTTTAAATGTTCAATAGTAATATAAAAGTTATAGGTCAATTACTATTACATTGCGTCTTATTACTATTACATTGAGTTTTTGCTCAACCTATTACTATTACTTCAACATTTGTAATTGTTACTATTACTATTACATATTACTATGACCCCAGGCCTGACATGCATGTACATACAGGAAACACCCTTTAAACAAAAATAAAAATCCACAAGTAAGTAAGCACGACTTTTCACTATTAACAATGATTAACATTATCAAATACCTTGTATGTTTCTAAGTGGCGTTCGTGTGGGAAGTGGTGTGTTGCTACAAACAGGTGAACATACCGACTCTTCGTGCCGTAGTAGTACAGGTGGTCTGTTATTAAACCAGCTACAAAGTTCTTTCCAGTGCCTGTGCAGCCGTGGAATGACAGAGCCAGGGCTTTCTGTGGGTTGGGGTTCTTGAGATGAGCACGCAGGGCCTTCACAATGACGGGCCGTACCAGGTGCTGCCCGTGTAGTCGTGTCTTTAATATGTCATTCAGAGCTGAAAAACCATGACCAAATATTTAACCACACACACATGCAACTTCTTAATATTTCATGACAGAGTTTGGAGTTAAATACGCCTTCCTGCTTTGATCAAATCTGTTATGGAGAAAAAAAATTGAGGTTAACGTTAGGGTTACTAAGATAATTAAGGCGTAATATTTTAATGAGATGGCTTAATGCAGTTGTCCACCTACTTTACCAACCCTCTCCTTATCCCAAACATCCCTCACCCCAGCCCAGAGCAGTAAGTAGTTAGTATAGTCACCTACTCAGTTTCTGCCCTATCTGAGTTTCTGCCTCATTACGATTATATAGCTGGATCTCATATCAAATACATCTTTAGTCAGATATATCGGACACAATGAGCAAAGGACGTCTGCAAACTTGCAACAAAGTTGTCTCAAATTAAAACGAGGCAAACACATTTTGGACAGATACTTTGATAGCGATCGCAGACCACGTGACTACTGTGCTCCATATCGGTGACGGTGATGTAAACAACCGTAATATTAAAATTTATCGGACAAAATTGTAAGCAACTATTCACCCTAATCACCACAGGTAAGTTAACGAACAGCCCATGGAGTTTATACAGTGAATGCGTTGCGATTTGTCGCACAGTGATGATTTTGAACACGATGAGGCAGAAACCGAGTGCTTCCAGTTGGCGCGTGAAGTGATTATCGTCTTACAAATATTGTATGTATTTAACTAAAAACAACTTATTGATGCTTCGTTTGCATGCCATTAATTAAATAAGTGGTTCTGATTAATAATATTGATACGTTGCTGAACTATTAAAAAAATTGTTGGTGAAAATTGCGTATTATGCTTGCGTACGGCAGAAACCGAGTGGTTCAGTATACTCATTGTTACTCAGTAGTTAGTAGACAGATCAGATGCTGCTAATAATGTTGTCAAGGTAAGTTTAATTTAAGCCAATTCCCAATGTTCTAGCACACTATTTATTTAATTCTAGCTGAAGTGCTTAAAGTTAAGTCTTGACTTAAGTCTAAGACTAAGACAGTACGTTATTAACTTTAGTTATGGCCTCAAGACAAAAGATTGACAATTCATTGCATTATGCTATTTTAATTAAGATTAATGCAAGGCATAGATTTCAGTCTTCATCATGTTCAGAAATGCATCGGACTCCAGAGGCAAATTTAATCTTAATTAAAGTTTAAACTAGTCGGGAATAAGTGAGTCAGACAACCAGTCTTCAGTGACAGTCATACCACAGACAGTGAGACACAGTGTCAGCGAGTGAGGACCGTGACGTGAGATGAGATTGTGTATTTTCTTTTGCCTTTCCACGATATTGATAACGTCTTCAGATGTTCTGTGCATACTGTAACCGTCACCCCGTTTACATTAGATAGAACATATTTTATGTTCTTAATATTACCAGTAAAATTATGGTTGATCCATGCGTCTGTACAACATTCGACCGTTTTGCATTTGATTGCATTGTAACCGTCACCAATAAAAAACACCGAGTCCGAGATGACAGACGCAAATCCTGCTGCTATTGTAGTAGTAATCGGCTCAAGAGATTCCACATGTTCGGCACGGTTATCTAAAATTAACCATGCAAGAGCTAACAACTTCAACGGGAACGGCGGGAGCATTATTGTGTTTGTAAACAGTTGTTATTTGGGAACCGTTATTTGGCATTCGTTGTTATTTCACCATCTTTCTTTCTAGTCTCGCTTAACCGACTCTCGCCCGGCTGCGTGACTTCGCCGGGAAACAGAGTCTGGCCGAGAATAGCCTCGATTATCCAGCCGCCGTGAGGTGGCAGCATTGGCCCGTCACAACGGACTGGATTATTAAGCTCCAGCCATTGTTACCGCTAGGGGGCTTTACCCCAGATTCGGGTAGAGACGATGATTGGCTCTCAGGCCAACTATGAAATAACAAATTAAATAAGCATACACTTTTATCAGATATACTATACTATAACAACTATTCAACATTAAATTATTCTGAAACATGTCATAAACATATATTTCGTATATGTAAACTTAATACTGTTGTCAAGTACTTCAGCTGCTACTAACGTCACCACAAACAGTGCCGCTAAGCGCGCCCTATCCTTTAGCATAGTGAGCGGCCGTGCGGCCTGTTGTTTAAGACTGTACATAAAATTACAATTGCAGAATTTAATATTTTTTTATATCACCGTAAAGATAACAATCTTATCTACAAGTATGTCGCTGGATGTACAGCTGTACACAGGAATTGTGTTAACTTTTTGAGTTATTGCCATTTGAACATCGTGAATGCTCAACCTTGTATTAAATCCGCTGCCACATACATTGCAGGATTAAGCATTCGCTATGTTCAAAACGGCAATAACTAAAAACTAAAAACAAATCCTTGGTACATCCAATAACAAACTTGTAGATAAGGTTTTTATTATCGTTACTGTGATATCAAAAACTATTAATGCCATTTCCAGTTTGAGGATTCGCAATATTCAAACAGCAATAGCTCAAAAAGTAAACAAATGCATCCAGCGACACATTTGTAGGTAAGATTATTATCTTTATGGTGATATAAAAAAAACACCACAATTGCAATTTTAAGTACAACCTGAAACACTGACCTGCAATGATGCGTGCCATGCTAAATTTAATTGTAGTGGTACTACCTGCAGTAACATCACCTCGACCGGTGTCACAACAAACTGTGCAGAACATGTTCAGAAAAGCGTGACACGTAAACGAGCCTTGAACAGGGTGATGGATAGGGTTAAAAATTTGTTGAATATCATAACGCTATTTTTAGAGTATATTTAATTCAGGTTGATTGAGAATAAAAAAGGGCCAAGAGGCCCTGTAGTTCTTTGGACTATATTGTGAGTTTGTAATTATTAATGAAATGTTTTTTGGTGAATCAAAGTTACAGATCATTAAGGGTTATGATGAAAGTAAAATGTTGACATGTTTAGTGGAGACTCTGCATGTCAGTGAAGATACACCTGGAAATAAAATATTAATTAGACTGTTTTGTGAAGATTGTATATATTAGTTAATGTGTTATTAAAAATACTGTAGAATTTTATCCAGATACTCTGCTATTTAGGCTGATTTCCAGTGATAGAAACCATTTGGGAGCATTTTTTGCCTGTTGAAGAGAATGGCAGTAAGTTGGCAAGATGCAGAAAATGTGGCATTCGGCAAGGATGTAAACCATACAGTGGTATTGAAGTTCAATGAAATTGTTGCAAAAGTTGAATTTGCATTATGATTCTGTGATCAAGGTATTTAATTAGTTACAAGGAAAAGTAGCTTCCTCTAGTTACTCCAGGCTTTATGAGTTTACATAGCAGCAGACACTGGTCAGTGTGACTGCTGCCTGGCTAAATGGATGCAATGGTGCTTTAAAGTTAGTTCTTCTGCCAACTATCCATTTCACACAAGTACTGAGCCTAAACTACCATGCAGGTGTGAAAAACATCCTGATGTATTTGAACTTGAGCCACTAATTAATTGTCCACCAAGGAGTATTAATGATCCACAAGTTAAGTGGCAATGATCTTCCTTTTGTTATTTATGTGATGTTTCTTGTTTATTGTGAGCAGGGCAGGAAAAATAGTTATCACATGTAGACAGGTACAGAAAGAAATTGAGGTTTTCTGCCTATAAATGGCATATATTTCCTATTGTTGTCATTTCTGCCGGGCAGAAACAGTTTATGCCTGGCAGAAATACTTTTTACCCTATTTCTGCCCTGGACACGACAGAAATACCTTTCTGCCCGGCAGAAAACAAACCCTGCCTAGAAGGCATATTAAAAAAATCTAGTTTTGAAGATATGCTTAAAACCTGCAGGCACCCAGAAATGATGAAATCTGTATCAGCAGCATGGGCTAACTGGCCGGGGTCTAGTGGGTTAAAGCTGTACACATTGGTCACAGTCCACATTGAGGCATTCATTCTGTTAAACCCTGGGATAATGACAGGCAGAGCTAGTACAATACACAACTGCTCAGGTTATCTGGCAGTGACCAATGCACAGAACTTGGCAGCTGGCCAGGTACTGCCACAGCAGTAAGTAAACAGGCTTCAATTAAATAGATTTATCTTGCATAGTGGCAGTACCCTAAGATACATCTATTCCAAATTACAGAAAAAAAGTTGCTGAATGGTTTCCGAGATATGGTAGCTAATGGCAGACTGCGGACGGAGAGTGATGGCATTAGTCCATTGGGCCTTTAGCCCAAAGAATTACAAAGGTTAATTTCGCTTACCAGGGGTAGTCTTTAAGACTGAGATAAATATTAATTAGTCAGAAACACTGTCAGCAATTTGAAAGTTGCACCCACAAAATGTTCAAACTGTAAACACAACATTCCAGTACTGATCAGCTGCAGTTGTCTGCTATTGGCTTATGACAAATATGTACCAAGTTTGTGGTTCCACACACCTAGCCACAAGCTGGGCGCAATACAACTGACTCGGTGGACTTCCTGATAATATAATAACTACCCATCTGATTCCAGGTAATGAAATAGACAACCTCCTTCTAAAGCTATCATTTTGTTCAATAGCTTCTGTTTTTATTTATGTGCAAAGTGGCATAAAAACAGAAAATCTGCTGAACTAATTGCATAGGTCTGATAATGTTGGTGAATATTATTTCGGAAATTGACAGTGTCATCTTCAATTACAACATTACTGGAATGAAGACAAAGAAGTAAAGAAAACATTGAAAATATCTTTATTTCTACCAATATCTACAAACAAATACATGTAGACGATGTACCCGAGATAAAATCTCATGGCGTATAACTTCAGAGCACACAAACATAGTTACAGCTTACTTCTATACAGACACCTTTCATTCCAAACCGTTCTTCTAAAATTGACAATACACATACAATTATTGTACTGTCATAAATACACTTCTTCGAAAAGGAATGTGCAAAATTAATGATATCAGATGTTGTAGGTTAGATATAAATTGTTTCAATCTCTGCTAGGTTTTTCTACATGTAAAACATTTATCAAACACAAAATAACATCTATACACACATAGAAAGTAACAGTACAACAAAGCAGTGTGTATGTGTGTGTGTGTGCGCACGTGCATGCTTTCGTGTGTGTAAACTAAACTACAAAAGTTATGCAAACATACACAACAGGTGATAAACAGAAGTCCTTACATAGGTAGCTTCAAAACACAGGTTCATTCAAATACTGATTAAGTTACTACTTTGGAATGACAAACATCTACAAAAATATTGTGGATAAAACACAACTCTACAAAACACTTTAAAACAAATATCAATTATTATTATTCAGAAAAATATTATTTTCCCCGTCATGGTTAAGGATGCCACATAAAATCTACACAGATATTTTTAATTATTAAAGTCAGATATTAATCTATAATTAGAGGTTAAGCTGACTTATTGTTCTACATCAAGTTGTATTTGTAAAAAAAATGCCTTTCTTATGACATTTGGTGCAAGTGTAATGAGGCATAATTTCTCTGGCTTCAATCGGCACTAATAGGAACTGAACATATCCACTCAAACCAAAAATCTGACATTTTACCGCTGCAGAAGAAACCATTATCATCAAAACATCATGACAACAGACAATGCTGAAAGACACCACATGTCGTAATAATCAATCATAGAAAGTTACATACTGGCTCTTCTCTTGCATACAATCATTCTGGCAACAATATCACCATAATTCATGATTACATTTGTTGACCACAAGCAGGATACTTACGACCCAGTAGTGATATTACTCGCTTCTGAAGGTCCCGCAGGAACAAAATGTAGAACTCAATTTATCTGGCCAATGTAGGCTTTTATTTTTCAAATTAAAACACCATCATTATTTATTAACACATTTGTAATGTCCCTGATACTTTAAAAACACATGTTCCACACCATTGCTCGTGTATCAACAACAATTATTACTGTCGTTTGATGTGCAAAAAGTGGCTGAGCTGGATATAAAAAACAATTGTGTTACAGGTTATCAGCTAATGATTGATGCAGACAGTCATATTCGGCAATGGTCTGTCTAGTTTCATCATGCTGGCATCCAAGTACATCTGACCACAAGATATATTTTGTGAAGCTAAGAAAATTAGTAAATGGTATAATATAGAGGTGCCACAGATCTTGGTGCAGTTCAAATGGTTATATTGTATATGCAAAAATTAATGTTTTTGTTACTATTATTGTTTAAGCCTACACAAAGTGTTAACACTAAACTAAACACTAAAGTTCATTACAAAAAATCATGTTATATGTGGGAAACAAGTTGTGTAATTAATTTTCTAAAACATCACTCTACATGTGAATGTTTGTATCCACTAAAAAAAATTGCACATAACTCTTGGCTCAACTGATTAAAATTTGTATTAGTCATTCATTTCATTGAGTTAAATCAAACTTATACAATATCAGCATATCAGTTTATTTTTGTTTGAAACACAACGGTCACATCTACTTATGCTACATTGTAAGATGTTGCCAACTGAAAAGTTTTTGAAATCAGGTATCCTAAATATACATTGAAAGTTGGCCCCAAAGCTTATGTACTATATTACAGGAGTAGCAAGTATTTGACTGGACATTATTACATATTTACACTCTTGTGCAACACTTTACAAGATATCAATTGTTAAATCATGTTAGTATACGAAAGCCTTTTCTAAATCAATTTAGGAAATTAAATCCTAAATTGAGGGGCGTGTGATAGTGTATTGGGTAGCACAGCCGCCTGACATGCCAGCGCCCCGAGTTCAGGTATGGTATATTTGGTTTAAAAACCTGGCTCTCAACATTGGGGACTGTGTATCCCTCGTGACTCGGAGATCACGTTAATGTCGGTCCCGTCTCAATTTGAGACGTAAAAGAACCACTGAGGATGACAAGCACCCTGGCAGTGACCACCCTCAATGCCAACATAGAAAGGTCGGCTTGGCGATAATGTTCTGAAATCGGCTGACTAGTTGAATGAGACCTCATAAGACCATAACATTGTAACCACAATATATACAGACTAGTCAGTTAATAGAACACTGCCAAATGCTGGCAACAACTAAACAAATTGAAAACGAGGGACTGTTCACATCATGCAACAGCCAACAGCTAGTAACTCGATGATGTGATTAAAGTTACTTGTTATACCAATACTGAATAGTACAACACAAGATATGGAGCACATAAACATGTGTAGCTGTGTCTTGTAGCACAGAAACTGATCATTATGATAACATCTAGGCAGCTCTGGAAACTAACCATACCAGGGAATGATGCTATAAATAAAATCGTTTACGCAAGGATATCAAACTTCACATAACAGCAATTTATTGTAATCTATCTTCCAAATTAGTTTGGCTGTATGACATTGACCCATCTCTCTAACCATCTCACCCACATGTACACACAATGTGTGCCACAAAAAACATATTTTTTAGCACTGAACACTTATTCTTCTACAGTTTATATAATGTGTGTGGACAATGACACAGTGCTATGTTATAGTCCGCACGACGCTGACGTAATAGACGTACACACACAAGAAACATGGCTATCACTGACATCATTCTGACTGGATATCGATTCTACAAGTGATCAACATCCATGCATGCAAACAAAATTAATGCATGTTGTTACATATGAATGCAAATGTTTCAATTTATGCAAATTACATTTTCCAGAATTGTATTGAAATAGTTTTAGTGATGCATTGGAATATATTTCAAATGTTTTCTTCTAATGCTAAGTTTGGGTAAATGTAGATTTTATTAATGTTGACTAAGAATCAAACAAGTTGTAGAGTACACAATATGTCGCAATGATATAAAACAATATTAGGTGCATAATCTAACACAAATGATTATTTAAACAATTTTGTCTGTATCCGGATGATGGCCATTTCAATAATCAATTTGTGTGCGTCACATTTAGAGGTTCAAATGCACTGAAAATGTCACAGCTGCATTTGTATATACATTTAAATGGTTTGTTAACAAGCTTATGTCATCTATATGTATATCTAGTCACATCTACACCATCTAATGAGGATATATACCAGTGATACCACACACCTAAAATGTCATAACCTGAAAGGTCGTAAACACAGTTGGCCAGCAACTCAGTGGACAAACATAGAGTGTGAAGATGGTCAGACGAGTAATTGCAATTTCCAGGCATTGTTGTTTGAGGTTGGGCACGCCTGATTACCATAGTAATGAAGACAAAAAGGGGATGAAATACAAGTGATTCAGTGAACTTGAATACATTGTTAAGATGTGTATAGAAAGGGTAGTATGTAGCCATGGCTTGGGTAGACAAGTACATCAGGAACCATTTCACTAACATTCTTATGGGTTCATATCCTGACTTTTCTCTTAAAACATTGATTTCACTCATCAGCAGTGACCTTGTATACTGACAACTGTCAACACCAGGACGTGCCAGTGGGACACTTTCGCTGGTGTGTCACAAAAATAGTGTTCTCTGTAACACAAACGCAGCTTTTTGCATTTTTAAAAAGCTCCTTAAAATTAACAACAGATTCTGTTTAATGATATATTCCCATACAAGCTCCTTATCTTAATGAAATGGTCCACAGATTCACAAAACTTCTGTACATTGTGTATGATATATGTGGTGTCTACCACTGACATGAGAGGTCGGTTTACACCATCTCGACTTCCTCGTGGTCCGACTCGGGCTGCTGCACCGTCCCATCATCCTCTAGGAGACTCTTCTGTTCCGTGCTGGCCGTCATGCGGTTCTGACTGCCCAGACTCAGCTTCTGCATGATACTCCCTCTCAGACTAATCTTCATCTCCGGCAAGCCGTCGTCGTCCACGCCGCGATACACACGCACAAAGTCAGCACTCAGCTGCTGATCTCGCCGGTAGTCAGCGAAGTACTGCTGTGTCGCTAGCTCCTCTCTCTGTGGCTTCCTCCATCTGGGAACGGGAAGAATAAGGGTAATACATAAGAGCAAAATTTAAATAAATAAAACAGGACTTGACATGCAAAATCAACCTCCGATTTTCAGGATGTGAAGAAAGAAGATGAAAGTTTAGAATTACACGAAAAGTGAGTCAATGGGGTTTGAAATTATTGTTGATTTTCTTGGTATTTAATAACAGCTCTTGCACTTTGTCAGTATTTTAACATATTTAACTTTAACTATTGATGCGGTAGCATGTATTTTAACCATTTCAGTACGACAGGCGGGATTTCTGGCCGCACTGTCTGTGGCATTAACGATTTCTGCTATTTAAAACGTTTTTACTCATAATTATCTACTACATGGAGCCACGTTTGTAAGGCGAATAAATGAGCTATTCAGATCGTTTATTATCGCTCAGTAATAGTTTATGGAGATTTTTGCGGTTTTTAATGATAGATGGCAGACGGCATTACTTCAACTAGTGATTTACCACCGTATGTTTTGGACAGATTATTTGATAGTTTTAGCGAAGAATCTTTGTCGGTTGTTGACGATGGACACAATAACGATGTCGGCGATCTTAGTATACAACTGTGTTCAGAGACTGCAAAAATGTTGAAATCTTGGCAGCCATTTTGGATTGCTGGTTACCATGACGATGGAATGTAAAATGATATAGCTCATTTTACTCTCTGATTATCATACTTTCCGAAAATATATAACATTCCTGTTCATAGAATGCATTTTTGTTGCTCAAATCTTGACTTGAAGTTGAAATGAGGTAGTCCATTGTCTTGCATATTCACAGGGAATGCAGTATTCAGTGATCACAGCTGGTCAGGGCTGTAGTACTGAAATGGTTAATGGTTATTTATTTATTTAATGTTATCTTGCATGTCTTTAACAAGATTTAACAAGATTGCCACCCAGAGAATTAACTAAATGGCAGGTGGACAAGGAAGCCCTTTGGCTTATCGAGAGTCCAACCCTTTTATTTACTTGTATCCCGCCCTTCTGAGGTATGTATCAATTTTATTTTAAAACATATTCAAGGTACTAGCACCCTCACAATCAGCAGATAATCTGTTCCATTCAGTTACAGTCCTTTGTGTAAATGAGAACTTTCTTATATCTAATTTACACTGCTCCTTTACTAATGTAACTTCATGTCCTCTAGTCCTTCTATCTTTCTTAACTGAAATTTTTTGAGAAATATTTTCATAACCATTCAATATTTATACACTTCTATCTGGTCTCCTCTCAATCTCCTGGTCTCTACAGAGTTGTTAAAATACATTCTTTTAGGCATATTTCATAACTGAGATCCCTCAGTTTTGGTATCAATTTAGTTGCTCTCCTCTGTACTCTTTCTATCATATCTACCGTATTCACTGTAATTAACGTAAAGTACGCTTGACAAATATTTGAGACACTAAAATATGTCAACAAATTGTCCCTATTAAGCGTACACCCAAATGAGCCAAGTTTAAATAGACACATCACTGCCAGCCGAGTTGATCACTTGGTTGATGCAAGAGCAGACATAACTGCACCTGGCTAATTCCACCCGACATACAAACGGTTACTGTATAAGTCACGGTGTCCCACACAAGCAACATAAGTAATTAAGTTGTATGTTATCTGAAATTTTTAATCACCGACGTCTACGTAAAAACTCAAAGTCGCAAACATTCCCATATCAGGCCCTATGTACAGCGTCATCTGGTGGATGTGGCAAACCTGATTTCCAGGGGACCGTTATTTGTCTTAAGTCAATTAAAATGGTCTCAACGCTTGTATCTGAAGATGCATCTACTTCCCCTTTCGCCGAGATTTCGAGCAGCAAGCAAGTGGATTACGGACCAATCTCGATTTCGCCATTATAACTTGAGTTTTGCCTAACTTTGATACCTCAGTGCGTTAGTTTCATCGTTCAACATCATCCCAGGCATATTTATATTATGAAAGTACGATCATGTTTGTGCTAGTCTGTGCCGCGGTCATGCATTACCACTTCGCGTGCGTAAAATGAGCAATATAGCAGCATATGTTGATGCATACCAGAGCGTTATTTACACCTCAAAAGTGTGCTAAGACACAATATTCTTAAACGTAAATATGCCTGTGATAATGATGACTTTATACCCTTGCATTCTTATCATAACATAATACTTTTGTGACCATTTATCAATGTATTGTGTTTGTTATTTTTATTCAATCAAGACAATATTTTTCGTACCTGCCATTGCTCCAATCAGCCACAACGAAAATGCCTATTGCAAGAGAATAAACACTAACCGGTCCCTTAATACATAGCTAGCAGTATATTCGCCAGGTGGCACTATCGTCTCTCTGTTTGCGTGTGCTAATAGCGCACGCCAAGTAAACGTGTCATCCGAGTTGGACACATTTCGATCAAACATTCGAATATACTATGTGTTTAGTACTATTAATGCAGGTTGCTTAGTGTTACCAGCTGTTTATATATTCACGTGTGGTCAAGAGGATACAAGAACGCTGCAAAGTCTCCAGATATGTGTGAACAAATTTTATGTAAAAAGATCATCAATTGTCGCAGTAATTTGATATCGCAGGAGAGGACATTGCATTACGGATTCCCAACATCGCCAAAAATGGGGGTGTATGCTAATTATGGCATGTACGCTAATTAGAACGAATACGGTATGTCCTTCTTGCGATATGGCCTCCATGCTTGTACACAATATTCTAAATGAGGCCTAACTGTTGTCTTGTACAGCAGTATTATTAGTTCTTTTTCCTTATATGCTATATTTCGCCTAATTAATCCTGGGATTTGATTTCCCTTTGAAGCTGCAAATCCGCACTACTCTGAAACCTTCATATCAGCACTAATGGTTAACCCTAAGTCCTTTACTTATTTTCTTATTAGCCCCATTTTATATCGTACATCTTTGTTCCCATGACCTGTGTGGAGGCATTTACATTTCCAAAAATTGAGAAACATTTGCCACTTTTCAAACCATTTGATCAACCTGTCAAGATCATCTTGTAAATGCTGTCTATCCCCATCACTTTAAATCCTTCTAAACACTTTTGTACATCTGCAAATTTCAACACCTTGCTTGTTATATCATTGTCCAAATCGTTGATATATACTAAGAATAATATAGGTCCCAGTACTGATCCCTGTGGTACCCCACTCAAAACTGATTTTCAGTTTGAAGCCTCCCCATCAACTACTACCCGTTGTCTTCTGTCAATTAGCCATTTTCTATCCAGTTAATTAAACCATTTCCTATGTCATGGTCCTTAAGTTTAAGCAGTAATCTTTGATGTGGCACTTTGTCAAAAAGTGTTCTGAAAATCTAAGTAGATGACATCTACTGGTGATATATTTTGACAGCCTTTATTGTTAGTCTATGAAGAATCATAGAATGTAGAGCATTACTTGAAATGTGATCACTGTTTATATGGCTCATTTCACCCTGATGATCACCGTTTATATGGCTCATTTCACCCTGATGATCACCGTTTATATGGCTCATTTCACCCTGATGATCACCGTTTATATGGCTCATTTCACCCTGATGATCACCGTTTATATGGCTCATTTCACCCTGATGATCACTGTTTATATGGCTCATTTCACCCTGATGATCACTGTTTATATGGCTCATTTCACCCTGATGATCACTGTTTATATGGCTCATTTCACCCTGATGATCACTGTTTATATGGCTCATTTCACCCTGATGATCACTGTTTATATGGCTCATTTCACCCTGATGATCACTGTTTATATGGCTCATTTCACCCTGATGATCACTGTTTATATGGCTCATTTCACCCTGATGATCACTGTTTATATGGCTCATTTCACCCTGATGATCACTGTTTATATGGCTCATTTCACCCTGATGATCACTGTTTATATGGCTCATTTCACCCTGATGATCACTGTTTATATGGCTCATTTCACCCTGATGATCACTGTTTATATGGCTCATTTCACCCTGATGATCACTGTTTATATGGCTCATTTCACCCTGATGATCACTGTTTATATGGCTCATTTCACCCTGATGATCACTGTTTATATGGCTCATTTCACCCTGATGATCACTGTTTATATGGCTCATTTCACCCTGATGATCACTGTTTATATGGCTCATTTCACCCTGATGATCACTGTTTATATGGCTCATTTCAAATGGAAACAGTAAAATATCAAATGAGGGCGAAATACTAGAAAGAAATATTATAATAATCTGAAGTAGTAATAAGAAGCAATAATTATGGTTAAAATTATAGAAAAAAAATAGTCATTAAAATTATGAAAAAACAATCAATGTAAGCATTCAGTGTTGAACATCTGAGTTGAAAAGTTGGTGGTCGGCAGAACCTCTGACTTTGCAAATTTGATGGTTGACATGTGAACATAAAACATAAGCAACATTTGCATTGTCTGTTTAGAAAGTACAGATTGTTGTTTCCTGAAATGATGCCAGTTTTGCTGGCCAGGACTTGTTGAGAGTTGCCAGCCCATTGATAATGTGACGATCTCACAGGAGAGGATTGGTAATTGTGAAGACAGACTGCAATGTGTGTGTGGTGTGAAAGAGGGTGATACTTACAACTTGAGAAGTAGGGAGAGAGCAACAACTGACGTAGACGACATGGCCATGGCAGCTGATGCCATCCATGGAGCCAGCTCTATACCCAGGGGCCACAGCACACCTAAACACACACAGGAAGGTACAAATATGGTGGTTGGCACTCACAGACAGATCACTAGTGCTGGAACTTTATTCCCTTTAACCATTTCAGTACTACAGCCCTGTCCAGCTGTGACCACTGAATACTGCATTCTCTGTGAATATGCGAGACAATGGACTACCTCACTTCAAGTCAAGATTTGAGCAACTAAACTGCATTTTATGAATAAGAATATTACATATTTTCGGAAAGTATAATAATCAGTGAGTAAAATGAGCCATATAATTTTACATTCAGTTGTCATGGTAACCAGGAATCCAAGATGGCCACTAAGATTTCAACGTTTTTGCTGTTGCTGAACACAACATCCGACAAAGATTCTTCGCTAAAACTATCAAATAATAAAACATACGGTGGTAAATCGCTAGATGAAGTAATGCCGTTTGCCATTGTGGCTACCGCAGATTTTGATAATCCATCATTAAAAACCGTGAAAATCTCCATAAACTGTTACTGAGCGATAATAAACGATGACCACTGTTGAATCATTAATTTATTTACCTTTACAACCGTACACAAGTAGCTCCACATAGTGGATAATTATGAGTAAAAACTATTTGAACAGCAGACATCGTCAATGCCAAATAACCGGCCTGTCGTACTGAAGCATCACAGACAGTGTGGCCGGAAAACCAGCCTGTCAGACTGAAATGGTTAAGGGCAAAGGAACCATTGCTTTTTAACAAATGATCATGCTTATGATAGTGAAACAAACTTAGATAATTATTTCTTTTAATTATATGCACTTGTTGTTACCCTAAAATGGACTCTAAATGGTACAATTCTCAAAAAGAGTAGTTCATGAGTTTTCGGATGTTTCTGTACTTTTAGCCCAAGTCCACCTCCATGCTTGGTGTCTACCAAGAAGACAGGACACACTTGGAGACAGCTTGAAACAAGAGCCCAGGACAGAGGACTCTGGTGAGCTGTTGTCGACGGCCTGTGCCCCAGGAGGGACGATGGGCACAAGTAAGTAATTTGTGCTAGCTCTTGTGGTTACATTATGTTCACTGGCCAGAATTAGCATTGTGGTATCAGTCCGAAATTCTCTGTATGTCTTTTGTCATTGTACAAAATAACAGTGGTATTTTGTCCACTAGGATTCATTTATTAATTTGGTGATCAAACTGAATGAATAATTGTATTAATACATAGTCAATTCAACCTTTGTGGCCTAGTTTAGTTAAATATCAGCTAAGACTTTTATGTCTTTTTAATGCAAATTCAATTTTTATGCGACTTTCATACCCAGCCAGTTATTAACCAGGTTACTCTACTAACACGAGTTTGAGTATCGTTTTTCCTTCTACAATTACACTAACTCATTCATAAAATTTAACATATTCAAACAAGAATCTATTAACTAGTTTGTTATTGTACACACCTGCAGCGATGGGAATGCCAAGTATGTTGTAGAAAGTCGCAGCGACAAAGTTGAAACGGATTCTGCGCACAGTCTTCTTAGAGAGCAACATGGCGGCCACAACATCAAGCAGGTCATTCTGCAAGGCAACACATCATCTGTCATTTGTCTACTTTTTGTTGTTTGTGTCACATCTTTAGATGAACTGATTCATTCGTAAACTAATCATTGTTACAATGGTGAAATTTGTTGTGTTTAATTTAATATTCCAATTACTTATTATTCATTTTTAATTAATTAATACTTAAGTGTAACTACCAATGTATATTTATGTGTGACTTAGTCTAGTTAAGTTTTTTAACCAAGCCTTAACGACATTTAATTTGTATTTATATTATTTGTATTTATATTTTAGCATTTTAATCAATTGTAAACAGTAGTGAACAAAGTTTTACTATTCATTTTTGTGTATAAGTTATTATTATCTTCAATGTAAAACAAAGAAGCCGAGATGGTATGGACAAGTCTTGAAATGTATTGGTCTCAGAAAAACATTCTCGAAGGCATAGTGTGCCTTCGAGACAAGGCAAGACTGGCAATCTTGCTGAGACTGCCAAGATGTAGGACAAACTGAAGGGTCATTGCATGATGTGAAGATGATAGGTGAGGTAACTCACTCGAATGAGGACTATATCAGCGGCCTCGACGGCCACGTCTGTGCCAGTACCGATGGCAATACCGATGTCAGCCTGTGCAAGGGCTGGGGAGTCATTGATACCATCCCCCACCATGGCGACACGGTAGCCCTTGCTCTGTAGCTGCTTCACCTTGAGGACCTTGTGTGATGGTAGCACCTCAGCAAACACCATGCTGATGCCCACCTGTGTACAGTAAATAGCCATGTTTTTAACACACTATATGCCATTGTTAATTTATAGCACAACATTTGTCAAGCTGATTTGGGATAATTAAATTGGGGGAGGTGTTATAAGAGAAGAAAAGAAAATAGACAAGTGAAGAAAAGAGGTGCTCAGGGAGGAGGCTGGTATGAATGAAAGTTTCAAGAAGAAGTTGGCGAGAAGTCGGCTAAATTGGGCTGGACATGTGGAGAAAATGGGAAAAGAACAGTTAGCGAAGACAATGGATGCTCTCAAAATGGACGGTAAAAGGAAATGATGATGACCAAGACTGAGATGGGGGATCTGGAGGGATTGGAAGAGTGGAGAATGAAAGTGAAAGTTAGAGGGGAGTGGAGATGGTTGGTTGAGGCAGCAGTGCAAGAACAGTGAAGGAGGACCACAAATAAAAGTAACAAAGCACAGTATTCAGGCCAGCCTCACCCCAAACTTTCAAAGAGAACTTTCACTGGACAAACCTAGTCTTGCCTACCTGCTTGGCAATGGCTTGAGCTGTCTTGCGGTTGTCTCCTGTCAGTAACATCACATCAAGTCCCATCTTCTTGAGTGTGTAGATGGCTAGATGGGCCTCAGACTTCACTGTGTCTGCCACCGCCAGCATCGCTATTATCTTACCTGCAAACAACGACATCACCAATTTAAGTGTTAACAGACTGGTTATGCGTTGTAGAACATGCCAGTTTACTAAATGACTTATATAACAGTTCTAAAATGATACAATAGGATCTTTGTTGGTAAAATAAAGTGGGAATACTCAATTATTTAGGTCTGCAGACTTTGATCTAAGACAATTTCTGTTAGTACTCAGAGATACGTGTGACTGAGATGGGTTATGCAAGCTCTAAAGCTGCATTTACATAAGACCATACTGTCACAGCAATGATGCGATATTATTCCCAATTATCTGTAAAAACTGTGTAAGTTGCATGGAAAAAATAACATTAATTCACCCATAGCTACATCACTAGAAATAGTCAAGGCTGTTTCATACTACAACTGACATAATTTAGAAATAGGATCAATTCTATTTCACACAATGCCCCAGTGGTACATAGCAATGACAGTCAGACTGCAACATGGTTGCACGAGACGCTACTGTAAACCTTGCTATGGGAAAGATCACTTTTGTTAGTGGTACTGTTTTAAAAGTTATGGAATATATCTTATATATGACTAAGTTAATTTTAGCATAAAGCATCTAACTATAATCAAGCGAGTGCATGTATGTTTGTGTGTGGGTAATTGGGTATGTTACTGTTTTCCTCCAAGACAGTTTGCATCATAGGCTCCAAACTTACACGGATAATCTACGACCCTTTGGAAGACAAATTGTTGCTAGTTTTTAAAATTCCCAGTTGGTTAAGGGTTCGTTCCAGTTTTAGGGTTCGTACTGGACATTGGGTGAATGTAGATCAACTGATCATAACATCATGCATGGTTTCTGCAAATGATGGAAGGTCAGCAGACGTGTTGGAGACGTCTTGTGTTTAAAAAAACTACTCACATTTCACATCATAACAAACTTCATGTATGAATAATTCAGGAAGCCGTCTTCTGCGTCTGTGTGTATGCAGCGCTATCCAGGGCATAGACATGCTTGCTATTTTAAATAACAATGTCAATTTGCGGGGTAATCTATTCTATGAGCCACAGGAATGAGGTGTGCAGATTGACCATCAACAACACAGGACGGTGGTCTGATCCTCCAGCTCTAACAGTAGAGACACTGGTTTAACATGAGGTTTCATAGCAGTGTGCTAGACATGTTTCATAGCATGTTTGTGTAGACATATGTGCTAGACATGTGCTAGACATGTTTCATAGCATAGTTGTGTAGACGTGTGTAGGACATGTTTGTGTAGACATGTTTGCTAGACGTGTTTGTGTAGACACGTTTGCTAGACATGTGTGCTAGAGATGTGTGTGTACTGACCATCTATGACACAGAGGACAGCGGTCTGTCCCTGCACCTCCTGCTCCTCCATGGCCTTGTCTACCTTCCCCGTCACCTCCAGCCCATTGCGGTGCATCCACTCCCTGTTCCCAATGAGCACCTCGTACGTGGCACTAGCGGCTGCTCCTTCCAGCTCTGTCAGGAGAGAGACACGGGTTTAACATCAATCAGGGTTAACATAATTTCTTTAAAAAGTAAATTTTTTGTATATTCTAGAATTATTGGAAATACAATTATAGGAATTTTTATGCATCAATCTTGAAAAAGACATCTCCCATGATGCCGATGCTTCATACTGCACATATATATTTAGTTAAATTTGAGTACATAATGAAAATGTTCCTGTGCACAAGTACATTTGTGTCTGTGTTAATAATCTTCAGAAAAAAGGAATGCTTACGCATCGACTTGAAAGAGACATCTCCCAGGCTGGTTGTTCATTTTGCATATGTATATTGAGTTAAATTTTAGTGAAAATTTTTCTATAAACAAATACACACATATCTGTATACATAATCTTCAGAAAAATATGAGAAATAAAATCTCCTTGTCATAGTTTTGGTTGACTCCAATAAAGACCAAGAAATAAATTTATCACATGCTACACTGAACAGTCATGGCAGTAATACAAGTCTGCGAAGAGAGCCTAAGTTGTCGTACCGATTACATCTGATAACACTTGTTGCGTGTCATCGTCAGTGACGCCGTCGACAATGACCCGGAAGCTCTTGGAGCTGGCGGTGCTATTGCGTCGGTTCATGATCTCAACGTCCGTTGTGTCGGGGTTCATCATTGGTTCAATATTGGTGACAATACACTTGAGTCCGCAGCCCGGCACTGCCTGGAAGTCTGACACCTTGCCCACAGATTCCGTACACAGAACCTAGTATAAACAAAACATAATCATGGCTGTTGTTACAACGAAGTTTTAATTTCTTGTAATGTTTTACCACATTAATACAGCTAGTGTAACATTCTGATCAATGGACGTGACTATATGTGTGGGAGATATAAGGACAGTTTGGCAATGGTAAGTGATTGTTTTCATGGTTAGTTGAAGTGCAGGCCTACACAAACGTAACCATGATTGGCCATGCTTTCATATGGTAGGGAAATACTAGGGATAAAACAAGGAAGACGAATCGAACCATGTTTGTTTTGATTAATATCTGATATTCTAACATGATCCTATTGAACCCCACATTAATAAATTGAAACTACATCCACATACACAAACCCACATGCATGCATGCACCCTCCGTTATACTAACAGCTACATGTAGCTTATTTCTGAATAGATCAATCTTGTACCTTCTTGGCATACTTGATGATGGCGCTGGCGATAGGGTGTTCACTGTTAGCCTCGGCTGTCCCAGCAATGGCCAGTAACTTCTGTAGAGAGCATACATGGTACTCCACAAACATGGCAATGCGGGACACCTGCGGTACACCGTGGGTCAGTGTACCAGTCTTGTCAAACACAATGCTTGTGATCTGTAAACAAACATTGTCTTATCATCTAGGCAGCTTGACACTCAAATGTCATTTCCCATACATATGTCCAATAACACAAATACTAATTATAAAGAGTGTTGAAAATCTGAGCAAAAAAGTTGGTGGTCCATCGGACCTTCAATTTTGGAAAGTTGGCAGTCCAACTCAAAAGTTGCCAGTCTTGGGCTTCTGTGCCGGCAGTAATTTTAAACGTCAATTGTAACTCTAACCATAAGTTCAGTATGCACTGGCTAATTTATTGGGCCCTTAACTTTCAGTTAAAAAAGTATACTGTATATACATATACTATATCATTTACATAAATATTATAATACTATATACAGAATTTGTTTGTAGTTGTATTTGAGACATGGAAATATGTCAAATTTTACATCCCAACAAAGGTACAGGGGTGTACACCCATTTTATTTGCTTCCTTAGATTCCTGGGCACAGTAATCTCAGCAGACCTGACCTGCAAGCAATTTATGCATCTTACATATGAGCAACAGGATACCAGAACACTGTAAAGTCTGATAATTTAGGTGAACCTTTTGATACTTTTTCATCACTGAGCTTTGAATCTAAAAAGGGGGATAATTGAAGCATGTATGCTTAATACAACAAACACAATATACATGTGTGGGTATATCGTCAGCTCAACTCAATTAACATTGCAATCTATATTATAAGAAAACCAATTATCAACACTCAATTATTTTTATCCTAATTTTGTAAACAACTAAAAATATATCACAGACTGAAACTGGAATTGAACCAACCCACCTTGTGACAAATCTCGAGTGGTTCTCCACCCTTGATAAGGACCCCGTTATTTGCCCCAACCCCTGTGCCGACCATGACGGCGGTGGGTGTGGCTAGGCCGAGGGCGCAAGGACACGCTATACACAGCACTGTGATGGCCAGCTTGAAGGCATGGGCAAAGATGGTCTCATGCTGGGTTCTTGGCTCCTGAAGACAACAAATGTTGTATGTGCACATCTGGGTACTATAAATTAGTCAATCACGATCTACCTGAATATTTCTGCCACATCCCATATTTACGCAACTTTGAAATCCACCAACACTACACACGAGGAATAAATAACCTTTTTATTCCCAGATTCAATCATGAATATGTCAAAAAACACATACGACACAACGTAAAAGAAACAGTTAACAAGACTCCAAGGATTATCATTGATAACATTTATACACATAGCCTACATGGTTTCACAACTTACATTAAAAACTACTTAATTATGAATTATAAATGTCATTGTGATATCCACAATTGTTATATATGTAATACATAATACTAGTATACAATATGCTATATAATTACATATATGTATTTATTAACATTGAATTGTGACTATTATTTCTATTCACTGTTGCTATTCACTAACTTGATTTGCTATTATTAAAAGGGGGCTCCCATGTTAGCGACATGTTGTCTTAATGGGAGTCTCCTTCACCTTACATTTATGTTTGTACAATTGTATTTATGTACATTTATGGTCAAAACAAATAAATCTGTCTGTCAGTCTGGGTAACTCACACGGATAAACAAACCAAATCATAATATTACCCCGTTGTTGCACGGCGGTAAACTATTAATGTTTTCTAGTCAAAGCCGCTGCCAGAACAAAGAAATTAAATGGTGCCCATGGATAGCTACAATGTTACTATATAGTTAATCATATATTTAATTTGTTATAGCGCCAGATCCACAACAAGCTACCTGTGTTCATCTACAATGATATTCTAAATGTGTTTTTAGTTGACATTTAAAACTGCCAAGAGTGTCCGAAGATTTAATGTAATTAGGTAGAGTGTTCCAGAGAGTTGCAGCGGCCACCGCGAACGAACTGTCACCAGCTTTGACGAGAGTACGTGCTACGGACAACATATTGTTGTCAGCAGACCGCAGTAATCTGGTGGGTCTGTAAGGACACATGAGTTCATGCAAGTAGATGAGCTCATTTTCATGCATTGCCTTGTAGGTAAATACCAATATTTTGAACTCGATTCTGCAACAGTGGTGTAGCACTGTCACTCCGCGGGCAATGCAATATCAGCAGTGTAAGTGGTTGTGCTGAGATCAATGTGGGAGTAGAGTTGTAAGTCATCAGGGTAGTGGTGATACCAAAGGCCATGTTTTCTGATGATATCGCCAATTGGTTACATATACAACGAGAAGAGCAGTGGGCCTAGGACGGAGCCTTGCAGGACACCTGACGTCAGAGGAGTTGTACCTGAAAATGTGTCACCGATTACGACGCGCTGAGTCCGTCCCTGCAGGTACGAGACTACCCAGCGCAATCGTAGTCGTCGAATTAAGATGGCATGGTTAATTGTCTCAAAAGCTGCATTGAAATCGATGAGAACCAGTGACGTGTCTTGTTTGTTGTCAATGGCTGATTTCGTTGCATTGGTAACATATAGTAAAGCCGTTTCCGTTGAATAGTGTTTTCGACACGCCGATTGGCAGCAGTCATTCATTCCCTGATCATCAGAGACGTGTGTGTGGTTATTCTAAACGCCACCACTTTCTCAACTACTTTAGACAAATGTGTGAGATTACTCACTGGACGATAGTTAATCAAGACATCTTTGTCAAACGATGGCTTCTTCAACAAAGGATGGACAATAGCTTGCTTAAGCAGTGTTGGCATGACCACGTCTTCAAGGGATGTACTTATCATCAGTGTTACGATGGACACAAGACTGTTATGTTGGCGTATTGCTTAGCAACCTTGCCAGAAATAGCCTCACTTGTGCTGAAGATCTCCATCACACCGAGGCCTCCCTGGTGAAACAACTCTCAATCTCCCAAAAACACATTGGGCCTGCAAGTATGCCTACCAAATTTCAGTCCCACACACGCTGAAGGAAATATGCTCGGACACACAGAACAACATAGACCCACACCATTTAACGAAGTTATGAGTGTCATCAGCCGGATAACAGTCACAAGTACCTCCTGGATAATATGATACGGCTGCCTCGTTCTGAGAAAACTATGTTAAGTATACTTTTGTAATAATATAATTTGTCTATCTGTATAGTTTGAATGTTTTGCCCCAAATATCATGTTTACGTTGCATATTGAATTGCAAGTTTTATATTTATACAAATAAGAGTGAAATTATCTTTAAATATCAAATAGTGTTTCGTTAATAAACGTTACGGTTGTCCATATTTCACAAAAACAGTTTATATTTTTAAACATGATTTTATGATAACATAAAATAATCAGGTACTGTGGAACCACATTAGTCTAGAATATGTGTCTGGATTAACAAGTTTTGCACATAATTGAATCATGCACAAAAAAGGTGTACGAGCATTTTGAAATTCTGTTTCTGTGAAATGATGTCCAAATGTCTAGGTTTTTGGGATAATCTGGGTCCGGATTAACTGTATATAAACGTATATAATTAAAGCCTTATAATATAGCAAATTTGACATAGTCTTGGCCTGACAAAAACCTACAATTTACATAGATTTTGTTAGAGATATATATGAACTTACATCTATCTTGTTGTTGATCAGTTTGACATCGACGTATCCGAGGATGATCCAGACAATGAGTGTGACAAGGGAAATGGTGACAACCCCCGGCACGAAGTAACCAGCGATGGTGTCTGCCAGTTGCTGGATGGGCGCCTAGTCATAGACAGAAAATGTTAAATGACAGCCAGACAGGACCTTACAATACTTACCATACATAGCGTTTTTCTTTTAATTCCATATATGTTACTAAACATTTATGTACATTTTTATAACAGATGTTATTAATGAAATTATTCTGACAAAGTAATGCCATCAATCATGTTGTAAAATATACCTATATAAAATGAACATGTGACAATACATACTTTATTGCTGCTAGAATGGCATGCGTATACAGTCGCGCCTCGTTATAATGCGGTAGTCGGGGTCTACGAAATGAATCCGCGTTATAAACGTGGCACGTTCCCGTATTTGCCGTCAGGGGCACTATGATGATGACCGACACCGCTGCTGCACGTAGAATGCCATCGAAACCAAAGGCAAAGTGTGCACGTCGCGAAGTCTACACGCAGTTTATGAAGCTTACTAAACTGCCAGGCAACGTCACTGTGTATTCTGTTTAACTATCATACACTGTTGGACACTGCTGAATGTTGAACTGAATAAAATTCATGAATTGGGTATCGTTTTTAAATAAACAACGGATCAACAAGCCACGGTCAACTGAACGATAATATGGTACCGCTGACGTAAGATCTAAAATAATGACCTGGCACTCAGCAGCCGAATACGCAAATGATTTGACAAACGCTGTGTTAGTTAAGGATTTAAAGCTATAAGTACATTCACAATTGGCTTAACTTCGTCTTTCAATCAAAATACCAATTTAGAAAGCACATTTACCGTGCCGAACAATATTACGATTCACCAATCCATATGCGGTTGACGAATTAATATTTTGGCGCACCAGTACAGGCAGTAGCTTTGCGTTCATCGCAGCGAAAAGCTAATATTTGTTACGCAATGTTAGCTTACTGATCTTGCCTACTAAGCTGTATTAAAACGTATTTAACTCATTCTTAAGCAAGGCGTATTTGTGAATTTCAGTTGCACTTTACAAGCCGCCTGGCGGCGGCACCGAAACCAGGCGAACTCGCAATCCATGGAAGCCATGAGCATGACTAGCAGATTGGAAACGATTCGTTTGATGTCGGCGCGAAACAAACAATACCTCGCTTCGCATTTACTGTTCCTAAAGTTAAAACTGACCATAATTATAGTCAAAGAAACTTATACCTTTGATAGCATTGGCTGTGCAGAATAAACAACGGCAACATAGTGACGCGCCTCACACTTGATTCGTTGCAGTTGTACGTCAACGTTAAATTTATTGTCCGCCAACAACTAGTCATTCAATATACACGTCATGGACAAAGACGGGGATAACTTCACACAAAACAATTGACAGTTATTACCGTGTTAATATAGTTTGTCATAGCGCCCATTTCCCCCCTGGCGGCAGAAATTCGGGGTCCACGACCGACCGCATTATACCCGAATCCACGTTATAACGGGGCGCGTTATAACAGGGCGCGACTGTATGTAGGCCTATAGTGATGTTCCAAATTCACTTGATGGTTCAGTCCACATTTTCAGTATTGATGTCACCTCACTACTAAGGTCACTCTGGTGGTGACCGTAATACCATGGTTCCACTGCATACACCATGACATCCCTGGCACTTGGTGGTCACGTGGCTAGATGCATGACTCCATAGATAAAAATAAGGTATAAATGTTAAATCATAAAATAAATCTATATGTCAACAAATTAAAGGAGTGGATGTGTTTCAGTGATCAATAGTATAAGCTATTAATACTGAAATTCAAGTGCTGTGACTATCCAAACCCAAACAGAATAGCCAGAACAGAATAAAAAAGGCAGTAATTGTAATAAAAATATGCCCTGTAAATGAAATTTAATAAATTGTTATACAAGATGCCCACCTTTGATGTTTGTGCCTCCTCAACCAATTTGACAATTTGAGCGAGTGCGCTGTCACCGCCAATGTGGGTAGCCTCGATCAAGACGACACCGTTTTGGTTGATAGTGCCCCCTATAACGTCCGACCCGACCTTCTTTGCGACAGGCATCGACTCTCCCGTAATGAGAGACTCGTCACAGGTGCTGTGTCCTTCAATGACTCTTCCGTCCACTGGCATCTTTGCCCCAGGGACCACCTACAGACAACACCACAAACCACATTCATAACGAACATTATTTATAATAATATTTTGTTCGAAGGTTTTTATCTATTTAATTATTTATTCATCTATTCATTTGTACGAATTCATGTTTTCTGGTACTGTAGTTGTAGATGGCAGTATTATCTTTAACATTACATAAAGAAACAAACAATTTTGCCTTAACAACTTCAGGTACAGACTTTTGAAATGATGAGCCCTCCAAGATCCCTAGCACATGGGTGAAATTAAAAAGGTATACATCTACGATCTATCCTAATTGGCCCATGAGTAAATGTCAGCCCCATACATAAGCCCCATGTCAGCCCGATACATAAACAGAAAAACTCAGAGACCCTCACTCTGTTTTATAATAGAGAAGTCTCTTACCCTAAGTATGTCGCCCCGTTGGACCAACTCTATGGTGAGGTTCTCCTCTTTCAGGATGTTGCCCTCTTTGTCCATTTCAACCAGAGTTGCCTCTGTTGCTTGAAGAGACATCAACTTGGCCAGTGCTTCTGATGTCTTACCCTGAAACCACATACAGAAATACATACAAACATATTAAACCAAAACCAAAATAATTTTCACTATGAAAATGAAACAACTATAACTACATAAAATCTATTTATTATTGACATTTCATATCTAATAAAAAACTGAATTATGCTCAGGTATTTACAAATAATAAAAGTATTTTATATCACACATATAATGCCATAATTATATTAAAACACATATATTACATAAGACAACACAATAGAAAGAAAACGTTGGGATATATATATATATAAATAAAAATACGGAAATATAATAAGAATAAAACTCAGTTGTACCTTAGCGATATGTTCGAGCCACCTGCCGAG
Organism: Escarpia spicata; assembly: GCA_963995525.1. Lineage (NCBI taxonomy): Eukaryota > Metazoa > Annelida > Polychaeta > Sabellida > Siboglinidae > Escarpia > Escarpia spicata. Next base: position 9,146,362 of record OZ023215.1, on the reverse strand, counting down.
AGAAATGAAGACTAGCAGCATGGGGGGCGTCTCAAAGAATGTGCGTGGACTGATGTCCTGCTTGACAGACATAGCGACTAGGAGGGCAATGACAGAGTAGGAGTAGGCGATGGTCGTGGCCAGGGAGATGAGCACGTCCATGTTGGATGTGCCGTGCATGATTGCCTTCTTCGCGTGGATGTAGAAGTACTTGCCTCCGATGAACTGAAACGTCACACCAACATTATAAAATAAATTCATTTTATTTGCGAATACGTTGGTTAGCCACTCAGGCTAGACAGAGACAGTGCGTCAAAGAACTCTTATCATTATAATGATATCATAACTAATTTACTGCAGCAAGATTGTTGCTTAAATTATTAATATCCTTATCGATTTTAATGTATTGTTTATACAACTGTATTATCTTAATTTACTTTAATATGAAAATTTGCTATATATGTACTATTTATGTATTAGTTCTATATACAGTGCAGTAAACATGTATGGATATGACACTATACAAAAATACTATTATTATTATATCAAATACCAGTTTTGGAGAGTTATTAGGGGTGGTTACATTAGAACCACATACAATACCATAAGGGTGGGCAGAGATTTGGTCATCATTATATATATATTGTGGAGGAAACATAAACTGCCACAGTTGTGCCATCTATAGCGTAGAACATATTCTGAAGGTCCACAACATATATTTATGATGAAGAATGGTGGTTTCAACAACGGTTTTGGGCTTTGCAAAGACCACCCCTTAGGATATATTGATGTTTCTGAGGGTGAACTTACCTGACAGGGCGTGCAGAAGAGAAAGAGAAGCAGGTTCTCAAGAGAGAGTCCCGGCATCACCATGACAACACTGGGGTGAACTTACCTGACAGGGGGTGCAGAAGAGAAAGAGAAGCAGGTTCTCAAGGGAGAGTCCTGGCATCGCCATAACAACACTGGGGTGAACTTATCTGACAAGGCGTGCAGAAGAGAAAGAGAAGAAGGTTCTCAAGGGAGAGTCCAGGCATCACCATGACAACACTGGGGTGAACTTACCTGACAGGTGGTGCAGAAGAGAAAGAGAAGAAGGTTCTCAAGGGAGAGTCCCGGCATCACCATGACAACACTGGGGTGAACTTACCTGACAGGGGGTGCAGAAGAGAAAGAGAAGAAGGTTCTCAAGGGAGAGTCCAGGCATCACCATGACAACACTGGGATGAACTTACCTGACAGGGGGTGCAGAAGAGAAAGAGAAGAAGGTTCTCAAGGGAGAGTCCAGGCATCACCATGACAACACTGGGGTGAACTTACCTGACAGGGGGTGCAGAAGAGAAAGAGAAGAAGGTTCTCAAGGGAGAGTCCAGGCATCACCATAATGACAGCCTCATGTCCACTGCCAACTGACATCATCACCATGAAGAAGATCATGATCACCATGACAGGGATGCCGAAGAGGAGCGAGAACAGAAACGACCGGCGCCACCTAGCAACAAACAAGAACAACATATCAGTGTGTAGCAGGCGTTTGGGTGATCAGATTTATTGTAATCAATTGTAATCCAATCAATTTTATTGTAACTTTTTACAATATATAAAAATACAAATTCAAACCCTACGTAATAATGCAGAGAACAATATAGGAAAACATTGTATAATGTTATACTTGCCATTTAAGATTTTTTAAATAATTCATCAATGTAAGATGTTTTTGACGGCAAATACAATACAAAATATGAATGAGATATTTTTTTTCAAACCTTCTTGGAACTTTTATTTATTTATTTGGTAATGAAACTGCGTAATTGGATTAAAGAAGCATATTGCTCCACAATAAACAGCTATTTTCAACTTTGTAAAATCTATGCCTAGATTCTTAGAAGAAAATGTAAGACTTATTAAACCCCTTCTTTGCAATTTCCAATTTTAAAGACTTTCATGACCATCGTGCTTTCAAATGACTGCTCAATTATTGAACCATGTCCCCATAAGTTGAGGGTTCAATTTCCCACCACCATGACACCCACCTGAGAATCTCCCTCTTCTGTTGCAGCATCGCCACATTGTCTCCTTCATCCTTCATCAGAGAGGCCTCAAAGCCGAGACTCTACACACACATCATTATAATACAATGATAAATGTTTAAATGAATCAAATCTGATTGTTTTATAGTAAAATAAAAAGGGTAAATCGTAAAAAATTGGGTAGTCAATATAATTGTGATCGAGTGGCGAATACCAACTTAAAATATTAAACTACAACATGTACCGAAATAACAGTAATAAACACGGTCAGTTTTTAAAAATTTTGTTGATATATATATAAATACAGAATACGACAAATGTATTTGTGAGTTGTACACAGACATGAAATAGATTGATGAACTAACAAGGACAAATGATTACCTTGACACAGTCAATGATGTCTCGCGGACCTGTTGTTTCTGTGTCATATGTGAACTTGCCACGTGCGGCTGCCAGGGCAACGGAGACTGATAGGATGCCTGGTTGCTTGATTAGTGTTGACTCAATGAGTTGCACACAGGAAGCGCAGAACATCCCCTCAATCTGAGACACAGACAACCACTGAACACGTGAGCACAGATTATGTTTTACTTTCTGGATCACGGCATGCAAATACACTCTGATAAAATGTTTTATGAAATTGAAAAATGGCACTTGAGTTAACTACGACACCTGCGCTAAACACACTAGCAAGGATGTCAAAGTGGCATGAGAAGACAGAAAGTAGATTGGGGAATTGAGAGACTGGTAGGATGTAACAACTGATAATGAAAGAAGTTAAGAAGAGATGGGAGTGGGAGGGACATGTACAGGCTGAGTGAGGGAAACTCATGAAGAAAGCAAAAGTGAAAACAGTGGGTGTACAAGAGAAGGAACAAAGTTAAGTTGGAAAGACATGTGAAGACACACCTAAAACTGCAGGTATGAAAAGTTAAGAGGGGAAGAACAATACACAAGATGGTGAAGAATCATAGATATGGTGGAATGGACTGGGTGATGCTGACCCCATTCAACAATGGATCGATGGGAGGGACAGATGATATCACTCACACTGATCTCTATCGTGTTCTGTCCGGCTGTCTCAGTCTCCATCACAGTTGCGCTGTAGCCCAGCTCCATGATCTTGTTGGCGATCTGTGACGGGATCAGGTAGGCTGGATCAAACTTTACCTCAGCTTTCTGGGCTAGCAGAGACACCAGCACCGACAGGATACCTACAACCACAATGACATGACTCTGATGCCGGCAACCACAATAACACATCACTGATTAAATACCTGCAACCACAATGACATGACACTGACTGGATACCTACAACCACAATGACACATCACTAACTGGATACCTGCAACCACAATGACATGACATTGACTGGATATCTGCAACCACAATGACATGACACTGACTGGATACATGATGCCACAATGACATGATACTGATACCTGCAACCACAATGACACATCACTCACTGGATACCTGCAACCACGATGACATGACATTGACTTGATACCTGCAACCACAATGACATGACACTGACTGGATACCTGCAACCACAATGACATGACACTGACTGGATACCTGCAACCACAATGACATGACACTGACTGGATACCTGCAACCACAATGACATGACACTCACTGGATACCTGCAACCACAATGACATGTCACACACTGAATACCTGCAACCACAATGACATGTCACTGACTGGATACCTACAACCACAATGACATGTCACTGACTGGATACCTACAACCACAATGTCACATCATTGACTGGATACCTGCAACCACAACGACACATCACTGACTGGATAACTGAAATACCTACATAAAGGTAATCAATACCTAAGAAAAATACAATGGACATGTCAGCAAAACCAACTTCATACTGCACCCATACTACTGACATGTCAGCTATATCAATGTGACATTTGACACTTGCCCCGGTAAATATAGTTTACCAACCTATTATTATTCTCTCGTACAATCAGATTCCCTGCAAACCTCAATAAAACTAACATATAAACAACAACACTGACCTTCCATCTTCATGACGTGTCTCTCGACGTTCGCGACACAAGAACTGCATGTCATGCCGACAACCTTGATGAAACACTTGTCGTATTCGTCACCATGCTCCTCCTGTATGTCGATGTTGTCAAACATGACCTTGGCTTTGCGCAGTGACCCGCCTGGACTATCGCCTGTCATGTCACAGGTCACCCCTAGGTGGCTACTCTTCAACTGCGACTGCATGCTCTGTAGTGAGGTGACGCTCATGCCAACAGGGGGCTCTGAAGCAACACACACTCCGTCAATCATTAGCAGTCACAAATATTTATATTGCAACCCTTCCTGTCTCAACTGCTCAAAGATTCTTCCCAAATTCATTATAAACCAAGTCCAACATACTAAGAAGTTAAATAAAAAAAATATATTCGAACTTGTGAAAATTACCTTAAAATATCAAGTTGTTAAAAAATCTTAAACATTATAAATATTTCAGCCAAGCAAGTCTTATGAAGGCAGCACACAGTTTGTCTGTCGAAAAGACTACGGATCTTTCATTGATGGCCTCTGCGATATTTTGCTTCATATACTTAGTTATGAAAATCAGTCATACATAGATCACTAACAAAAATGCCAATCCCCTGGATGGCTTTACATACACAGACACAGTTCAAGATGGTTTCCCAGAGTATTCAGAAATTATGTTTGTTATGAGGTAAATTTGAACTTGTTATAAACCACTAGCTGAGTTACCCAAACCCATGCCAAATCTTTTCAGTTTATCCGCATTAATAAATTGTAACTGCTCACTGGCCTAGATGTTAGGACAATCTTTTGCTAGAAATTGCACGTGCTCACCCGTCTAACTGATGTAACCAGAAACAGGCAGAGGGCGGACGCTGGGTTGAAATTTCAGCCCAATACATGCAAAACTATCTGAGATGTGGGTGCTCAAACAAACAGAGAACAAACTGTTTTATAACAGGCCTCGACATTACCACTGGCCCAACGTCTTTTTTGAAGGTGTTGAGCCAGTTCGGGCAACCAGTTTTCATATTTTACTGGCCCAATGGGTCATTGGTTTCAATCTGATTGACCGTCGTGTTTCCGGTAACCCAACCCTACCTAGAAAAACAAGACGACCCTAAAGCCTAATCTTATTTTATATTTCAATAAATGTTCGTTTTGTTACATTTTTATTATAACTATCGGTAATTAAACAACATCATCTAAAATTCAGTCATGCATATATACGACGATGTGAGCTCTGCCGAACTCATTTATGTCCGCATGTGTAATTGGCGAATTGTTTACATCGCCAGTCAAATATTGTGGTATCGGCATTCACACGCAAATTTAACATGGTATCACGTAATCCTGGCACTACTGACCTTCACATTGAGCCTAAGGCAATAACGGCCTTCACATTGAGCCTAAGGCAATATGGGCCTTCACATTGAGCCTAAGGCAATACGGGCCTTCACATTGAGCCTAAGGCAATACCGGCCTTCATATTGAGCCTAAGGCAATACCGGCCTTCACATTGAGCCTAAGGCAATACTGGCCTTCACATTAAGCCTAAGGCAATACCGGCCTTCACACTGAGCCTAAGGCACAACATAAACCAAGAAATGCTTTTTATATACTGAGGACAACCAGCTAAAGCTTCAAGCCCCGAGCTGAGAGTAGACATAGGCTAAAGCTTCAAGCCCCAAGCTGAGAGTAGACATAGGCTAAAGCTTCAAGCCCCGAGCTGAGAGTAGACATAGGCTAAAGCTTCAAGCCCCGAGCTGAGAGTAGACAGGCTAAAGCTTCAAGCCCCAAGCTGAGAGTAGACATAGGCTAAAGCTTCAAGCCCCGAGCTGAGAGTAGACATAGGCTAAAGCTTCAAGCCCCGAGCTGAGAGTAGACATAGGCTAAAGCTTCAAGCCCCGAGCTGAGAGTAGACAGGCTAAAGCTTCAAGCCCCAAGCTGAGAGTAGACATAGGCTAAAGCTTCAAGCTCCGAGCTGAGAGTAGACATAGGCTAAAGCTTCAAGCCCCGAGCTAAGAGTAGACATAGGCTAAAGCTTCAAGCCCCGAGCTGAGAGTAGACAGGCTAAAGCTTCAAGCCCCGAGCACCTGAAATTATATTGTAAATCATCTGGATGAGGAAATCAATTTACTTTACTACGTTAGCGCTCATATCTGCATAACCGCCCACCCCCACTTTTACAAAATCTCGACCTAATCGCCCATTGGCGATAATGCTGCCAAATACGGTATATACATACATGTGCTTGATCAATTATAGTTAGATATCTATGCGATCAAGAAACAAGTTGATTTAAGATGTGAAGCAACATTACACTTACCCTTTAGACGAGTCTCGTAGCCGCACTCTTCAATGGTGTTACACAGATTCTTGAACGTCACAAAGTTTGCGTCGTAGATGACGTCGCAACTGTCATTCATGAGTGACCCTGACACGTACTCAACGCCAGGCATTGCCAACACTTTCTCCTCTATGCGCACCACACAAGAGTTACTGTGCAGCCCCGTTATTGTCAAGGTCGCCCGATAAAGATTCCTGCACTTCCAAACGTTGCTGTTGTTGGAGATAGAGTTGTTTGTAGCGCCAGTGCAGTCCCCACTTGCGCCTTCGAGCACACGAGCCTCGAACCCCATATCGTCAATTTTTGCAGCGACCTCTTCTGGCGAGATGGCACCCGGCCGCCATTGGATGGTGGCGTTGTTATCTTCGAGAGACACGTGTATGCTGCATATGCCCGCCATGGTCGCTACTACATCTTCGATGTGTCTCACACAAGACATACATGTCATGCCGTCAACTGCGATGACGCACACATGTTCTGTGGGCTGGTCTGTTGTGCCACCACGCAGAGCTAACTCGTCGAACCCGTCAATGGTTGATGGTTCTGACAACGCTGCTTCAAAACCAATGTCGTCGATGGCCGCACACAGTTCCTGGGGGCTTGTTTTTATTGGGTCATAAGAAATCATGGCGCATTTCATCTCGAGTGAAACACTGATGCTTTTTACGCCGGGTTTTTCGCCAATTACACCCTGGATATGTTTCACGCATGAGTTGCATGTCATCCCTTCGACACTGATCTTGACCTTTTCATTGTCATTCGACTTGTCGGTCGGCCCCCGGACGTTGCCACTGGTGTTTGACGGAGCCCGCGGTAGATGAGCCTCGAATCCCATGTCATCAATAGCGTCACAAATCGTCTGAGCATTTATTAGTGACGGGTCAAAGTCAACGGTCGCTAGTTCATCGTCAAGACTGACACTGACATGAGCGACACCAGCCAGATCAGATACGACGCCCTCTATGTGCTTGACACATGACTGACACGTCATTCCCTTCACCTGGATGTCAGTTGTGTCTGAGCTTAACCCCACTGTTGGACTGGTAACTGACGCGTCAAACCCCATGTCATTTACTGCGTTGCACATGACCTCTGGGCTTGTCACCTTGGGATCATACTTGAAGTAGGCGAGTTTGTTGTCGAGAGACACCTTGACAAAGATAACGCCGTTCCTAGCAGACATCACACCCTCGATGTTACGCACGCATGACATACATGTCATGCCCTCGATGAAGATGACCAGGTCACGACAGCCAGACTTGACCACGGCCTCGAATCCCATGTTGTCCATCCTGTCCACTAGCAGGTCAGTGTTGACTTTGCTGGGGTCATGTTCGACAACCACCTCTTTGTTCAACAGTGACACCTACAACAGGCAACAAACACAATCACATTACAATAAGAAAAACTCCTAAGTAAACCTGTACAGACAGATTTTTATGAGAAATAGCGTAATTAATCGGGACACTTCAGTCAATAGTTTATGTGTAAAAAATGGGTCAAGTGGCCCTGAAGTCCTTTGGACTAATATGTCTATATGTGACCCCTGACCAAATGAGTGATAAGTCGGAAAAATTGTAACATTGTTTTCTTACATTCTTGTAAAGGTTGGGCAGGGCGCTTTACACGGTTTCAAAAATTATGACTGCTACAAAAATTGGCGAAGTTATGGAGCATTGAACATGGTAGGGGTCAAAAAGTGAAAATTAAGAAAACGGCTGTTGAAGTTTTATAGTATATATGCAAATTGACTGCATGGAAATATTACATGCATGACATTCAAATGTGGCACACAGTGTGTATGTTATGTTGCAATGATATACTGGAAGTACAAATGTGCTGCTACAAAAACTTATCAAGTTATGCTAGATTAAGTCTTAATGTGTAAAACTAAGAGGACAGATTATTTGAGAGCAAAAGGTAGACTCACTGTTTGACACAGTTTAAAACCTACAGGCAACTGTCCAGTTTAACAGGTGTCTATCAAACAATAGCAGGCACTACCACATGAAATGTCTATGTAAATTTTTAGAAAAAGTTACTGAACAGTTTTTGAAAAAAACAGCTCCACAGAACTAATTATAGTTATTGCCGGCATACTACTGAGCCTAAACTACCATGCAGGTATGAAAAACGTGCTGATGTATTTGAACTTGACCCACTAATTAACTGTCCACCAAGCAGTAGCAGAACAGTTTATAATAATAATAATCCACAAGTTAAGTGGCAGTGATCTTCCTTTTATCATTCATGTGATGTTTATTGTGAGCAGGGCGGACAAATGGTTATCATACATAGACAGGTACGAAAGAAACTGACGTTTTCTATAAAAAGAACACGTTTGCCTATCAATGGCATGTATTTCTTATTGTTGCCATTTCTGTCGGGCAAAAACAGTTTCTGCCCGGCATAAATCAAACAACCCGGTAGGTAATTATTAATCAAATGTTTTTTTGGTGAATCATAGTTACAGATCATTAAGGGTTATGATGGAAGTAAAATGTTGACATGTTTACTATTCACTTATTGCACCATGTCTTGCATTTAGAGGAATAATGATACTAGAAAATAAAATGTTGTGGCACATACACTGTATTTTTAAATATATGCATTGATGAGAAACTGGGAATTACTTTTCTGTGGCCTAAGAATAACTAATTTTAATTAACTTTCTGCTTATATAAAACAACTGCATAAAAAAATATATCCATACAGGACACAGATTCCGCATGTGACAGATGTTTTGGGAAGGGGAATAGTGTTCTGTTTCTGGTACAATACACAAAATCTACTGTTAGGGGATAGTCTCAAGGGCCCTTCTCAAAACCACATCACTAGATAGTGTAAACATTTTGCATTTTGGGGGGGCTGTGTCAGCCTTTTTCTCATGTGATGTAGAGTTACCACAAGGAGAAAACTTGTTTCCTTTATTATTTGCTATTTACCTGAATGATTTTGAACACAGTTAGTCATAATTATAAGGGACTTGACATGGCAGCTGATGAAATTTACAACCTTAGTGATGATGATGTAGACATTTTCTTGCAAATGTATGTTATACTATATGGTGATGATACTAGAATGATTAAATCAAATACATATTTCTTGTATATAGCGGAACTATGTCAACTCTTCTAATGGTTGACATGTGGTTGTTTCAGGATGACCCCTTAGAATGTAGGCACCACTGTCAGGGGTCTAGAGGGTGCTGTGTCTGTTGACCCAAGCCTCTGCCAGTGACCAAATACAGATTAGTCAGACTTTCACCAGCCAGCCACAGTGAGGTGTGACAGATGTTGTGGGAAAAAGGATTAGTTGAACAAAAGGACTGGAATCACGATAGATCTGCTGCTACAGTAGACCATTTAGTTAGCAAATTTAGCATTTTAAGGGACCTTTGGAGCCCTTAGAATGATTCAGTCAAATACAGATTTCTTGTGTACAGTGGCACTACTACATGAAATGTCTATGCAAAATTAGAGAAAAACTTATTAGAGTTTTTGTAAAAATAGACAAAATGTGAAAATTTACCAGTTTTGGGGTCATTTTTGGGGGGTCATTAGGTACCCTTAGAATGATTCAATCAAATACAGATTTCTTGTGTACAGTGACACTACCACATGAAATGTATATGCAAAATTTGAGAAAAAGTTGCTGAACAGTTTTTGAACAAATACACAAAATGTTAAATTTTTTTAAGTTTTGGGGGTCCTTGGAGGCCCTAGGGAGCCCTTAGAATGATTAAATCAAATAAAGATTTCTTGTGCATAGTGGCAGTGCCCTAAGATATGTCTATGCAAAATTAGAGAAAAAGTTGCTGAACGGTTTCTGAGATACGGCAGCTAACGGCGGACGGCGGACGCAGAGTGATGGCAATAGTACCTTGGACATTCGGCCAAAGGACTAAAAACTAATGAGTTTGACAGATAAATGAACCAAGGGGTATAAATGGTATTTAAAGATGCACTTTTCTAATCATTGTGCACACTTAAATAGGAATCCAACTTCATTTGATAATAATATTAATAGATCTATTGATTTTTTCATCATTCTGAATTCATTTTAAAGAAAATTGAAACATGTTATTTCAGACTTACTTGTAACCACTTGATGTTTATTTTTTATTATATTCATTACAGATTAATTATCTTGCTTTAGCTGAATGAGGGTGCATTCTTTTGGGCCTTTAGTGGACAGATTGGAGACCTGCGGAGACGAAGCCCAAAAGAATGCAACCGGAGTAGTTTGTGAGCGATAATAGATTATTATTTCTTATCCTAAACGTCATAAACTGTGATAAAGCAGATTTAAAGCTAATAAAGGTAGTTCTTCGGCTCGATTTTGTGCTCATCGCGTTTATAATTAATAAAAAAAAAATTAAAACCCAGGCCCTTAAGTATTGTCGTCGTGTGGCGCCACCGAAGTAAACATGTCATGGATACATAAATTATGTCACATGAATGTGGCAGTTTATTCCAATACACACTATCTTCAAAAGGCCTTACTAAACAATACGATGCAATTTAAATATAACAAAACTCCATCACTATTTTATGAACTGCTGTGTCATAAAAATTTAATTTGAAAACTGCTGTCACAACTGTTTGTGAAATATGTGGGCACAAATACTGATGACATCATCAGTTTCTGCTGTGTTTGGCTCCACTAGTTCCAGTAGTTAATCCTACCGCACATTCCAGCTAGGCAAAAGCCCACCTGACACACCTGTCTGTGGTGTTGCTAACTCTCAATCTTACATAACATAAACACCCCTTGTAAACCACTTGCCAAGCAGGTTCTTGTATTCTGTTATCTATCTGATCTAAACTGACAAAATCTCTTTATATCAGCTAGGGACTGTTTACAAAGCCCACGGCTGCCTTCAAAACTGTACCCCTAAAAGTGTTAAATTTTTTAACAGTATTGAAACAGTGTTAAATTATGGTTTAGTTTCATTCAAAGTTATATTTTGTGCCCTGTATTGCAGACAAGGCCTTCTAATGCGCTTTGCTCAGAACTGCTCAGGTATATACTGGGAAACACTGAATGTTGACTACACCTAGACAAGCAGTAATAACTTGGTTGAGAATACTTTACAACTGAATAGAAAGAGTGCATTGAACACTCAATGGATTGTGATGTTTCCATTGTAATGTTTGCCACCGTGACCTAAGGCAGTCAACCAGACCTTATGACACATCACCTTATTTTATCCATGTCACACCAACTGTCCAATACAGCACAAGTTTAAGTAGTCAACTGCATTACTAGAAGCAATCATATGAGATTCAAGGCTCAAATACCAAAAAAAAAAATTTTTTAAAATTTGTTCTATATGATCAAGTAACACCAGGGATAGTAATTATATTAAAACAAATTATGCTGAATCTGTTTTATCTGGCTACTTTACAGTTAGGAGCATTTGAATGTTTCAATTTGAACATTCTGTTCAAACCGGGAACCCTGTTTTTGGCAACTTATCATAGTATTAAGAACATTATATTAAATTGTTATATTAAAATATGAGGAACAGACAGCTTTGGTTTGAATCCTGCTAAACAATGTCCTACACACACTGCACTGGCCTGTCAACATTGAATACAATTCAGTCCTGTGCAGAAAGCTGAGGGTGAAACACATATTCAGTGTCACAGTTCACGCTGAATGTGACATGAGAAAAAACTGAGCACTTGGCAAAGAAACTATTCTAAGGCAAAGGGTAAACTATGCATAAGCACATAAGCAGCATACGATGACAGCCATTATCTGTTCCTATGTCTACGTCAATGATGGGAACTCAGGTGTTAGACACTGGTCTTAGAATCTCATTAAGAAGTAATACCCCTGTATTTACCTGTCTGTACAATTTTGTTTGCCACAGACTGTTTTGATAGACCACTGAAAGCTGACTATATGGAAAGCCACCGAAGTCCATAAAAGCTACCAACAACTACACTTCTTGTTAAGGCCTTCTAAGGGCAATTAGAAATCCAATTTTTGATTTATATATAATATTTAGTGACGGAAGACAATTGAAAATTATAATGCTTAATATACACATTTTAAAATCAAGACATCTCTTCATCACTTTGAGTTGTACTTTTGAGCAATCTAAACTAGTACCATGGTAGTTGCCAAAAATGGGCCAAGAGGCCCTGAAGTCCTTTGGACTATATTGTGAGTTTGTAATTATTAATAAAATATTTTTGGGTGAATCATAGTTACAGATCATTAAGAGTTATGATGGAAGTAAAGTGTTGACATGTTTAGTAGCTCTCTAGACTATATGCATGCCAGTGAAGATACACCTGGAAATAAAGTATTCAAGTAAACCATTTCGTGAATATTGTATATATTAGTTAATGTGTTATTAAAAAATGGGCCAAGAAGCCCTGAAGTCCTTTGGACTAATACGTCGATATGTGACAAAATGGCATGTGGTATTGATAATGTTATAAATTATTACTTAACAAAAACAGGGCCAGGCTGTGTCAGCCTTTTTCTCATGTGATATAGAGGTACAGCAAGGCGAAAACTTATCTCCTTTGTTATTTGCTATTTACCTGAATTTTGAACACTGGTAGTCATAATTATAAGGGACACAGTTTCTGTCACAATACACATCTACTGTTGGGGGTGGTATCAAGGGCCCTCAAAACCACATCACTAGATAACTTTTGCACTTTGGGGGCTCCTGAGGTGCCCTTAGAATGATTCTTGTGTATAGTGGCAGCACCCTTAGATACATTTATGCAAAATTAGAAAAAAAGTTGAACTTTTTTGAAAAAAATAGTCAAAATGTGACAAATTACCAGCTTTTTGGGCCCTTGGGGGCCCTACGGGGTCCTTAGAATGATTCAATCAAATACAGATTTCTCATGCATAGTGGCAGTACCTTAAGATACGTTTATGCACAATTAGAAAAAAAGTTGCTGAACAGTTTCTGAGATACGGCAGCTAACGGCAGACGCAGAGTGATGGCAATAGTCCATTGGACCTTCGGCCCAAAGAACTAAAAAGGCAAAATGTTACAATTGACCAGTTTGGGAGGCCTTGGAGGGCCCTTAGAATGATTCAATAAAATACAGATTTCTCATGCATAGTAGCAGTACCAAATTACAAAATTTGAGAAAAAGTTGCTCAACGTTTTCTGAGACATGGCAGCTAACGGCGGACGCAGAGTGATAGCATAAGTCTGTTGGACCTTTGGCCCAAAGTACTGAAAATCATAAATTAATGTTTTTTTTTTGAGTGATCTAAATCATGATTTAAATCAAACAACCCTGTTGGTAATTATTCATCAAATGTTTTTTTGGGGGCAGTTACAGATCATTAAGGGTTATGATGGAAGTAAAATGTTGACATTGTACCATGTCTTGCATTTAGAGGAATAATTATAATAGAAAAAAAAATTTTGTGGCACCTATTTTTAAATACATCCTTTGATGAGAAATCGGGAATTACTTTTTTGTGGCCTTAGAATAACTAATTTCACAAACTTCCTGCTTATAATTACATAACAGAAAAGACAACCTCCAACCTTCACATAAAACAACTGCATAAAATAGATATCCATGCAAGACACAGACTCGGCATGTGACAGATGTTATAGGGAAGAGGTTTAGCTGCCAGGTTCTGTTTCTGGTACAATACACAAAATCTACTGTTAGGGGGTGGTCTCAAGGGCCCTTCTCAAAACCACATCACTAGGTAGTGTAAACTTTTTGCATTTTGGGGGCCCCTAAGGCGCCCTTAGAATGATTCAATCAAATACAGATTGTGTGTGTATAGTAGCACTACCACATGTAATGTCTATGCAAAATTAGAAAAAAAGTTACTGGAGATTTTAAAAAAATAGGCAAAAGGTGAAAAATTACAAGTTTTTGGGGCTCTGGGGGCCCTTAGAATGATTCAATCAAATACAGATTTATCGTGCATAGTGGCAGTATCCTAAGATACGTCTATACAAAATTAGAGAAAAAGTTGCCGAACGGTTTCTGAGATATGGCAGCTAATGGCGCATGGGGCATGGCCGATGCAAAGTGATGGCATTAGTCTGTTGGACCTTCAGCCCAAAGGGTTAAAATAGTTCTACCGATATATATAGCACTATGCATTGTCCATATGCAGTAAACCTAAACATGTGATTGTCAACAACTCCAAAAGGCCAGTCTAGGTTAGAACTGATTAAATCCACCATGTTGATCTGCTGTTTTATTGTACCGAAGCATTTCTGTCGTTGCATCTAGAGCACCACTTCTATAAATGACAGCAGTAACAACAGGCCAGGGTTTACTTTGGTCAAACCTGCTGTGATTACATTGCTCTGCAAGTCCCATTTCTAACAAACTTATGTGTAGTTAATTAAACCATATACACTGTATACACGTTATGAGAGTATGTTGATACTAAACTGCCAATGCATATATGAATTGTTTTGTACGACTATTTTGAGCTGGGTTGAGTAATTATCAACAAGACATTCACAAATTGAGCCAAATAAAAATATGGCTTGTAACATCTTATCTGAATGCAATTTGTTTAGTGTAAAACTCGTCCCTCAGTTCAATTTTAGTGTTCATTCTCTATGATAAGCTAGTCTGTTTGTGCAATTTATTTCACTTTGGTGATATTAACAAACTATAAAATTTATTACGACAATGTCGGTTCAAAATTAATTATAGTACTTGAGTTTGGAATTTATTATTTAGCCAAACACATGGCTACAGAGTACAAAGTTTAGCCGGACTGGAAATCAAGGCAAGTTTGTTTATAATAATATATACGACAGTATGCCATTTTTTGTGTGAGTGCTTATGAAACTGAATCAACTAAAAGGTTGGCTAAAGCTTAACCCTCTCAAGGCCAGATTAATGCAAATATGTGCCTGTTATTGAATCCTATTAAATCGAGAGAATGTGCTGTGAGTGAATCATGTGATATACTCGGGTTGCATGAATGCAAATAAATAAATAATTTTTGATCCGATTCAAGTAAAATTTTCACTACATTTGAGGAACTAATTCCTGATGTAACTAGCCAAGTATGTGACATATATGTCAATTTATTACCCAAATATAAATTGCTAAAGTTTGACAAAAATAAAATACTTAAATAACTTTTCAACAATTCATTAAACAAAATATTTTTCATTAATAATTTGCGGTTACATGCTACATATGAAATGTTCATAAATTACTATGCTACAGAATCGAAAACTAACTAAATGTCTATGGTAAATAAAACCGAAATAATTTCAGAGTGGATGTATTTTCAAGATTTTATACAAAATGGCGTTCTTTGTGATCATAGCCATCATCCCGTCTGAACTATTAAGTTGGTGTTATATTTAAAATGCGTAATCATAGTACAAAACATTCCCCTTCGATGGCAGCGTTCGTTATAAACTCGATTCGAAAATCCCATCAAAGTCCGAATTACTGGAGTTCGACATAATGACAATGTCGAGAATTACAACAAAGCTAAAAAAACACCACCCGCTTCGTTGCGCGGCGCATTAATACTTCTTTACAACAAAATAGACCGCTCAAAAGTTAGCATTTAATCGTAGAAATCGCCTGCGGACGCATGTTTTGGAATAATTCCTGGTGCTTCCATGTTTATGCCCGCAGCAAATGTTAAACTTTAATCTCATTGGCTGAAAATCACCATTGAAATATTCACTGCGTGGCGTAAAAGAGGGACCGGAAATTGTGTGTCGCTGCGTTCGACTACAAAACCGCGTGGTGGTTGGCGCTATTTAGTCATGGAAATCGCCAAAATTTCTCACTTTTGATGCTTCGCAGTGAAACTTCAATATTATTATATGCTAACTGCTGAAATAAATTGCCGTTATTGGATGACACTGTTTCGCGGTACCAGTTTAAATGTGCCCCTGTATTCGGGTTGATTCGGGCATTCTGGCCGTGAGGCATACTCGGGTTGATTCGGGCGTTCTGACCACGAGAGGGTTAATCTAGCCATAGTAGCCAGAGCCATTTGCCAATCATGTGGGTGTATTTGGGAAAGGTTACAGCGCAATGGACAAAACTGGTGCATATTTTGTTGTCTCATGGCCAGCAGCTGACCTGACCAACAAGCTCAACAGATTGGCGCTAAATGTCCGCCAGGTAATTGTAGTTAATTAAAGTTCACAAACTAACAGATGTAACAACCAGAATTATTTTGTTGGACAATTAAAAAAACATTACTATATTAAACAGACTGCACTCATTACTAAAACTATCATCATGAACTTAAAAAGAATTGCATTTGCGATGGGAAAATTAGCCTAGGAAACAAATTCACAGGAATTATAAAGTTTGCCTGCTTTAATTTTTTTATTTGGCAATAAATGCAGATTTATACAGTTGGAATGCATCCATCCTTAGGCAATCAATGAGCACAGACACTTTCTCACCTGCCAGCTACCTTAATGAGAGTGGACACAACAAGCCTGGGGTACTTGTCAGTTCAATAGTTCACCAGAGAGCACACCATAAACTTACCCTCAACAGGGCCTTTATAAACAATGCAGGGTATAAATAGGTACCCTGGTAATGAGACAGTAAACTTGTGTTGAAACTGGATACTTGGAATATAGGGACATTGATTTTCTGTTAAAAAAAAGGCAAATTCATTTCAATTCTGTTTCAGAAAAAGACAAATTCTGTTTTAAACGACTTATTTTCCATTTCACAAAAAGCAAATTCTTTGTCAAATGACACATTTTCCATGTCAAATGACACATTTTCTGTTTAAAAGTGAAAAAAAAGTCTGGTCAGAAAAATAATATTTTATTTCAAAGTTAACTTTGAGAAATAATACATTCTGTCAGTTTTAAAATATCACAATGTTATGATCTATGCATCTATATAATACTGTTTTACTGCGTGGTTAACTTTTCTAACAACATTTATTTCTGCAATATTTGCAACACAGTAACAACCGTACATAATAAATTTAGATATTAAAATAATTGCTCTCACACAACAACATAAATGACTGGTTGTTTCTAATGCAGCAGTGCTTAATATATAAGTTAACAAATGTAAATTACAAAAGCAAACATATTAACAGTTATGAATGTTCAAATCACTGATTCTGCTTCACTGATAATTTTTTTCAACTATTATGACGCCATCCAACGGAATTTGTGAATACCACGAAATGCAGACTATATCATTTCAATAAATCCACCAAGATAAATTAATACCGTTGCAGAGTAATCATGTTTGGTTCAAAATATCGCCAATAAAGTCAGGATCGTTTACGGTGTTGGTAATTCTACTCTTTCAACGTTTATGGAGTTTCCGTTCGAAAACACAAATTCTGTTTCGAAATATCGATTAAGCGGAATTCCATACATTTTCCAAGATCTTGGAATTTCCGTTTGAAAAGACAAATTCCGTTTCAAAACGCAGATTCTGCGAATTCTTCCCATCATGGAAAATCAGTGTCCCTAGGAATAGCACAGAAACAGCTTCTGTGTACACAAGTCTACTTCACATTACGTAATGACAGGTGATGGCAGTTCGCCAGAGTATGGGACTATACTACATTGTCACATGAAATGCCCTACATTGTCACACAAGATGTCCTACATTGTCACGTGGAATGTCATACATTGTCTATAGCCTTATCTGAGGAACTACCCACTGATGCCTTGTTCCCAAACACCTCTGAATGCAGACTTCTTAGTCAGTATTTCTATATAAAGGTGCATGCAGGATTGCCGCTTATCAGAATACCAACAAGATTTATGATTTTCATGAAAAATCATGACCTAGCTACAGGGCGTTTTTTATTGGATTTTCACTGGGGGAAATGTCTTAAAAGGGCACTTCTATTGGGTAAAAAGGGTAGTTTATGCATACATTGATGATTATGTCCATAACCCTTAGGCATGTATGAAATCTTAATATAATGTGTTATTGTGGGGCCTACAGTGACGAGTGACAACTGCATCTTGGTGTGAAAATAAATGTTACACATATGTCCTATAAACATCCACCATGAGTCATGCATTTCTTGTGTCCCCATTCATACTGGTGCAGTTGTTATCGACCACAAGGTTGTGGTGGCTCACGATCCTTTCAGTCTGCAAAGAGTGTGGACTCATACAAGCCAGAGATGCCAACACTTTCTGAACTGAACCTGTTGCGACTGGCAGAAGTTGGCGCAGTCTGACAGTCAACTTACAACCGAGATCACAGCCATCAGGCAGGAATGGCACATTCATCATGTTTTCCCACTGCAAAGTCAGATGCCTCATCTAGGAAAAGGCGCCTGACGACACGCACACCATGCTCAACGAATGATTTCAGACTGCGTAACATCACTAACTTCTTCATCTCTTTGATGATGTCCTCCTGCTCTGGGTGCATGCGTTCAGACAGGTATCCGTGCGATGCTTGCACGACCTCCAACCTGATTGCTCGTCTATCGCGGCTGTTTATATAAAACGAACTGGTGATTACACTTTCACTGTGTTAGGTCCTCTTTTGTGTTATCGGTTGGACAACTCACTTTCTCCTACCTTCTTCCCGGGAATGGTCCATCCCTCATTAGGTTCAACTTCTTGATTGCCGCATCAATCACAGTGAGAAGATCGCTGATGAACAAATCACTCCTTTGCAACTTCTTCTAGAGTGTTTCAAATATCTCCAGGATGTCGCCCATCAGTGTGGTGTTCAATGTTTGTTGGTGGTTCCAAATTCTCAGGAACCCTTTGGCTTCAGCCATTTCCTTTCTGTCGTTGGTACCTTCTGGCGCCTGCATCTGTTCCCACACCATAATGCAGGCTGGTAGGTTGTTCAGCACAGCATCCACCAGCTGCAGCTAGTGCTGGGCAAACCTGACATCGTGGTGCTGTTTGACATACCCGGCCTGCGCTGACATCTTCATCCGTCTCGGCGTCTGGAAGAATCGTACGAGTCCCAGTAGATTGGACCTCCAGATTCCCAAATCAGATACGGTGCTGACGACCAACTCAATGGCTATGTCAGATTGGGGTGCAGTACACCATGTTTGCCAAACCTCTCTGCATTTGGTCAGCTAGCAGACGACATAATCCACCTTGTCTGCCGATGTTTGCCGCCTCGTCGTCAATGGTGACACCAACCAGCTTCGTGTATTTACCTCCTGTCAGATCTAGAGCTTTGTTCACTGCTTTAAGTAGTCCACTGACTGGGGAGGCAAATGAAAGGGCTGGGGGGCAATAATGTGCCTGGCTACCTGTTCCAGTATCCTATGTTACCCCCTATGTGTGTAGGATTAGAAATGATGCATCCACATTTTAAAACATGTACATTGAAAGTAATTTCTTAAAGTAAAAACAACAAAGGAATTTAAACAAGTAGTAAATTTCAGCTTTTCTGGGCCATAAACCCATGAAATTAAAAATATGTATATTTGCGAATGGAAATAAACAATGATATGTCAACAACGTATACATGTGCTAGTGTAACGCAATAACAATTTATCCATATTTTACTTTACATCAGACAGGAAGACAACTTAATTATATTCCACCATAGCACAACAATAAATAACAATAAACAAGAGGTCAAATAGTGACTGCAGTGTACAAGCTTTTCTAGGACACAAACCCGAGAAATAGCACAAAAACACTGAACTGAAAAACGGCACGTTTACAACGCACACAATCTAGTGTGATGTAATTACAGTTTACCTTGCGTGACTTCTGTGTGTCCTGCTAGCAGCCATAATCCACCCTGCTACCGTGCCAAGGCAGTCCGCATGTTCACCTAACTGCATGTTCACCTAATGTTTTTATGCTATGTCCCTGTTATCAAGGAAGTGGCTGTGCGGACCACATCAACATACTGATACTACTGCCTGTAGGCGGTGTGCCCACGCACTGCAGCACTGGCTGCCTGGCACGTCCCACATCGCTGGACAAAACAATCACGTCACATATCTAAGCCCAGCAATCCGACCTACGTCAACACAGCACTCATAATGGTACCAACACACACAGGCAACGATGGAATCTCACTGACACTCACACTTCATGTACTGATAATTAATAACAACTTGAATAATTAATGAATTAATAAAAAAACTGACCTGGGTTGTCCTGTCACTATAGTTGGATGTCCACTTTTTGCATACATCAGTGCATCATCATAACTGAATTACCAATTATGACTGCCTGTGTCAGCAATGAAAGAACAAGATAAATCATTGAATCACCAGGACCTAGCACGCGGACACGTAGAGCTCTGCCTAAATAATTGAATCACCAGGACCTAGCACGCGGACACGTAGAGCTCTGCCTAAATAATTGAATCACCAGGACCTAGCACGCGGACACGTAGAGCTCTGCCTAAATAATTGAATCACCAGGACCTAGCACGCGGACACGTAGAGCTCTGCCTAAATCATTGAATCACCAGGACCTAGCACGCGGACACGTAGAGCTCTGCCTAAATCATTGAATCACCAGGACCTAGCACGCCGACACATAGAGCTCAGCCTAAATCATTGAATCACCAGGACCTAGCACGCCGACACATAGAGCTCAGCCTAAATCATTGAATCACCAGGACCTAGCACGCCGACACATAGAGCTCAGCTTAAATCATTGAATCACCAGGACCTAGCACGCCGACACATAGAGCTCTGCCTAAATCATTGAATCACCAGGACCTAGCACGCCGACACATAGAGCTCTGCCTAAATCATTGAATCACCAGGACCTAGCAGGCGGACACATAGAGCTCTGCCTAAATCATTGAATCACCAGGACCTAGCACGCTGACACATAGAGCTCTGCCTAAATCATTGAATCACCAGGACCTAGCACGCTGACACGTAGAGCTCTGCCTAAATCATTGAATCACCAGGACCTAGCACGTGGACACGTAGAGCTCTGCCTAAATCATTGAATCACCAGGACCTAGCACGCGGACACATAGAGCTCTGCCTAAATCATTGAATCACCAGGACCTAGCACGCGGACACGTAGAGCTCTGCCTAAATCATTGAATCACCAGGACCTAGCACGCTGACACATAGAGCTCTGCCTAAATCATTGAATCACCAGGACCTAGCACGCTGACACATAGAGCTCTGCCTAAATCATTGAATCACCAGGACCTAGCACGCTGACACATAGAGCTCTGCCTAAATCATTGAATCACCAGGACCTAGCACGCTGACACATAGAGCTCTGCCTAAATCATTGAATCACCAGGACCTAGCACGCTGACACATAGAGCTCTGCCTAAATCATTGAATCACCAGGACCTAGCACGCTGACACATAGAGCTCTGCCTAAATCATTGAATCACCAGGACCTAGCACGCTGACACATAGAGCTCTGCCTAAATCATTGAATCACCAGGACCTAGCACGCTGACACATAGAGCTCTGCCTAAATAATTGAATCACCAGGACCTAGCACGCGGACACGTAGAGCTCTGCCTAAATCATTGAATCACCAGGACCTAGCACGCGGACACGTAGAGCTCTGCCTAAATCATTGAATCACCAGGACCTAGCACGCCGACACATAGAGCTCAGCCTAAATCATTGAATCACCAGGACCTAGCACGCCGACACATAGAGCTCAGCCTAAATCATTGAATCACCAGGACCTAGCACGCCGACACATAGAGCTCAGCTTAAATCATTGAATCACCAGGACCTAGCACGCCGACACATAGAGCTCTGCCTAAATCATTGAATCACCAGGACCTAGCACGCCGACACATAGAGCTCTGCCTAAATCATTGAATCACCAGGACCTAGCAGGCGGACACATAGAGCTCTGCCTAAATCATTGAATCACCAGGACCTAGCACGCTGACACATAGAGCTCTGCCTAAATCATTGAATCACCAGGACCTAGCACGCTGACACGTAGAGCTCTGCCTAAATCATTGAATCACCAGGACCTAGCACGTGGACACGTAGAGCTCTGCCTAAATCATTGAATCACCAGGACCTAGCACGCGGACACATAGAGCTCTGCCTAAATCATTGAATCACCAGGACCTAGCACGCGGACACGTAGAGCTCTGCCTAAATCATTGAATCACCAGGACCTAGCACGCTGACACATAGAGCTCTGCCTAAATCATTGAATCACCAGGACCTAGCACGCTGACACATAGAGCTCTGCCTAAATCATTGAATCACCAGGACCTAGCACGCTGACACATAGAGCTCTGCCTAAATCATTGAATCACCAGGACCTAGCACGCTGACACATAGAGCTCTGCCTAAATCATTGAATCACCAGGACCTAGCACGCTGACACATAGAGCTCTGCCTAAATCATTGAATCACCAGGACCTAGCACGCTGACACATAGAGCTCTGCCTAAATCATTGAATCACCAGGACCTAGCACGCTGACACATAGAGCTCTGCCTAAATCCATGTGTAGCAATTTATGCCAAGATTATAACCACTGCTCTAATAAAATTATTGTACAAACATAAACTACCAGGGTATTATTTTTTGACTGGGCCTAGTAAAAATTAGGTAAGAAAGGATGAAAGGCCACATATATACCATCAACAAACAATGATTTCAAAGGATATTCACACACTGGCCACAGTAATGCCTAAGCTGATACAGTAAAACATCAGACAATCAAATTTTTATATTAAAAGTTAAATGCTTTTTAAATAAACAAAAACTTCTACACCACTAGTTTGTACCATACTGTGTAAGTGATTTACAAATTTACTGCCTTTAAATATGTCATCTTTTTCATAATCCCACCCACCCACCTACCCACACAACACTAGTACATTTCCCCAAATAAAGTCACCATTATCATAGAGCAGTACATACCTCCAGCTGCACAAAGGTATAACACTAGATGATGAACAAACCTGGTTAGATGAGTAACATTTTCAAATCAAACTGTTAATAATGGTGTTATTATGCTGCTACAATGACGTACTAGATTACATATATACAACAAAGGGTTCATACATGGTACAATGCTTGCCTGATGTATTGTATTTCATACGACACGAAGCCTGTATTGAATATCACCAGTGATACTGATCTTCATTGTCTTCCAAGTTTTTTGCGTGCATGCATGCATTATAGATGTTAGCATATTTATGCCCACATGTAAACATATGCATCCTTATGTATGTAACAGAATACCATATCAAAAAATAAAATGATCCAGAACTTTTTAAGAGAAAGAATTAAAGCTACATAGAAACACATTTTTTGATAAAATATCACTGCTTAATGTACAGGACATGACAGTGATTCTTCATTCTTTTTCTTGCTAACCGCCATGTCTGATTAGCAAAGTTGACTTCCAGAAAAGTTGACTCGTGTGAAATCAGAAGTAGCCAAGTAGGAATTGGTATCAGGTCAAGTGAAGAATCATTTTACAATGAAGCTGCATGGCTTCAAACAAACATATCCTTGAAAAAGGTTTTCAGGATTAAAGTTGACATAAGATATAGTTGACAATCACACCAAATGTCAAGCCAGCAGTTCAAATTTCTGAACACAATATGAAATTACTTCTAAAGTATATTTGGAACATTTAATATCACATAACGGGAAAACAAAATCTGATAAACATTTAATTAATCATCCAACGTTACCATTCACAAGTGTGTTTTTACCTTATATGTCATCAATTTGCTCACATCACATCGTAGTTTCTCAATGTGGCCATTGTCCTACATTGATAGATACAAATAAAATGACTCAAAGCAACCAGTGGTCTTGCTAAATACATGTATCATGTTTGTTATTTCCACAACAAATAATCTATGAGTGTCCTTTCACTACAGCGACTTTCAAACAAAACATTCCCTTTTAACTCTTCTATGGCATAACTCCTAAGATGATAAAGAATTACTTGAGCAGCCAAAACTAACAACTCTGTTTTAAGCAATAAACAAACCTTTCTGTACTGACGTCACATTTTACATCACATAGATCAAACGATATGGACACCCCAGGATATAATTAATTCCACTCGCCATTCACGTTTGGTCCCGCTTTATCACCAATCTGTGTGAATGCGGCAGAGAAAATCAATATGTCCTTTGGCAAACACGACAGTAAGTAGCAAGTGAACAAGAGAAACTGTGATGCACTTAGCTGGCTTTTGTAAGAGCTATTTTTGTAAGCCATGGAATGCTATCATAGCAGTGCACTGCAGTACTGATTACTGTCGCGGGTAAACAGCAATCATATGTGTGACCACTAACATAATAATAAGTGATTTGATTGGGCTTCTAGAACTTTACATGGCAAATAATTGTAGCAGCTTTTTTTTGGTGTGTGTGCGTGTGTGCGTGTGTGCGTGTGTGCGTGTGTGCGTGAGTGCATACATGCGTGCATGAATGTGTCTTTGATTTACATATTGCATAACATTTACTCCATTTCATACTTCCTTGGTGAGTTTGTGCTTAAGAAATGAAAGATAAGGGGTTAAACCACAGAGTTCTGTTTTGTGTCTGTCAGATCAGCAATGTGGTTCTTATAATAATGTGTTGTCATATACTGTGCACATGTAGATCAGCAATGTGGTTCTTATAATAATGTGTTGTCATATACTGTACACATGTAGATCAGCAATGTGGTTCTTATAATAATGTGTTGTCATATACTGTGCACATGTAGATCAGCAATGTGGTTCTTATAATAATGTGTTGTCATATACTGTGCACATGTAGATCAGCAATGTGGTTCTTATAATAATGTGTTGTCATATACTGTGCACATGTAGATCAGCAATGTGGTTCTTATAATAATGTGTTGTCATATACTGTGCACATGTAGATCAGCAATGTGGTTCTTATAATAATGTGTTGTCATATACTGTGCACATGTATCCACCTTCACTGGTGGCACGACTCCATTGCCACAGAAAATTATCTTGGCAATGGTTAATGTGCATGTATGGGATTTTGTGTTTGAGACCATTCACATTGACTTGGAGTTAAGGTAGCTGCACCGGGTATCATGTCAGTTGATTTCTTTATTTTTTTCTTCATAGAACATTAGTAGGTGTCAGTATGAACATGTGTACTATTAAAAAACCAAGGCACTGGTGCCATATATCACCAATCTGTCCTTTAAAAACAAACTAGTATTTTTAGTGTGTCTGTGGAAAGTCCCTTTTCAGATTCTTGGAAACTGACGATGTTTCCATAGTGACGATCACGTGTGCGTCAGCCCAGTTCAAACATAAATTCGTTCACCATAAATGCAGATCATAATAGTCTGGTTATTCTCATGCCACTATGTTGTTGTATTATAATTACCTAAATGCATCAGATTGTCAAATCACCAAATACTGGCGGTAGTTTTGTTTATTCTCCGATAATGCCCGACTTCAGCCGCCATTTGCATCAGCCGCCATTTGCACCCCAGCAGGTGTCAATCAATCTTGTCTACCACAACAAGTTCAACACGTATCCTTTTGTAACACATTATCATGAGACAACTTAGCGGGAAAACCTTGGGGGGAAATCTCAGAAACAGAAGTATCTGTCAAATCATGTTGAAATAAGCCACATGCCAGTAAAACAGTCACATTTCTAAGCAAAAAAAAAACAAGCATTTGGTGACACTTATATTATCAGTAACAACCAGGAAGTATTACTTAATGTAACTTTTTTTTATAAAAACTACAATACTTACAAAGCCATAACTTGGCTTATGTACTCGATTTGTGTTTACCCAAAATTGCACGGGATGGTTTTATGTTTGGTGAACGGGTCGTGCCAAAAATGCAGTACGGATTTTTGCTGTCTTTCAATATTGTAGCAAAATGTTTTTGAAGCTGTATCAAACTTAATATGCATTTGTTTACAAAAAAACCCGTGTGAATGTCAATAACATGTTTGTACTTACAACCATATAAATTTTTCTTTTGGGGAGTTTCTCAAAATGAAATAAAATGCCATTTTAGGGTGATTTTTGACATATTTTTAAATTTTCTTTAAACACATTTAAATATCTCTAAACAACATAAAAAATCTATTCTTTTTGGTCTGTAGTATTGTTTAGTGTCTTAGGCAAACTCTGAGAAAAAATGGTTAGCTTACCTTCAAAAGTTATATTAGAAATGACTAATTCAAAAGAAGCATATAATAGCTGATGCAGCCACCTTAATGAAGTGTTTTTCATTTCCCTATGAGGGAACCTTTTTGTGGAGATAGTGATGAACTGTGCATAATGAAAAAAGAAAAGGATGTGGACACAAGTGAGCTATTAGGGAGAAGTGGACAACTTTGTAGTAAACATGCAGACAGCTTTATTAGCGAGTAGGATGAAGAATCACTGGTCCCACTCAAATTGTCATGGGCTTCATATACAAGGTGACAATCACCAGCACGGGATCAGTGATGGCAATTTCTATATAGACTGTATTATTATTATTATAATAATGTGTTGTTTTATATAGGCCAGTATCTGGCTAGATTCAGATTATATTACTGTATCATAATCATAGCCGTATAGATTTATACAATTCGACACCATCAATGGTTTTGAGTCAACTATACTATGTTTTATTTGTTTCCTTGTTGTACTGTCTACTTCCCTCACAGAGACACCAGGTAGAATGGACCAACAGGTTTTACCGTGTCTCCTGGAAGACATTGGCCATAGGTGAATGAAACTGTCCAAGTTTTGAAATGGCAGGAGGTAGTCTTGAACCATGGTCCCTCAATCAACAGTGCAGAGGTCTAAGCTAAAGCATTAAATAATGCCAACTTACCATGGTAATTTAGACACACAATCTGTTAGTTTTATCTTACCTGTCTAGTGGCACTATCAGTCATTTTTATCAAGCCACCTGGTGCAAACCGAATACTAAACACATGTGACTATATTGCATGTGTCAACTGTCACAAATCTGATTTAATCTAATAACGTCTACTTCTGAGAGGCTAAAACTGGACACTATTTCCCTTAAAGCAGTACAGCTATTACCGTGACAGATTTGGTTAATAAACTTGGTGTCACTGCTTAATATATAGGACGACTTCCTTCATACATCAGTTGTTGGGATTGATTCTAGGAACTTCCTGGCAACAGAAGCAATAAATCACTCCCTTAATGACTAATTAGCTCAAGCATTAGGCTGTGAGAGCCAACAGCTCACCTGAAATATGATGTCAACTATATTACCGTAAAACGTAACATAAATACTACCCACAGCAGAATAATAACAGGGCTTAGGTTCAGCTTTGGTTTTAAAATAACTAATCTCAAATTTCAATTGATTGAGTTAATTATTATGTATAATTTGATGCAACAATGTCTGTAACAGTATCCATTTTGTGTACACATGTAGGTGCATCTTGGGAATTATAAAACACTTAGTACTTAGCATATCTTATGCACATACAAGACAAGATTTAATGTGGACCTGTAAGGGAATCTACTGGTTTATCGAGAGCCCAATGTTTTTTATCTATGTGTAACCCTGTTCTGAGGGTTTTTTCGTGGAGCTTCAGCTTGTTTTCAGAATAATTATATCAATTGCAACCCACCGGAGATAATCTTCACCAATAAACATACATAGCAAACAGATATTGTATGCAGCTACAGAAAGTAACGTTGTTTAATCTCATAATATCACTAGAATATCGATATATGAAGGAGCAGTTGTACAACTTATTATAACAACTTAAATCAGTCAGTGAATTTCCGTTGTTCTCGGTAGCTCAGTCGATAGACACATTGGTTTTGTGTAACTTGTTTTACAATCGGGCGACACCAGTTCAAGCCTGAAACCGAACCTTTCTTTTTCTTGACACTTATTTTGTTTATGTTTTCACCAAGTAATATAAACCAAATCATTTTTATACTATGATGCACTGTTTGTAAATATGTTAAACTTTTGTAGTAATTATTTAATCACCACAAAAATATGGTAATTATATATAACAATGTTTCTAAATTTTATTTATCCAGACTAATATAATGTAATGGATATAATTTATAATATATTATACATATATATTGTACAGTAATATATTGTAATTGTGTGAAAAGAAATTGTGATTTGTCTGGATAAATAAAATTTAGAAACATTGTTATATATAATTACCATATTTTCATGGCGAATAAATAATTACTATGGTACAATTTTTTGTAATAGAAACAGTGCATCATAGTATAAAAATGTTTTGGTTATATTACTTCGTAAAAACAAACAAAAAGTGTCAAGAAAATGGATGGTTCGGTGTTAGGCTTGAACCGGTCTCGCCTGATTGTAAAATAAATTACACGAAACCAACGCATCTACTGAATGAGCTACCGAGAACAGCAGAAATTCACAACTGATTTAAGTTGTTATGCTACGTTGTACAACTTCTCCTTCATATATTGATATTCTAGTGATATTATGAGATTAGACAACGTTACTTTCAGTACCTGGAGACAATATCTGTTTGCTATGTATGTTTATTGGTGTAGCTTATATCCAGTGGGTTGCAATCGATATAATTATTCTGAAAACGAGCCGAAGCTAGTTGTAGGCCCATTCACATTCATTGTTTTGAATAAAATTGGATTCATGTGGAACCATAAGATAACTTCTTGTTTCTCTATGATGACTAGTGTTTGTATTACATCGGAATATCGCATAATAACTCATTCCGACACTCGTTTCCACCCAAAAGCTCTCCTTGTAAACATGCTCTGAATGTGTGCAAGGGGTCGGCCTGATGTGAGTATATGTTGTCTGTGACGTCAAATCTCTACATCCTGAAAAGCCCGCCAAAAATATGCATATTAGAAAAAACCCGGATACACAGCATAAAATGTGGAATTTCTAATTCATCGAATTTTGTGATTTTGTTTGGCTTGGTGGACATGGAAATAAATAGCAGGATGTAATGTAATATGAATTCAAGCCATACAGGTGTTTTTATTCCCTTTAAATCTTCTAGACAGGGGATTAGCCAGAGACCCTTCTGCTTGTCTTAAAGACTGGCAGATGACTGGCCAAGATGGGTAATTACAACTGATAAGACTGGTGTAATTTAGAGGGGGCAGCTGGTCAGTGGTCACTAGATTAACTAATAGTTCCAAGTCTAGGGGGCTCACACTGATGACTATCATTGGCATAACTGGTAGTGAAAGAAATTGAATGAATCACTAATAATTAAACAAACTGCCTAAATGACAGTTGGTTTGTCATTGATAAACCAAAATTGGCCAATAATGGCTGTAAAAACAACAACTATTTCTGGCTAAGGGCCTGCTTTAGGTAACTCACAAGAATGCCTTTTGTTTCCCAATAAACTGTTAGCCATGTCTGTCTTTCAATATGACCAGTGTTCAATGACACTCAGTTTTCCCCTCGCATCTCTAAACACCTAACATACAGGATGTTTGTGCTAAACTCATATGAAGTAGACAGTAAACAAAATATTAGCATACCCTCGGCTGACAATACTGGATATCCGCCACAGACAAGTACAAGACTAGACATAGACATCACGTTCTCATTAAATAATACATAATGTTTATAGCCGGATGTGGGTTCAATCTGAAATGAATTGGAATTGAATTGAATAGATCATCAAAATGCATGATTTTGAATTGTATTGGAAATGAATAAAACCAAAATCTATTGAATTAGAATTGAATTGGAATTGAATCCTGCAAAGTAAGATGAATTTATTGAAATGGAAAATAAATTTACAATGTTTTTTAGATAAACTGAGACGTATAAACTATAAAATATATGTTAAATTGTTATGTTTTCAGATGTGTCTTTTTCGTCACACTAAAATAAAACAACCAACAGCAGAACTACCAGCATTTACAGGCACAAAAGGATTTGTCACCAGACAAAACATGGGCTGCAATTCTTCCTTGTCTAGCAGTCAGTTCTCTGCTCTATCAGTTCATAGGTACCTTGTACCACAGTTTTACTAGCAGCATAGGACAGAGCTTCTAACTCTAAGTGCTAATTGGTTATTGTTTGCTTCAGTGGATTTTCACTGGGGCTTCATTGCAAATCAATGTGATTGTGCAGAGACTTCATAAGTCACAACAAAACAGCTATTGTTGCTAATTTCAATTAGAACTGAAATTGAATTGATCCTTGATAAATACACATAAATTGGAATTATATAAAATTGGAATTGATAAAAGTGAATTGAACCCAGGTCGGTTTATGGTTACTATATATGGCAAAATGTAGGTTATATAACTTGATGTTTAGAGAACCACACGACTGGCTCCCAAGACAACACATTTCAGCGGCCTTAAATCCCCCCAATAGACCCATACTGATAGTGATAATTAAAGTATTTAATTTTAGCTGCGTTAACTATTACATAATGTGTAGTTTTCTCACACATATAATTTATGGTGTTAATGAGAGAAAATTAAAGTGATACAGCGAATGAAACAATTTAAAGCATGCTAGGGTGATATTTTAGAAGAATAAGTAAAAACTATAGTCTATATCAACTTACCTATTCTGCCATAACATTTCCTAAATTCTCACCAAATAATAATCAAGTTATTACATCTTATAATATGTTTTCAACTAACCACATAAGCACGCTTGCACACACTGATTGACTTCACAAGCATTGAGTGACATTTTTACATAAATAAATACAAGCCAAAATACAGACTTATAATATGACATCAAAGTACCTCATTACTTACCAATAAAGGTACAACATCCAAACCTGGCTAAGTTCAAAGGTCTCACTGACCAACCAACCACATGTGAAAAATAGCCCAGAGAAACTGGACAACAGAACCTGACCATTACCTGAGAGAAGATATCAACATCTGTTACCTGCCATGTCTAACAACACTATCTGTGCAGACTGTACAGGCTCCATCACTGCATGTTCTACACTTATCATATCAGCAGCTACATGTGCATGCACCTCCAGGATGCAAACACACATAATCTAGATCTTACATGATCAATATAAACCAGCAGGTGTTCCTAACTCTGGGATATCAGTTACAGCTGTCAACAGTAGCTTCAAGCAACTGTTTCTGCCATCTCTGTGCACACAGCTCTACAACTGTTGTCATTTTTGTGTGTGTGAGACAATAGCTGCACGAGACTGCACTCAAGCACTGGGCAAAGTCCTCACTGAACGCTCTTTTTTCCTACTTCTTCGGGTTAACAAACTCAGAAAGCTGGTAATGTGGAACGGTCACATTGTTCTATTGCTACCACAATAATAGATGCATTGTTTAACATACATACTGGAAACTATCACAAAACAGCTGTATGTGGGTCTGTCAAGAAGACGAATTAGAACCATCGTTATGTTCAACGTGTACTCAGCAAGGGTTCACACCACGGCACTGATTACAATGACATCTTTGAGCAATAGTATACATCACTTTTCAAATCAGGTGTGATTTTTGAAATTATAAATGCCATGTGGATGTTGTAAGGAATTTTAAGCAAAGTTTATGATTTGAAAAAGTCTTGTAATCAATTATTGTGATGTACACAAATTGGAATACATGAAATTTATAAATTATGATTACAAAATAATTTAATTAAAAATCAACAATAAAGCATTTGCCTGTAATTAATTACAATTATAATATGTAACTGGTTGAGTCTTAGTAAAACTGACTTGGTACCCAAAACCAACTAGGTATCATGATACAGGTGCTATGGCTTAGCTCAATTACAAATGTTAATTACACAACATCATAAAAACTAAATTACTAACCTTCTAAATGACCATTTACATAAGTTTGAATAAATCAATTAAAATTATGATTAATTACAATGCTATAATAATGGATTGTAAGAGTCATAAGTACATTGTTTTATAATGGAATACTGCACATTTTTATACTGCATTTTATTTCTAAAGGTGAATTTATGCATTCTTGTTGCCAGGGTAGGGTTTAATATTGTAATGGACTAATGGTCAATTAAATTCAAAGGTACAAAAAGTGTCGTAAAACTTCAATAGTACATTTATGTAAGTTTGAATAAATCAATTAAAATGATGATGCTTAAAAAGTTAATTACAATGCTACACAATGGATTGTAAGTTGTAAGTCATAAGTACATTGTTTTGTCAGGAATATTGCACATTTTTATACAGCGTTTCATTTCTAAAAGTGAATTTATGCATTCTTGTTGCCAGGGTCGGGTTTAATAATGTAATGGACTAGAGGTCAATTAAATTCAAAGGTACAAAAAGTGTCGCAAAACTTCAATATTTTACAATTAGAGTGTTCTAATTCCTAAACAATCATTACAATTACACTGTAACTAACTACTATCGGTATTGTAAATTACACAACATTTTACTATTAACCCAACACATAAATATGTACCTGTAGTAGACTCAGTCCACGTGACATCACATAAGGACAAGACAGGACTTTGATGTCACATACACAACAACCTGCCAAAGTTCAACTGAACACAAACTCTATAGTTACCTTGACAGTGGCGACACCAGGTGTAGCATTCAGATTTTGCTCAATCTTCTCCACACAGGACTGACATGTCATTCCCGATACATCAAAGCATGTCACTGTGTTGCCATCCATTGCTTCAGTGGAACTGAACAGCCATCAGCCAATCTGAAGATAAGGACACATCATCATGTGTGTGTGTGTGTGTGTGTGTGTGTGTGTGTGTGTGTGTGTGTGTGTGTGTGTGTGTGTGTGTGTGTGTGTGTGTGTGTGTGTGTGTGTGTGTGTGTGTGTGTGTGTGTGTGTGTGTGTGTGTGTGTACATCTGTCTGTCTGTCTGAAATTGAATTCTCACAACTGTGAAAAATACTTCTGTCACCTACTTTATATAAGTGCAGTACAAATATGAGGTTGGCTTGCAGTGCGAGACACTGAGAGAAACAACTCGAACTACTTGACCGGTGTAGTGGTTGCGTCGAGACAAGGTGAACTCTTAATGCTAGCTTACACCCACCAATGGAGTACTAAACCAGCAGTTATCACCATTATGATTACAGGAAAACGTAATTCCCGGTGTCCATTAAATTCCTGCTGTCGCCAATTACAGCATGCCAGTGGCGCCCTCTCTTGCTTACCACAGTGCTACAGCAATGTTTCTCTGAAGAAAAACGTATCGTAAACTCTAAATAACTACCTTTGTTTTTTAATACATGCATTGCCAATTGGTAGATCTACGAGAGGCCAATGGTCCAAGGAAGCAAAGGAACATAGAAATAGATGATGAGATGCAGATATTGGTGTACTAATATACAGATCTATTAGATATATCCTTGCATATTTGTTTATAAACAGGTACTTGAGTTAACCACTCGAGTAATTCTCAAGGTGTTTTAAAATTCAATTCTGAATACATTTAATTTGTTTGTACCTGCTGTAAATCAATATAATTTCTGTTTACATTTTAAGATGAGCCAAAACAAGCTCAGATTATTCATGCTTCTCGGTAGTAGGTATGGAGTTGAAGTATGGCCAACATATGAATTAATATGTGTGGTTTGTTGCACTGTTAAGCATTATGAATGCATAGCGTACAATGCAATTATACTTGACCTAATGCACCAATAGTTATGTGCCAATGTACCAAGTACTTGTTCTCATACAACAGCAAACAAAATTGTAATAGAGTAAATCGCATTGTGAATACATTCAAATCTCTGCAACTGTGTAGACTTAGCATGATCAAAATCACAGGAAATGTCAATGACAAACGTTATTAGCAGGACAGAAGTTGCAGTTACACTTAGTAGACGGCTGAAGCACTAAAACACAGTTATGGAAGATGTCCACTTCTAGTTGCCACAGTTACTTCTCGCTGTAATGACCAGGAC
Organism: Escarpia spicata; assembly: GCA_963995525.1. Taxonomy (NCBI): domain Eukaryota; kingdom Metazoa; phylum Annelida; class Polychaeta; order Sabellida; family Siboglinidae; genus Escarpia; species Escarpia spicata. Next base: position 9,112,170 of record OZ023215.1, on the reverse strand, counting down.
ATATTCCCAATGCACTGTCTGCTTCGCCTGTCATTGTTACCATGGTTACTGAAGTCTAATAGGCGAGTGGCAAATCCCCAAAAGTGCTTTATTTTAGGAGTTTAAATGGCCTCCCCTACACACACACAACTGTTATATCATTAGAAAGCCCTACATCTCCCCGTCACGATTAGGCCAGTCGTAGAGTTGCCAAGTGGTGCAGTAAGCGTGAATCCAAGGTCAAACAAGGTCACCATCAAACGATCAATTTTATAAATTGGGCGCTTCCGAAAACTTCTTAATATCACAATGGCTATCTAGCTACTTTATTTAACTAGAAAATGGCTAAGTCATATATTGTTGGAAAGCGTATTGTCGCACCTTGAAGACAGTGTACGACATGATGCTGTATCCAGGAATGATAAGAGTGATGACAAGGTTAAACAAGGTTACCCATCAAATGACGAATATTTGAAAGTTTACAATGCCGCGAACATCATAAAGTTACACTGACGGTGTTTCTACTTCATCACTATGGACAGGTCATATACTGTGTGAAAGGACACTTTCTCCCCGTCAAAATGCGGTGTGACATGGCGCTGTGAGGTGAAGCAGTTTGTGTGGAGCGGGGTTCAAACAGGGTCACTGTCAATTGATGAATGTTAGAAACTGCGCTATTCCGCAAACGTTACACAATTTCATTGGTTGCATATATCTATGTCATCTACATACTCATGGCCATGTCATATACCATTGGAAAGCATCATTTTTCGCCGTGAAAAGGAGGTATAAAGTCAAACCATCGAGTGACGCAGTACATGTGTAGTGAAGGTCAAACAAGGTCCCCATCGCCTTCTTAATATTCAAAATTACGCCATTCCATAAACATTATACAATTACAATGTTTGTCTATCTATTTGCCAATGTGCACAAGGCAACATCATATACCATTGGAAAACGTATTGTATCCCTGTAAAAATGAGGTATTACATGGGACTGTTTAACAGAGCTACAATTACGTGAAGCGGTAGTTACGATGTAGTTACCATTTATGTTTTACAACACTTTGAAAATCAAGCAATTTTCTTTTCTTTTTGTATCTGCAAAATATTCAATCATCACAAAGGATTGCACATTAGTGGGTCAATTTGCTGAGGCTACTGAAAACATTCTACCCAACTTTACTTTCTATTCACTGTCATCGTCGTCACGTAGAACGTCTTGGTCGCCAGTCGAACATGGGTTTCCACAGGTTCCCATGACACGTGCACAGCTCTGTGCAACACAAACTGTTCTGACTGCAAGAACAATTGATTGTGCAGCGACTTCTATTTGAGCAGGAACAGATGAGTCCTTCCAGGAGCTCTGACAGCATGGACCTTTGAAGAAGACAGGTACAAGTTTGCCATTCTTTCTCTCCCATTCATGCTGCAATGGGGATCCAGTATTTGGCTTGGCCACATGTGAAGACATCCAAGTCTTCGTTTGCCACTGTGCCCGCCTTGCATGTTCCTCAAAACTTGCTTCACATGGGGGAAGCTTCGTCAACTACCTGTCCTTCTTGTTGATAAGTCTTAGCCGCAAACGGTTGAGTTTGATGTGTGCACTCTTCGCTGTGTCCCTTAGGTTGTACAACGCTGCTGTGAAGGTCCGCGCAGCTGATAGTGCAGCCTCTTTATCGCTGTTTCCTACGTCGGCAAGATTCATGAAGTGGCCTGCCCCCATCTGCATAACAATGTTGAAAACAGTTTTTTCCCCCAATTCCAAACAGGGAGGAAACTGAGTCACACCCTGTCAGTGAATGCATGGCGGGAAGTATGTTGCAGAACTGCGGACCGAGAGCAGTACAAATCGAATGCACAGGTACAAATCAGCGCTTGTCTGTGGTGCTGGTGATGGTGCCAGTTTCAATCCACATGTTGACTATATTCGCCATTTTGGGAAAGTAGTAAGCATTAAGACATCTGTGTCTAGTAATTTAATTATTACGGTTCTTAGAACACCACGTGCTCCGAGGTCTGAATCAGCAAAACCAGCATGCAGAACCATCCTGGTGTCAGCTTCTTCTTGTGTACTGGCAAAGTGTCTGTCTTCTTCTACACCTACGACTACTGATGGATTTCACTACCTCACCATTGGTGATGCCTCCAACAACCAGGAGTGTACATGTCGTGTGTGCTTCCAGCCACTGGGATGATGCACGGCAGACCACATATTCACAAAGAAAGTTTACTAGTGATTGCTTGTTGGGTGGAACATTGAGGAACCTTTTCCATGGAGGTATTGGGCGCCCACCAATCACCCGGTACTGCTTGCAAGCAGATGTTGATCCTGTGCGGCGGTCCTTTTCAGCAGTTTTCACAGAGTTATCGTCATCATATCTATCAAACGCTTTCACAACTGTGTCAACTCTCTGAAATCCTGTCAGAAGTTGCCTGAAGTATGCTACCGCTAATGCATCAAATGAATTGAATTGGTCCCTCACCATCATCTGAATGACGGCCATGGCATCCCTAATATACACTGTGGTTGCAGTGGTGCTTTGTGGTAGTTCAGATACCCTCTCGCCTTAAGCTTTTAGTTGATGGCCCAATTCCGCTTCGTTAGTTTTCCGCAGTGTACCATCAGCATGAAACATGGCCATCGGCACTGGCCCTACGAGTGGCCATAGAAACATCATCTCTGCACCTCGCCGACAACAGGGCTCTGCAGAACACCATCACTGGACTAATAGCTGATGTTACAACGCCTCCCTTGCCACATTTTAACTTGGTCTTTTTCGCCATGTCAGCAAATGTTATCAGGCCTGACTTGCTGATGGGGCTGTAGAAGCTGCACGTTTCACTTGATTCAAGTGCGCCTAGCAAAAATCTCTCCAGTTTCTCCTCCCCAGCACCTATGATGTTGAGGAGCGAATTTTGCACATCCAATGTTGCATTCAGCCCCGTAGATAAGTTGATGAGTGCATCTGGGTGAAATTCAGGCTCGAACGGATTGGTCATGTTGTTAACAGCATGCTTGGTCAGAGGTCTCACATGCTCTTCATCCCTCTTCAGTGTGGATGCCAGTACTTCTTTGTGATCCTTGTCTTCAGTACTTGTGGACAAACCACTCCTTTCTCGCATTGCTTTAGTATATTCACTCTTGATGTGCCTCGTCAATGTCTACCTGATGAGTGCCGACTTCTTTCTAGTCAGTCCGTCTATACCGCTGCTTCCCTTTGCATCTCTGATGTTTTCTCTGAGCCCATGTCGCTCCAGATCCCAATGAAACTATCTCTTGAATCAAACTGTAAAATGCAGTGTCATAAGGAGACTGTTTGTAACTGTTGACGATGGTGCCTTTGCTTTAAGATTTGTTTTACTCAGGTAGGATGAAAGACATGATGAGTGGTACACGGCATCATTGGCTATCAAGTCCTCCTCCAATATTGTGCATATCATTTCTTCGTCTCCTCTTTAACATGCAGCCTTCTTAGGGTTGTTTGCCTGTTCAAATGTTTTAATTTTATGCAACGTTTTGTCTTTCGAACCAGTGCTCTTTCTCGTTGCCACACTAGGTGATACTGATTTTTGAGAATCAGTGTCATTTGGTGTTTCTGGTTTGTGTGGATCAGCTCGTATATATTATGCTACGTAGAATGTGCAATTTTGACAAACATATGGCAAACATATGTATATATATATATTAATATTCTAAAACTTCAAAGCAATTGTTAGAACAATTTGTCTTAACATTTCCAGAATAGCACAATTTTGAAAATTCATAATTTGACGGTGACCTTGTTCAACCTTCGCTCCACACTTATAGCACCAGTTGATAGCTCCATGTCATACCTCATTTTAACGAAGATACAATAAGGTTTACAATGGTATATGAAGAGCCATTATGCACATAGGCAAATAGATGCGCAAGCATTATAAACCTAGGCCTATAACAATTGTGGAATGGTGCATTTTTGAACAGTCATCATTTGATAGTGACCTTGTTTGACATTCACTACACACATTATGCTCCATTTAATAGCTTTACATTATACCTCATTGTAACGGGAAGACAGTAAGCTTCCCAACGGTATATGAAATGGTCATCAATAATTAGGTAATGTAGCTCCACAACCATTAAGATTTTGTAAAGCTTGCGGGATGGCGCAATTTCTAACATTCATCAATTGACAGTGACCCTGTTTGAACACCGCTCCACACAAACTGCTTCACCTCACAGCGCCATGTCACACTGCATTTTGACGGGGAGAAATTGTCCTTTCATACAGTGTATGAATTATCCGTAGTTGTGAAGGAGAAACACAGTCGGTGTAACTTTATGATGTTCGCGGCATTGTAAATTTTTGAATATTCGTCATTTTATGGGTGATCTTGCTTGACCTTGTCGTCACTCTTATCAATCTTGGATACAGCATCATATCGTACACTGTCTTGAAGATGCGGCAATACACTTTCCAACAATGTATGACTTGGCCATTTTCTAGTTAAATAAAGTAGCTAGATAGCCATTGTAATATTAAGAAATTTTCGGAAGCGCCCAATTTCTAAAATTGATCGTTTGATGGTGACCTTGTTTGACCTTGGATTCACGCTTACTGCACCACTTGACAAGTATACGACAGGCCCAGTTATGACAGGGAAGTGTAGGGCTTTCCAATGATATAACATTTGGGTGTGTGTAGGGGGAGCCATTTAAATCGGTCGGTTAGGTGGTTCTACCGCTTGCCTATATCAAACACTGGCATTGCAGCCTTTTTTCATCCTTTTTATCATGTCCACTGGCAATCTGCTATTAGATACAAATAGGATTAGATTCAAATTATGGCTAGTAATCCTGGCTTGTAGATCGGTCTCATTAACAACAGTGACATAACCTTTTAGAGAAGGCTTGATACCGGCCAGTAAAGTAAGGACAAATATTAGGGGTGGATTTTAAGGAGAAATGTCTGCTGATCGACATGGATTACAAGGTATTAAACTAGGTAATCCTTCCAAATATTGCCATGTATTCCAGAAATGGTAGTTGTCATATTACAGAAATGTATCAATTAGTCTAAAACTAGGGTGCTTGGAATAACGGATTTCCATTTAATCCGAGCTGTGATCTTAATTTGCAGATATATATTTTTCTAGTCAATACACATTACATACACATTGGATGTCTGGCAAGACATGTGTGAACGTCCCCATAATTAGTCCATTCACACCTGTCCTCAAGTCAAGAACAATCTACACTGTATTCTATAGCCAAAGCTACAAAGCTGTGCTTATTTGGTGGGCAAACATCTCTTCGCTGTGAACTGCATGACACATGGATATTTCTTTATGTTTATATTGACTAGAACAGGAAGTGGTATTTGCATATTAACACAATGGCACCCACTTGCCCACTGGCCGGGATGCCTATTATAGCCATATAACATTTAGTGCCATGCGATAGACTGGAAGTCATTATAAACTGCTTTCAGCATCCTTGTTCCTGCAGTGTCTTCAACACGATGCAACAGAGGAATACATATATGTATTCTTTGATTTCTGTCTAATTACAAAACTGCATTAATCAGTGCTTTTGTCAATTAAATATGAAAATTAATATATCCATAATGACTGTAATGTCACTGTAAGTATTGGCCTACTACTATTCATATACCTAAAATAATTAAATTCTCAGCTGTCTGAAAACATACAGTGAACAAATTAGTTTTGGTGTCCGAAAACATAGTCACTATATGTGTTTGGACACCTAAAAACATAGTCACTATATACACTGTATGTGTTTGGACACCTAAACTTATTTGTGGACACAAGAGTTGAAGTCGACAAATGTGCATTTTCCGTATTAACAAAGTTCTGTTTGTTCTGAGTGTAGATAATCTTTGCAAAAATTCCTTCATAAACCATGATTATAATTTCATCATAATATAATCACAAAATACTAAATGCAGAAATAAAATGCCATCTACTGGTATGTCCATGCATTATGCAGTGGTGGCTTGTGGCCATCTTGTTTTCTTGTGTCGCCACCTGTAGGACTATATACAACCACACAGGTTAATAAAAGTTATATAAGACCTTAGGCCTTGTACTATGTTAACTAGTAGCCAGAGATTAAGTAATCGTACTCTGTAATCATACTCGTACTTTTTGAGTAATCGTACTCGATTACATTGGTCAAAAAAGCCAAGTAATCGTACTTGATTACATTACCAAAGTAATTGTAATCATGATTACTTAATCACGATTACAATTTTGTTCATATAAACAGTTGCAAGCAAATAGATTAGACAGATAGAAATGGCAATACCAGAGGTAATCTAATAAATGTAATAGTAATTGAGCTATTACTTTCCTATTACTATTGAGCATTTCAGTTGCATAAACTTTCAGTTAGATTTCCCTAATTAATACCTTCTCTCCCCAGAGAAGCCAGTCCTAGCCACATCACCCTCCTGCTTACTGTAGTAGTACAGATTTATAATAGTGCCAGTCTCTGAGAAGCAGTGCAGTAAATAAGCCTCCCCTACCATCTTGCCTTGTAATGTTAGAAGCCATGCCACTTGTACTGTTTGCACTGTTAGTGGTGTGAATGATTGGTCATGGTTCCTACCTCCTGAGTCCTGACTGGGTGCCAGTGGGTGGTTAGCTGCTAAATCCCTATCTAGTATGTTTAAGTGTAAACTGAAAACCTGTCTAAGTTCACCACTTCTTTGACATAGTAATGAATATCGAACTACCACTAAATTGGCATTCAATATAAAAGTTGTGTGATATTTGTTAAAGTTTGATACCATTATTTCATAGTATCATGATACATGGATATTTTGAGTATCAATCCAGCATTAGATGATTGAGTCAATTTATCAATGTTAGAATTAGATACCTGAGAAAGTTTGGTGCGGATACGTTAATATATTTTGTTTTTAGCACAGACTAAGTGAGTATCGAGCCACAGCACTAAATCAACATTAAATATATTCACTGAATAGTCATGATACTTGTGAAAGTTTTATATGTTTACATATATGTTTATATAAAAAACCTGGATAGCAGTCATCAATTAGAACACTAGATACTGTCATAGCAACAAAAAAAGATCAATGCTTTTGAATTCCAAGAAGGTTACATTCATGGTAGAAACAGGATTAGCATATTCTTTAAAGTAATAATGATTACATACTAAAGTAATCGTACTCGATTACATTTGTTTTCTGAGTAATCATACTCATACACATGCACCTTCATAGTAATCATACTCGTACATGATTACATTTGTATTGTAATCACTTCATCTCTGCTAGTAGCATGTCAAACATATCTGCTGCCTAGATCAGTGCAGAAATAAAATGCCTTCTATGTCCATGTATTATGCCGTGGTGGATTGTGGCCATCTTGTTTTCTGGTTCGCGACCTGTAGGACAATATAGAACCACACAGATTAATAAGTGTTGTATAAGTATCACCTTAGGCCCAGTACTTTGTTGACTAGTAGCATGTCAAACAGATCCAGGGAATCCCCTAGTGTGGAAACGAGTCAATGTTGCGTTGTACGCGGGAATGTTGCATGCTTTTTTGCCACATGTGCCAAAAAGACGCATACAAAAATATGTCTGAGAAATCTGAGGAAATTGAGGGGCACTTGTGTAGAATCCGGACCCACCTAAATTTTGCCATTATTAACCAGTTTTGCCTAAATTTGACACGTTGATGCAATAATTAATCATTCCACATCATCCCAAGCATATTTATGGTATAACAATATTGCGTATTGGGCTTAGCGCATTTTGAGGCCCAAATAGTGCTCCGGTTTACTCCGTAACTATGATAAAACTTTATTTGTTCACAAGGTACATGAACATAGGATGCATTTTGACTTTAAAACTGTAGCAATTACTGACATAATACTGATTGAATTGGAGTGAAATAATAGCTGCAACATATATAGCAAAACATCTGAATAATATTCCTTATAATTTTGGCTAAATATGCTTTAATCTTTTCAAATATATATAAGTTATTTTATTTTAATCCTAGATCATATCTTTATATTGGATTGATAATTATGTCTATTGCTATTTTAAAGTTTCTCAGGTTCTGCCAGTGTAGTTGCGATTCCCATTACACATTAGTTAGTATGATGATAGTGTTTCCCCTGATATATAACAAGTGAGGCGGGCCGCCTCGCCGTTTTTCTATGCCGCCTCGCAGCTATTTCATACGCCCATTTTTGTCGTTCTTTCACGGTATATTCAGTGTTGGCGAGCGGCGTGTCATGACACCACAAAGTCACTTATATTCCTGCAAAATCGCAGATTTGTAGCAACATCGCTTAGCCGTCATTGGACAACGTGAAAGATATCACTTGTCAGTTGTCCAATCACTGAATATTCCTGCGGGATCCCCGGTGTCTCCAATGGTGACACCTTGCGGTGTTTCGCCATACTAGAAATCTAGACATTCATGTAAAATTGCACCCAAACGGTAACTTGCGTTTTGGTTTATGACGGTGGTGGGAGTGAAAACCATGCAGGCTGATGGCACTGTGTCATTTGTCGACACTTGTGTCGAATCCGGACTCTTTTGAAGCCCAAATAAAAACCGTGCATCCTAATCCTATTCACTAGTCGGCATTTGTATCGAATCCGGACCTTGTCGAAGCTCAAATAGTGACCCGGTTTGCGCTAGCCTGTGCCGCAGCGGCCGCGCGTTACCGCACAGTGCACGTAAGAGATATATAGCAGCGTATGTTGATACAAACCGGGGCGCTATTTATACCTCAAATGGACGTAAGACGCAATATTCTTAAAGGTAAATATGGAACTACAGTGTATCTCACTGAGGTATCAAAGTTAAGCAAAACTCAAGCGGCAAAATCAATGACAAAGTGGGTCCGGATTCGACGCAAATGCCCACAAGTCAATTCAACTAATGTTCTATGCGGTTTTGTTTTAGCAAAATAAGGATTGTGATTCGTAAGATATCTTTGTGCTAAATATATAATACATATTCCGACAAAGTTGTGCAAACAATCTTTTGGGAAAGTTGATTTGAGTGAAATACTTACGAATATAAACCACCGAAGTTCACATCTCATAAAAAAATGCCTACTACCCAAATCCGTGTATACTAACGGGTTATCAATAACTTGGGTTAGACAATGATATGTTTGCACAGCAATTGGATGTACTAAACAACTTATACTGTTTTATAAGGACACAATTTGAGAAACATTCTTGGGTCATTCCATGTCAAATCAATCAATTTTAGAGCATTTTTGCATCACCCGACTCCAATTTTGATTAAATTTAGCACAATTGTTGACTCACACGAGAATATATGAATAACAAATTATTTAACAAATCTAGGTCAAGTATTATTGAAGATATAGGTCACTGAACTTTGACCCGATTCGCATACTGACCATTACAGTCATGCCCATAACTCTGGTGTTAATAAAATTAGAAAAGCAAGCAATACATAATTGGAAAGCCAATAAACAGGCGCATAGGTATTATAAAAAAATTTCATGTAAACAAAAATAATATATTTTTCATAATCTGACCGTTGACCTCAGATACCCAAAAATTGTATCCTCCGATTTTTAAAAGTTTTTTTTGCAGTATCTTATACTATTGCAGAATACTCCCTGAAAATATTAGGCAAATAATAATGTTCAGAGATACATTAAATTAAGTACACCCGGGGATGACAAATTGTACCATGATGGCACAAGATAACTCGCTTCAACGATACAGTACTACCTCTGCTGTGTAAATCCATATATATATATATTATATACTAATTATATAATTGTTATTTAATACACCAGGGCTTATTGTTATGCAATAATCCACCAGAGGATCATACACATGTACTATGTATGTCTACTTTCTCTGTAATTTTATGTGATTTATGTAAAAGCATTACACATTGAATTGTTTTGAAAATTGCTCAGATTCATGTGTGATGATTCCAGTTTCATTTGGCTGAGTGATAATATATGAAACTCATGCATACTCTTTGCACATGTGAGTGATGCTAAAGAAACTGCTATGAAATAACTATTTAGTCAGCCTGTAATCATCATGTCTACTAGTGACTTAAACTTGTGTAGACGGGGGGGGGGGTACTGACCCAATAAAACAGCACCCGGACAAAAAAGGCTTGCGAAACGTTTCTGCAGAATTGGTTTCAAAGAACCTAACACTGGGTTTGACCACACAACATAAGCTGTGCAGACAATGTCGTGAAAAGCTGGAATCACTTCTTGAAGTAACTTCGTCATCACCTGCTTCTTCAGTTGCACCAATGTTTGGCCAAGAATCTGATCAAGGCCAAATATCTGATCAAGAAAGAACTGTTTTTGAAGAGCATGAACTGTCAATACTCAATAAATCATTGGACATTATTGGTGAATCCCCACTCTCAAAACGAAAGTTAGGCCAGGAATCCTATGCTGCAAGAAAGGTGCAAAAATGAACACAGCAGTGGTGAAGAAGTTAAAGTTAATTGCATCAGAAAAATGCTTTGAACATGAGGAAACAGCTACTTCCGGTAAGAAAGTCTTTGGTGAAATGATGGCACAGTTAAAGGACAAATTCTGGAAAACAGACAAGACAAGCGAAAAGATCAAATTATTGACCGTGATCCCAAAGAGTTGGAGCATCCGGAAAACAGCAACAGTCTTCAACACATCGTAGAGCAAAACATTTAGTGACAGAGAAAGGCATCATGAGTGATCCAGATCCCAAACCAGGATGTCCTCTGAAACCATCCAGGTGGTGGTAGCATTCTATCTGAGTGATGAGATAAGCCGAATGATGCCTGGGAGAAAAGACTTTGTCTCCATCCTTGTTCATGGTGAACGAGTCCATAAGCAAAACAACTAGTTCTTTATAACTTGAAAGAGGCATACCAACATTTTAAGAACACACATTCAAACATTAGCATTGGTTTCAGCAAATTTGCAGAGCTATGCCCAAAACAATGTGTTCTGGCATGATCATCAGGTACCCACTCCGTGTGCGTTTGCACAATTCATCAGAATATAAAATTAATGATGGTTGGTGCAAAATTCAGCAAACTTACAAAAAATGATCACATCCCACTGGTTCATTACAACCATTGTCTTTCACAACTACGATGTAATCCACCACGACAGGAATGCTTTCTGCAACAATCTGATGAGTGTGGTGACTCAAGTAATTTGAGTGAACGACTATGGATTACATTTGACAGCCAGGTAATCGATGAAATTGAATTTTAAAAATGGATAACTACTGATCGATCAACAAACCACGAAACTCAGTGCAGATGATTTGATCCATGAATTCTGCACCCAACTTGAAATCTGGCAGCGGCACGATATCATAAGCAGACAGCAGTCTTCAAGTCTAAGAGACACTTGTGAATCACTTCAGCCAGGCCATTTTCTTGTTGTCTGTGACTGCAGAAAACTACTCTTTCGTCATGCAAGATGAGGCACAATCCTTCCATTGAAATAATGCACAGGCAACACTGCACCCATTTGTTTGTTTGCTAATATCGTGAAGCTGGTAATGACTGTGTGTCACATGTTAGTTATGTTGTCATTTCTGACTGTAACATACATGACAACATTGCTGTGCACCTGTTCCAGAAACACCTCATCAACTTCCTTACCACACAATTTACAGCTGTTCAGAAAATCCTCTACTTCTCTGATGGCTGTGCTGGTCAATATAAAAACTGCAAAAACTTTCTCAACCTCTGCCTCCATGAACATGACTTTGGAATAAGTGCTGAATGGCACTTTTTTTTGCAAAGTCTCATGGGAAGGGGGCATGTGATGGCGTAGGTGGAACGGTGAAGAGACTCACGGCTAAAGCTAGTCTACAGAGACCATATGACCATCACATCACCACACCAAGGCAGCTCTTTGCATTTGCATCAGCCCATATTCCTGCAATCAAGTTCTGCTTTTCGACCACAGAAAGGGTATTACGAAGAAACAACTCTTCTTGCAAGCCATATGCAGAGCGAAAACAATAGCAGGAACTCAGAAGCTACACTTCTTCAAGCCATTGTCACGTAATCACTTGGAAGTAGCAATATATTCCACATGTTCCATAAGAAGAAAAGAGATTGTGACAACATAGTGTGATGGTCTCAGTCTCGTGGATATCAAAGGGCATGTGATGGCCATCTATGATGGACAATGGTGGGTGGCATATGTAATGGATGTTATTCCAGCTGATGAAGAGGCTGAACTGAACTTCCTTCACCCACATGGACCATCACCATCATATTGCTACCCATGACACAGTGACACTCTTCGTGTTCATGTGAGTGATATTCTCACGCATATTCACCCGACAACCGACACTGGTCAGACCTACAAACTATACAAAGAGGAAACAGAAAAAGTATATGAGGCCCTGCAAAGAATTTGAATCTGTTAAGAGAGAGACTACATCATGTGACTATATACTCATTTTATTATAAGGTACTCTTTAGCAGCTTGGTAAGTGATCAGAAAAAGATGAACTAATGAAATTCAATTTGGCATCCACTAGTTTATAGACCAAAGGTAAGTCACCCGGGTGTACTAAATTTAATGTATCTCTGAACATTATTATTTGCCCACTCTAATATTTTCAGGAACTCATCTGCAATAGTATAGGATACTGTACAAAAAAAAATCAAAAAAATCGGAGGACACATTTTGTTGGGTATCTGAGGCCAAAGGTCAAATTATGTAAAATATGTTATTTTTACTTACATTAATTTTTTTATTTTACAATACCTATGTGCGCCTGTTTATTGGCTTTCCAGTGATGTATTACTTGTTTTTCTACCTATATTAACAGGAGAGTTATGGGCATCAGTGTAACGGTCAGTATGTGAATCGGATCAAAGTTCAGTGACCTATATCTTCAATACTACTTGACCTAGATTTTTTTATTTTGATAATCTCGTTTGAGCCAACAACTGTGCTCAATTTAATCAAAATTGGAGTCGGGCGATGTTTTGAGTGATTGATTTGACATGGAATGACCCTCTTGCGATTAATAGAAACATACTTTTTGGCATTCAAGAAATGACTGTTTAATTAAGCAAACAAATAAAATATATATAATCTTTTGAACATAAACCACCAATTTTACCATAACCATAACCAAGTACCAGTGGTCAAGTGGAAACCACACCTCTACTGAGTAGCAGTGGTAAAATGGAAACCACACCTCAACATGATGAAACAATCATGATTACTGACTTTTATCAATCATTACCACTATATTTACGAGTAGTGTCTTGTTGTTTTATATCTTCCCCTGTATATTCAAGAGTAAATGTTAAAACATACCTTAGAATGCACCATTTTAAAGCTAGTGTTTAAAAAATCCCCCGGGGAGCATGCCTCCGGACCCCCCAGCAATGCTTCGCGCCCACGTACCCCACCCCTACCACCTCGCCCATCATTTCACCCAGGGGAACACACTGTGATGAATATGTTAGCTTGGAATGGCTGCTTTACAAAATGGACCTGAGTGGGCATACTCCCACTTGTCACCATTACTAAAGAACAACTCATATGATATGTCATGTTTCATGATGATTACTGCATCCTTGTGCCTGACTTCCTCTTCTACCTCCAGTATATACTGCCTAACCTCAACTTGCTGTGGATACAGGCTGTGGACTGGCCAGCGAACAGGGACTGTGTGCTTATAAATACAGACTAACAGAACCAATTAAAAAACACAAATAACATGTAAATAAACAGAAATATGTGCACAAAAGCTTGGTGTCTAGAATTCTGGATATTTCAATGTCTGGATGTTGCATCCGATGCAACAGGCTTTCATATCATTCAATTAATATTAACATAAATCATAAAAGTAATGATAATAAATTAATTTAACTTGTTAGACTTAGACATTATTTTTTGTTTTTGGTCTAGCAATCATATTCAGACTGTCACTGACACCAATATCTTCATAGAACACTAAGGACATTACAAAGACATCACATTGTTAAAACAATCTCTCCTTTCGATCACCTACAGGCAGCTTCGTTATGCATCACAACCAGGCAAATTCACTGGGCTTTACACAGGCATGCTCTTGCTCGCACTGGCAAATGAAACCCTAACAAACTCAGGCCCAATCTGATTTCCATGTGGCACATGCAATAAGGCCGTAGCATGCAACCAAAAAGCCACATGCTGCGACTCATGTTTCCATATAAGATGCACCAGAATTTCCAACAAGATACTCTTGCATCAACAAAACCAACATGAAAAATATCTCCTGGTACTGCCCAAGGTGTGGCCTACCAAACCTATCAACCACCTTCTTTGACCCACCCTACGACACTGACTATGACAACAGATTCTCCTCTCTTTCTGGTGATGACTCCCTCCGCTTTAGCTCAGTCTCCAGCTATGGAAGCCCTATAGTCCACTCCTTCCCTCACACAACCCAACCTGAACCCCCATGAGAGAAAAGAATAAATTCCAGAACAAAAATAACAACTTACAGCCATTGTCATAAACTTTCAGAGACTAAAAAACAAAAAGCCAGATCTCCAACTCACGGTAGACAATACCAACCCTGATATTATATTTGGATGCGAGACATGGCTAAACAAGAATATTTAAACTTCGGTTCCTCACCACCAACCCCTCCCTCATAGAAAGCACGCATAGCATACCAGGCATCAGCGACCATGACAGTATCCCCCTAATAAATATCAACATAAAACTGCCCAGGACCATGCCCCCTCCCCTCAAAGTTTTCAAATACCACAAGGCAGAGTGAGAACATATTGAACAAGAACTCCAGGATCTTGGAAATAAAATTCTAAACCAAGCCCAACTCACTGACTCTCCAGAACCACTTTGGGACCTCTTCAAATGCAGCCTCCAGGAAATTATGAACAAATTCATCCCCTTCAAACAGATTCTCACTCCCCTGGATCACTAAAGAAGTAAACAAATTATAAACAAAAAACGACTGTACAACAAAGCTAAGAAATTCAAAAGAGAAACTGAGAAAGAGTACTGCTGCTCAGTATGGGACCCACATAACATTCGGAACATCAACTATCTGGAGGGGGTTCAGGGCCGGGCAGCAAGATTCGTGGTTCATAACTACACCTGGGGCTGCTTTGGCTTCTGCCCTCTCCTGGCCAAACCTAGAACAGAGGAGGGCTGAGGCCAGGCTTTCCCTTATGTACAAAATAGCGAACAATCTCACAGACATCGATCCCAATCAATACCTTGAGCCCGGACACTGCCAAACAAGATCCAACCACCCATACAAATACAGACAAATGTCCTCCTCCCACAACTACAGCTTCTTTCCCCGATCAATAGCACAGTGGAACAGACTTCCATATAACACATTCATCCCCAACAACCTGGATGCCTTCAAGGGTGCAATGCAGGGCATTGACCTGACAGCTGCACTCTTCAGGTACCTCCCATAGACAACACAGCCCTCCCCCAAACACCCACCTATAGGCTATAGTCCCTATAGCTATACCCTTTCCCATCGCTTCCATCCCAAACCTAATCAAAGTCGAGGCACAAAACACCCTTATGATTATCCAATTCCAGACAATATGATGTCAGCCATCCTGAGACTGAACAAACACCACCGACCAACCATACTAGTGCGCGATGCCCCAGTAGGGATCTTGCACTATCAACCATCAGAAAGTCAGAAAGTGGCTTGTGTCATTGTGAGATGTGACGTTGAGTCAATGAGTGACTTATAAGTTGTGACCATTATTTATGTCGTTGCGTTATTTTTTCAAGCTGATGGTGGCGATGACTTACCAGATAAATGGGTATTATCAGAGAGGAACAGTTCACTCGACCCTTACCTTTTATGTAACCCAGGTGCCAGATGGCATATGAGATAACGTCGACCCAATGACTGCCAATTGCCAGTGCCAGTGTACCGTCTTGCCTTGGCTAGGAGTCGGACACACAACCGACGAGTCCCAGACAACTGGTCAAGAAAAAGGGTTCCCAAGAAAAGCGCTCGAGTCGCGACCAACGACAATGTTAATGCTTCATTGACAATCACATAACTCTCGAGCACACTAGGCTTATTCTTAACCGACGCCAATAAATGGACCTGGAAACCTTTTAAGCTCGTCTTTGTACAAACAACTTTTACTTTAGAATCCAAACATCAACATTACCGCACCTCCGTTCGGCGTGACGTCCTACCTGATCTCATTCGTGTGCGTCTGATTGGCTAATTGTTAAACATGAGGCGCCTCCTGTCGGTTACAATTGTAGGGCGCAAATTAAAAGGCGGACCACGAACGGGCGGACCGACCGACCACATTCGCAAGGATGCGCATGATCCTTGTTTATGTGCGTTATTGTTGTTGCCTTTGGGGGCGCTCTTGTGCGTTCGTTTATTAGAGATGTCTTTCATTAATACTATACGTGGAAATATGAGAAGACATTAATGATTTGACAAACAGAACGTAACAGTACAATTAATAATAAGTTATAACAATTCTTTGATTTGTTGTTTATTTATATTTATTTTCACGATTGCTCTGATGATACGTACAATTAACTACAAAGCACGTCAAATAATATAATAAACAGCTGCTATGAATTTATGTATGAATCAGTGACAACTTCTGATGACTCCTCAAGAAAGTTACGTACATAAATGTATATACTGTATTATATATATAATATATATACTTATGTATGTATATATATATACATACATACGTATATATACATATATATATGTATATAATTATATATATAATATTATATATATAATTAAATACAGTATATACACTTATGTATGTAACTTTCTTGGGGTGTCATCAGAATAGCTGTCATTGATTCATATATAAATTCATAGCAGCTGTTTATTATATCATTTGACATGTGGTTTGTAGTTAATTGTATATATATATATATAATACAGTATATACACTTATATTTGTAACTTTCTTGGGGTGTCATCAGAGTAGTTGTCATTGATTCATATATAAATTCATAGCAGCTGTTTATTATATCATTTGACATGTGGTTTGTAGTTAATTGTATATATATATATATATATACATAATTATATACAGTGCTCGATAGGCCTGAGTATGTATACAGCTACAAGTTACAATAATATAATTTTTTACAAATACAGCATCAATATTTTCACTTTTGTCGAGGATATGCAAATAAAATACAAGGATAATTTGGTCAAATTATACACACCAATCAGTTTAAAGGACCAATATAAACATACAAGACATAATAATGCATGAACTATGGAATATTTCATAAAACAAAGTCATATATATCCGTGATGATATTACAATATGCGATATTTTGCTTAATAAGAAAACCATTCTTCTTCTTTAGCAACTATTGAAAAGTCAACATATTATTACACAGGTGTAAAATGAGAAAGTACTAAAATAATAAGTGATAATAACGTGTATGGCTGTTATTGACATTTTGAAGGTGCTTTCCTTGGTCTTTTACTTTGACACAAGCAGCAAAACCATGGAGCATTTACATTATAGGGAGATTTAAAACATCTTTGATGGTACCACTTGCTACATCTGACGCAAGCCACTGTGTTTTCAATAAGGCCAGCGTTCAATAACAGGTGATAATGTCCCGTGAAAACATGTACCGTTAGGTGAGTTTATTTAATTAAACTGACTCTGTGTGGGACTTCAGTTTACAACTGAGTATTATTTTAATCTATTATTATGTTAAGATTTTATCAATGCAATTTACACCATTCAGGTTTTACATTTAGAGTTGTTAAAATAATACAATAATAAAAGACACTCCAATATTTACGAACGCACGCGCAAACGACAACAACGCATACATGTGAAGACGGTACAAAGATCGCGCGCATCCTTGTGAATGTGGTCCGCCAGTTCGTGGTCCGCCTTTTAGTTTGCGCCGTTTACAGCTAGTTTTCGCGACGTCGGTCTGACGTTTGTCACGCCGTAGGCGTAGCTGCATGACAGGCAGATAGTGGTCACGATGATCGTTAACGTGTACATTTGCGGATGATTTATTAAAGCAAATTTCCGGAAAACAATATGGAGATGAGAATGTGCTGCTTCTACAAATAACTCCCGGGAAACAACCCCGGTACTTATGCAGTTTAACTTTAGGCTTTAGCCTTTAAGTTAATTAGCCCCCGCACCTCGAAAAAACCGCGAAAACTGCCACATACAGTCACCAAACTTCATTTGATATATCTGATTCACCTATTCTACACGTATACACTTGTCACGTGATCCAATTTTTTTTTTACTGTCATCAATCAAAATGTACAAGAAATTCACACGTTTTGCTTGTATACATTAGATCCACCCGAAACTCCGGTAGGTGGCGCCACTTGATTTCAGACGTGGGGATAGTTATAGCACTTTATATTTCACTAATATTGCCAAACAAAGTCAATAAAACACGCGATATTGGATTAAATAAGGTTACCATAAATTTAATGTTGACAGCAGCTGAGTGTATTTATTACGATTATCGACTTGTGAAATTACTGCTGCATTTTATCGACACTTCGCCTTCATACACATATATGAAGTTCAAACGTTATATGTTAATTGTTATATTCACAACTTTTTATATTATGGCACGGAAATGCTATCCACGTGGAACTTCAGAATCAGACTACAACCAAATCAGACCAGTAATGTTTTGGGGGTGCATTATTTTTTATATACTTGCGCTTAAAGGCTCCCACAAACCTTATATATAATATTGCACCTCTCTTTGGTCGATCATTACTGCAACCCCCATTTAGATATCAACTTAAGTGGAAATGTTTTTTTTCGAGTGAAACGTTTTCCTTCAGCGAGGTGGTGCATATGCACCCATCGCATTCCCCAGTGTATGGGGCTATGGACCTTCGCTGAATGTGGATTGCCACGCCACATTATACTTATTGATTTCACCCGTTTTTATATTTAAATAATAAAACAAGACATTCACACAAAAAATCATTTAATGGTAAACCAATCACATTCTTCCAATACCATTTTTACAGAATGACCATTATAAATACATACATATAATGTACACGTATAATGTAAACTCATTATACACATAATATTATATATATTATATATATTACATTTGACCACTACTTTTGTCCATGTTAAACTATAGTGTTATTTTAAAAATAATGTTAATGTATATAACATGGATAGCACACTACGGCATATAAATTAAGAGTGCTCCAAAACATACTGCATAAATGAAAAATAATATACATCATTAAATTTTGCTACAAATTGTATAAAACAAAACAAATTGATAGATGTATTATATCATAAATTACCTCTGATAAACAAATTTAAATGCAGCAGTAATTGCACAAGCCGATAATCATAATAAATGCCCTCAGCTGTCGTCAACGCTAAATTTAAGGTAACCTTATTTAATTAAATATCGCGTGTTTTATTGACTTTGTTTGACAGTATTATTTAAATATGTAGTCTGACCTATTCCCATGTCTGAAATCAACCACAAAGGTGGCACCTTATCATCCCTACAGGATACCAAAATAATTGTAAGAATCGCCGTATCTCCCATGTGCATCTAGTTTAAATACTCAACAGTGCCTGTACCTTCACATACGCACCCAATGAACTCGCTCCATAGAACTGCTGCTCCTTTTCCTGTCAAATGTAGATCACCACTAATAAACAGATATTCTCTCCTTACAAAGCTTGCCCACGTGTCTATGAATCTGACTCTTTCCTTTTTGTGAGCGCTAGTTAGACACATGGACGGATCTTTTGAAGAGTTGAAAAGTGTTGTCAGAGCTTCAGCACCACTCCGTTGTCACGTGTCCCACTGTCGATCTGCTCGGGTTTTTCGTCTACAAAGTCTATTGGTTAATCTCCCACTGATTGTCACAAGTGAATACAATACGTCCAGAGCCCACACTACGAGTTTATTATGTCAAATAAAAAACACTGGATAATAATTATTGTCTTCTGGATGCTGAGCATCGAAGATAAAGAGGGTAAAATGTTACGTAAACATGGGTCATTAAAGTACTTCATACGTGAAAATAAGTTAATAAAAGTAATAAAGTAATACTTAGTTATTTAGACTTAGTTCCTCTTGTTCCTTTCGGGACTTCGGACGACGAGCTTTCTCCATCTATTACGGTCTTTCGCAATTTCGTTGGCCTCATTCCAGGTAATTTCCATTTCTGCCAGATCTTCTTTAAATGTCTTGCACCAGGTCTTAGTCGGCCTTCGTCTCCTTCTGTTTCCACCTTCAGGCACCCACTCCATTGCTACATGTGCTATTCTCTCTCTTGGTAGACGTAGAATATGTCGCGCTAGTCTTCGTCGTCGAGACTTAACTATGTCATGCAGGCTATCCAGATCTGCCCTCCTCATCACTTCTTCATTGGTGATGTGCTCTCTCTCCATGATATGCCATATATGATCCGGAGACATCGCCGGTGGAATATGTCTAGTTTTAGGATATCCTTACCGTAGTCTTCCACGTTTCACAGGGATATATCGCTGTTGGTATTACGATTGACATATAAGGACGTAGTTGTATGTCCTTTCTGATGGTGGTACTGGACCATATTGGACGTAGTCTTTGGAATACTGCCGATGCCTTGCCTATCCTCGCTCGCACATCTACTTCCGCGTCGCCTTCCCTAGAGATATAGCTTCCGAGGTAAGGGAAGTTCTCGACGCACTGCAAGTCTTGCTGACCGATCACAATGTGGGGGGCAGATCCATCACCAACTGACAATGTTTTTGTTTTCTCATAGCTGATTCGTAATCCGACCATCTCTCCATTGTCGTTTAAATTATTGGTAATCTCTTGCAGGATCTCCGGCGTGTGGCTGAGCAGTGCAATGTCATCGGCAAAGTCAAGGTCTGTCAACCTATTATTCATCCACTTAACACCAAAGTTCGGGCCTTTCCTCATATTCCTCATGATGAAGTCGACAACAACAACATAAATAAAGTAATACATACATAAAATTAGCTTAAGCATACACAACCAATATAATATATTGTATATATATATTATACATCCACTTACGTTTAGTGCAGTCCAAGATATGCGATCACATGCATTAGTATTTTTGTAACTTGGGGAGTAAAATTCAAACCTATTCAACTAAATAAACGCACGCACGTGACCGATTTCCTATAGATTTGTATGCAATATTTGATAGAATTCTATAGAAATGTACACAAATGTTATTGCCACTTCAATTTCTATAGAATTCTATAGAATACTACATATTATATAACTCTGAAACTAGAACAAAACATGGTATTGTTTTCCTAAAAAAAATTCTATGGAAACCATCTGCAAAAAATCAGGGGCGGTTCCAGAGAGTGTAGTCGGGGGGGGGGGGGGGGGGGGGGGGCACATAATTTTCCACTGGCGGGGGAGGGGGGAGGGTGTTGTTTAAAATGTTTCGCCGCTGCGCCGCCGTAACTTCAGCTTCTTCGCTGTCCGTTGTCTCAGCTCAACTGATCAGATCACATAAGAAGACAAAGGGTTGCTGTTGAACCTTTTTGCCGCCGTACTGCCATTAACATTCAAGTCAATAAAGCGGTCTATGCGTAGGGGCACGCCACTCTAGCACAGGCACAGCGCAGCCAAATTACAAAACCCTTGGGGACACTTGCCCCCATATTCCCTGGACACGCCCTTCTGTTTTGTATGAATTGTGAACTGTACATAGTGAATGATATGTTATCCACTATCCAGCCAGTTTTTCTTCAGCATGACGTCATGTGTCCATGCCCATGACGTCCCCGTCTTTTCTTGCGCTCTGTGCAGGTGCAGTTTTTTGAGACGATGTTGTGACGGGTGAAGTTACCAAACAGGAGAGTTTGCATCGTTTTTGTTTCTCTAGTCATTGATGTAATTTACAAACATATAGAATGCGCGGAATTATGTGTTGCTCAGCGCAAACTCCAGTCCCGTGGCCACACGAACCGGAGCGACAAACAGTGGCGCCACATCACGGAGTCTGGATAATCAAGCAAATCAGTAATTTTTATTTTATCATTATAAAGTTTACGCGTGTACAGATAGGCTTATATTGAAGGAACGAACTGATTTATTAAATGAATTCTTTCATTTGATCACGTTTAAGTGTTTAAAATGAGTTGTTATTGAAAGAAATTATTATTAAATATTAGTTAGTGCTATATCACATACTCTGTTGTATTTTCCACACCGCCCTGTCGGGCTGGTGTTGTACTAAAAATTCACTGTCGGCGGAAGTGCGACCGGAAATGCCACAAGGATTGGATCCGTCGTCGCTGATAGAAGGATTGTTGTCATAGTTGTTTGCTCTGTAAATCGTATGTTTATTCAGCACACGTGTCAACCCATGCCGCGTCTCGATAGTCAAGGACCGAATACGTGTTACAGTATTTTCTAGTAATGTTTGTATTGCGAAATATTTATATAATACTGCTTCGAATGGAGAACGAAACGTATTTTAATTCGCCGTCACAATCGGACACCGGCAGCAGTCAACGCTCCCGTTCGAGGACAGGTGTCAGGATGTCAGTTTCTTCCAGATGTTGTGTTTTTCTCATGTTGGTTTGCATGTGTGAGTTTCGTGTATTAGAAGCGGCAAAAGCAAGTAACACTTTAATGCCTCACTCGGATCATTCCCACGAAGACTCGTCACACGAAAAGGGCGTCGGGCCACAGGCACAGCAGCTACCTGGCGATGGGAGTGTCCACTCTGAAAAAATACGGGTTGGTACTAAGCATGACGCTAACCACTACATAGTAGAAAATGCTTGTAGTGTAGTCAAACTCAGTACTTAGTCATAGTCGTGGAATTGGACGAGCCAGCGCCTTAATTAAAATTTTTCCTGCTATTCACATAATGTGTTTATGTTTAAATCAATTCTTTTACAGAATAAAATACTGAATTATAGGTTGCCAGGTAGTAATTACAGAGATAGATTAATGTGATGAACCATATATCTGTACCCAGATTAATCATCATTATCACGAACATGTTTTAGTGGTGAAAATGGGAACTCCATAAAAAAATTACTGGTACTTTTTGTGTAACATTGTATAGGTTATTTTTAAGAATACCAATAATAAATTGTGAAAAAAACTGAGTGAAGCCACCCATCACTGTAAACCACTGTGTCCATCTTCATTTTCTAAAATTAATATGTAATTATTAATCCCAAATGAAGGCGTCAGAACATACTAGGATTTATGGATCTATGTAATACTATACATGGAGGTTAGTCTGAATAATTATATTTGGTTGCAAACTACCCAATTTTGCGTGACTTGCATTACATGTGACTCGCGTTACACATATTCAGTGCCCAATATCATAATCCGTGTAGAATAGATATGGATGTTGTTAATATTATTTAGTTAGGTACATCCTATAAGAAGAGATTTATTGTTGGAAATCTCAAGCTACCAGGGGTTTCTGTGTAAAATGAACAAATTCAATTTTGTGACTCACGTTACATCAATTTCACCACTCAAGTCTAGAAGCCTTTCCAGAAAAAACCAGAATAGACTTGCAATTTTTATTTTCAAAATACATGAAACTTAGGCCTAGAGAAATAGTATCAGTTAGTCAAACCCAGATGGAATTAGACAATACGGCTGCAAAGGGCACCTAATTATTGATGTGTTGGATGAGTGAATTTTGCGAATTCTGTACATAATGTTTGAATGGTACATTTTCACATAATGCAGTGTGCAAACTTTGAAAATTGTTTTTCTCCAATAACTTTAAGTTACGTCCCACCATAAAAAATACTATTCTTTGGAAATTCAATAAAAATATTTTAGCTGTCAAACAAATTAAAAGTATAGCTGTGTGACTGATCTATTTTAGCACTGGTGAGTCGATCAAATTAAAAAATGAGTCAATAAATAATTGTTTTACTAAAAATTAGCAACAAACATATGCAAGCTTGTTTCCGTGCAAATGTGTATTCAATTTAGTGTTTATGAAATCACTGGGCAGTCTGATATTGACATTACCGGTATATATCAATCATTACACAGAGGAAAATATTTCAAAAGTTGCTCTGCCTATACACATTTTGTATAAGGCTATTGACAGTTTTGCAAGTTACCTGAATCCAGCTATATCAAAGAAAATGCATTCTTGTAATTTCTTGATGATTAAATTAATATGAATTCTATTTTTAAACCATCTGCTAACTCACTATCTGATTGCATGTATATATTACTGAAACTGAACACAAGTCAAGTGTGATATTATTCATGTGTGTGCACATAAGTGTTCAAACCTGATTCACGATCGTGGCTATATCAGACAGTTTCTTCATTGATCATTGTATACAAGAACTTTTAGGTTATTGTCAGTTGACTTTCCAGCCTAACATTTGGACTTGCATGTAACCGAATCTTGGTCTTAGCTTCTGTTTTGTTGACATATATAAATAAAGTGAACTTTCTTTTAGTACTTAGCGTGTAGCATTGTTTAACCCAGTGTATGTCTATTCAGTTATTGAAAGCAGTTTAGGGACTTTTCAGATAAGTAATTCATCAATAATTTTGGAACTGAAACAATTTGTTTTTAGTTTGTATTTGCTCTTTTCTTAAATAATTTCTGAGTGTGTCTTCTGGTTAATAGTGTTTTTGTTGTTGTTTCAGCCTGTCTTAAAGAAGATGGCTGACATGATAGCGAAAGACCCGTATGGACACCTTGTGGTTGAAGAGAAGTTCTTCGATATAAAGTTTATTCATGCTTTTGTAGCTTCACTCTCTGTGATCATAGTGTCTGAGATTGGCGACAAGACCTTCTTTATAGCTGCAATCATGGCAATGAGACACTCTCGTATCACAGTTTTTGCAGGTGCAATTGGAGCCTTAGCCACAATGACAGTACTTTCAGGTGAGTATTCTTGTAAGGTACTTTTTTTCCCTTAAAGTTGTTGTTAACATAGTATTGTGTAATCATAGTACTTATACACAAATACCATAAATTTATGTTTCCAATAGTATTGTCTATAATATATTATAGAGACTTGGATAAGTTGGATTTGCTTATATCTCTAAATCAAATTGTTTTTTTTGTGATATTGATATGTCCCTGCCCCCTTAAATTAAAAGGACATAGTCTGTTTCTAATTGTTCCTGTATTAATATAATGTTCTTAAGGTTTGAGCGGTAGTCCAACGGACAAATGCCATCACTCTGCGTCCGATGTGCGCTGTTACATGCCATATCTCAGAAACCATTCAGCAACTTTTTCTCTAATTTTGCGTAGACGTATCTTAGGGTACTGCCACATTGCTCAAGAAATCTGTATTTGATTGAATCATTCCAATGGCCCCCGAAACTGGTAAAATTTCCCATTTTGCCTATTTATTAAAAAAAATCTTCAGTAACTTTTTCTCTGATTTTGCAAACATTTCACGTGGTAGTGCCACTATACACAAGAAATCTGTATTTGATTTAATCATTCTAAGGGCGCCTCAGGGCCCCCCAAAATTGTCCTGCTCTTTCCCTACCACCTGCACTGATCTCTATAACTTCCACTGATCTCTATTTTATTTTAGAGTATTTATAACTGGATAGTGGCCTTTGCCCTATCTCTGATTACTGGAGTGGCTGAGTGGAGCGGCCTGGGTGTCAGAGATTATGCTGTAAGCCTGTGTATTGGACTAACCTTGGCTCACTGCCTGCCATTGTCCCAATGTCAAACAGAATGCCTCCATGTGGACTGTAACTGTAATGTGTAATGGGAATCCCTACTGCACTGAGAAACTTTAAAACAGCAATATATACATAATTATACGTGTAATATAAAGATTTGATCTAGAATTAAAATAAAATAACTTAGGTATAAAAATAATATATCAAATAACTTAGGTATACTTGAAAAGGTTAAAGCATATTTAGCCAAAATTATAAGGAATATTATTAAGATGTTTTACTATACATGTTGCAGCTATTACTTCACTCCAATTCTACAGTATTTTTAATAACACATTAACTAATATACAGCGTGTATATACAATCTTCATGAAACGGTCTACTCAAATATTTTATTTCCAGGTGTATCTTCACAGGCATGCATGTAGTTTCCACTAAACATGTCAACATTTTACTTTCATCATAACCCTTAATGATCTGTAACTATGATTCACCAAAAATCATTTCATTAATAATTACAAACTCACAATATAATCCAAAGGGCTTCAGGGCTTCTTGGCCCAGTTTTTCTTCATAGAACACTAGTAGGTGTTGGTATGAACATACTACAAAAAAACCATGGCATTAGTGCCACATGTTACCAGTCCGTCCTTCAAAAACTACTACTTTGTGTGTCAGTGGAATTCCCCTTCAAATTCTTGGAAACTATAACAACGTTTCTGTAGAAACCATGCCGTCAGTTTCACGTCAGCGCAAATGTCGATGAGTGTAAATTCGCTCACCGTGAACGCATATCATATAGTCTTATTATTCTGATACCAGATTCCTGTTTTATGGAGTATTGCTTGATGTCATAGGCAGAGTCTGAGACATTTTTTTAGTTTATCTTCAAAATTTAGTATAAATGATTAATTCAAAACAAGCATGTCTTGGCCACTAGAACCACCTAGAACCATGGTCGCAAAAGACTCGCAATTAGAGGGCACGGCCATGGGTGCATGTGCAAATAGTAAACAAAAACCCACTTTCAAAATAAGCTTCATTGGAGACAATGCTCACTTTCCCATGGTCAACACAGCAGAAATTACTACTCCGCTAATTCTGGGTATACAAACAGACTATGTCCTTTTAATTAATATATTATAGAAACACTGACTGTTCAGTTTTCCAGCGACTACACCAAAAATGCCACTGAAAGTTATGTGTGTTTTTTGTCTACATGGTTAAGAACACCAAACAGTTGATACAATTGCTATAATGGTGCTTAACTTGTGCTAATTATATCCACTATAGTATACAAGGCCTAGTGAATAATGGTAATAGGCAGTACATCTATGTAGGTAAAGATCATAGTGTGATAGCACAGTGTCTAAACTAAATGCCAACCCTGGTACACCCTGTATGAAGGCAGTCTCTAATACTGCACCAAATAATTGTTTATTTGCAACTGTCTGCATAAAGCTTAACTCTTATTTGTGTGAATAACTTTGATCCATTATCTGTTGCAGCTGTGTTGGGCTACGCGACAACCATCATTCCAAGATGGTTTACGTATTATGTGTCAACAGCACTCTTCTTTCTGTTTGGCCTAAAAATGCTGAAAGAAGGTAAGTCTTCTGGGTATAATATATTTCTGTAGTCCACACACACCTAATTTAGCAATTACAACTAGTAAAATTTTTATTTCAATGCGTATATTTCAATGTTTCATGTACACAATTGGCAGATGTAGAGTGTTTTAATGGTGCAAATAACGGTTTTCATTCATGATTTTTTGTAGATCTGTAAAAAGACTAGTCTTGGGGGTTGTCACATCGGTTTGCAAGGTTCCAAATTAAGCTTAAATTAAGCATTGTGTATGGAGTGGTTAGGTCATCACCGCATACTGCGGGGAAAATATACCGACACAGTGGTGCCACCTAGCTAGTGAAGCATGTAATACAAATTTACGCAAATCACAATTTTGGATAGTAAACATACCATACCATATATTGGTTGGGGACGGGGAGTTGAAATGATGGTAAGCATATGACTTTTGTGGACTTGGCGAACTTATAAGACCTCCTGTGGCTGCTTCTTCGAACTGTCATAAAACTGCTGCGCTTTGTTGTGTCAACCCGACAGGTTACGACATGTCACCAGACGAGGGTAAAGAGGAACTGGAGGAGGTGCAGGCTGATCTGAGGAAGAAGGATGAAGAGGTAGGAACATGTCAACTCACACCAGTGGCTGCTGTCTAGGATGCACAACTAGGGCATTCTCTGTTGCAGTGCTGACTCTTAGTGTTGGATCAGTTGAAAATATTACATAGTTCCGCCGTCATTTAGAAACTTACCTTTATAACCTTGCATATCCAACTTAATTCTCTAACATATCCATCTATCTGTTGACAACACTAATAGTGCTTATCCATTTTGAAATTGACTACAGTAGTCCCTCTCTTCTCTATGTCGGGACAGTTTGTCAATGTACGGACCGTTTTGCCATGTTAATGTCCCTCTGATGAGGGGACACCTCGCATACGCGGACAGGATATTTTGGTTATATGTCCCTCCTAAGACGGACAGTATTAATTAATTCGAAGATTTTTTGCCGAATTTGTTTAGAAAATGGCGGACATACAGCTTGGTGTGTGTCAACGGTAACACCAAGTACACGTGTACCCGTAACAATGAGCTTGTCTTCCTTGCTGTAATCGTTGTGTTTGTCCAAACTACTTAGAGTTCCTTTAATTACGGTCTGTAAACTTTAGGCAGAGTGAATGTGGAGGAAGGGATTGTTAATTTTGTGCTGTTATCAATCACGTTTGCCGCCGACGATACCATGATGCATTGATGGCTTCTCCATTCGCGCCTCCGGTCCCAGGGCCTAGTCAGGGCATCGGCTTGGTGTCGCCTTTTCATCTTGAAAATTGCAATTAAGATTCACAAATACGATGTATAAAAGGTTCACCTCAATTGTTTTCAATGTAGCCCAACATTAAGCCTAAACTGAGGTGAAATAATAAACAAACATCATGAAATTATGCTGCGCTACGCCAAATATTACCAGTGCCTGGAAAAGATGAACTGGTTACTAGCGTATGAAACGATGGAATGCATTATCAAGTGACACACAATTTGTGCATTAATGAATCTTTCGAAATTGGATGAAAAATGAAGTGAGACAACGATTGCACCTGTTTTTAATATTTAATTAACGTTCACGCTGCATGTAGCAACTGATTGGTTGCGGTTGAGGAAAATCTCAGATCGACAGAGGGAGTCGGGGGGACGGTGCCGGGCGGGCGATATAACTTCATGACTAACTGTTTATTTGTTAATACATCACAGTAATAATAAACATATATATATAGTGTTTAATTCCTATCAGTCAATACGTTGACATATTGCCTTTACCATGGGCATGTGTCGGTTGTACTGATCTGAACTACGGCACTAAGATGCCTGTCCCTCCGATGAGTGGACACCCGCCATGTCGGGACACTTATGCTTGGATACAGTTGTGTCCGCTGAAAAGAGGGACTACTGTAACCCTTTTGACTTGGTAGTAGCTTTGAGCTTGGTTTCTGAGGATTTAGATTCAAAATAAATTACCTTATTAATTAAGAGGTTTACCAGATGGATGGTTCAGGTGAGTAATAGATTTACTTACATCACAGTCAGTTTACCTTTCTTCTGTGATGTTTCGACAACAACCTTCATCCGATGACTGCTACGAGATGATGACACAATAGACATTCTACGCAGATATACCATTCTGGTATGGGCCTCGTAAGATGAAGTGCGATTTCATAGGCATCGTATCGACCCAGACTCAACATTTATGCTGTGCGGCTTGCAGGATTTACCTGGCATCAAACCGGGAGGACATTGGGGGTCACAATTGGGTCTGGAGACCGGGTAGAGTCCTCGACTCGGTAAGGGAGGAGTACATTGACGAGCTGATGCACCACATGGACAGGTGGAGGAATAAACACGACAAGAAATATGATCACCTACTAGGCTATTCTCCAGCAAGGTGGATAAAGGGGCAAGAGATTTGGATGTGGCTAGACTGCACCTCAACGTACTCAACGGCTTCAAATTTCACTACTTCCTCTAAGTATTGTATGACCTATAATGCGGCCACACCAACCCACACTCAGGAGAGAGGAGAGATCTAATGTCTGGGGTGAACTCGTCACCTTCCTTGAGATTGTTATGCCCGGTGTAGTTCGGATGAACCAGAAGAAGATGATGAAGATGAACCCCAAAGCAGAATAAACTGCAATGCTTCGTGTGCAGAAATTCTGACAATGAGGCGTAATGATGGTGGGCTACATCAAATCTGCTGCTCAAGGGGTGGTATGGCAGCTAAATAGGAACCTTTTTAAAGCATAATTAATATAAATTTGTTGTGCCCAAGCGGTAGAGAAGGCCTTACTAAGTAAAAAATATTGTGAAATTTGTTCTGCCCGACCCCCCATTTCCATGATAACAAACAAAATGGCTGCCAAATATAGCACATCTAAAAATTACAACACTCTGGAAGTAATAATGATATGGTACTCTGACTTGGATTGTTGTGTTCTCCTGGGTATTCTCTACAGTCTGTATAAAAAAATTCAATTTTTTTAATATTTATATTGTATTTTGAATTTTTAAACTATGTAATTGTAAATGCAAAAATTTTCGACACATTTTTTAACATTAGTCCAAATATAAAACATAAACCCAAAATGTTTTGATACAGATTATGGAGAATATCCAAGAGTACACAACAGTTCAAGCCAGACTACCGGAATATGGAAGAAACACATTTAAAGTATTTTTGTTAAAAACCACTATTCTAGCTGCCATGCCGCCCCTCAAGTTCAACAAAGGTCTGTTTCTTTGAGGTCTCCACGGAACTATCGACTAGCTAGAACATCTTCCACAACGAGGCGACAGTGATGTGATATGCAATCTATTGGGTTTGTGAGGAAGAACAAGGCCCCTCACTCTCCATTAGCATGGAAGTGTTGATAACTTTGGGAAGTAGGCCCTAGGTGCCAACTTGCTCGAGTGAGAGAGACGTGTCAGTGGCAGCCTACCATGGTCTGCTCTGCTAAAAGACCAATTCACAGCTTGCATGCACCAAGTCAGTCGGTGGACGTGAACAGTTATACCACCAGTCATTTGAACAAGCTTGTCACCGATTCTATTCATTTTCATGTTGTAGTGGAAGAATTCGGTGAGCTTTGTGCCCCATAGAGCATGTGATCGTGCATAGAAAACTAGTACACACACACCATCTTGCACAGAAGTTCACCGTACACAAATGTGCCCCATAGAGCATGTGATCATGCATAGAAAACTAGTACACACACACCATCTTGCACAGAAGTTCACCGTACACAAATGTGCCCCATAAAGCATGTGATCATGCATAGAAAACTAGTACACACACACCATCTTGCACAGAAGTTCACCGTACACAAATGTGCCCCATAAAGCATGTGATCATGCATAGAAAACTAGTACACACACACCATCTTGCACAGAAGTTCACCGTACACAAATGTGCCCCATAAAGCATGTGATCGTGCATAGAAAACTAGTACACACACACCATCTTGCACAGAAGTTCAATGTACACAAATGTGCCCCATAAAGCATGTGATCATGCATAGAAAACTACTACGCACATATCATCTTGCACAGAAGTTCACCGTACACAAATGTTTGCATAGAAAACTATGTAATTGTAAACTATTATGCACACACCAATGTGCCCCATAGAGCATGTGATCGTGCATAGAAAACTAGTACACACACACCATCTTGCACAGAAGTTCAACGTACACAAATGTGCCCCATAAAGCATGTGATCATGCATAGAAAACTATTACGCACATATCATCTTGCACAGAAGTTCACCGTACACAAATGTTTGCATAGAAAACTATGTAATTGTAAACTATTACGCACACACCAATGTGCCCCATAGAGCATGTGATCGTGCGTAGAAAACTAGTACACACACACCATCTTGCACAGAAGTTCACTGTACACAAATGTGCCCAATAATAAATAGTACATAAAGAACATTATTTATGTTGCCTTGCTGTGCTAATGATTCATTGTTTGATGGTGACCGCAGCTGGCCATGTTTCAACAGCACTACATACATTAATATTAAATACAAACTGGGTGTGAGAAATAGACAGCTGTGAGTTAGCAATTTCTGCCAATACCTGGAGAGGTTATTGAACTGGTTTTGTGCATAAAGTGCAAACAATGTGTGTTTATGTGATGTGTGTCCAGGGAGAGAAGCAGGATGTGGAGACGGGAGTGATCCGCACCCCCCAGAGACGCTTCCTCTACTCACTGTTCTCCCGCATCTTCATCCAGTCATTCACCCTCACCTTCCTGGCTGAGTGGGGGGACCGCTCACAGATCACCACCATTATCCTCGCCGCAAGAGAGGTAGGGGGTCATCTTCTGCGTCGGCTGTATATCGGTTGGTTCAGTGAACTCTAGGATATGTTAGCCATGCCCATCAGGCCGTTAGCCAGATATAATTTTTGTCAGTCTTGAATTAAACAGAAGTGCCTTTTAGCACACTTGTATGGAAGCCATTCACTTCAGTCACATCAATTATTGGCCAGAATTGTTTTTTCAATAACAAACCTGTGTCATTTGAGCCATTTATTTAATTAATATTTATCCATTTGGTTCGTTTCACTACCAGTTGTGCCAACGATAGTTATTAATGTGGTCCTCTAGACTCGGAACTATTAGTTAATCTAGTGACCAGCTGCCCCCTCTAAATTCCACTAGTCTTATCAGTAGTAATTGCCCATCTTGGCCTGTCAC
Organism: Escarpia spicata; assembly: GCA_963995525.1. NCBI lineage: Eukaryota > Metazoa > Annelida > Polychaeta > Sabellida > Siboglinidae > Escarpia > Escarpia spicata. The sequence continues at coordinate 9,079,651 of OZ023215.1, read as the reverse complement.
CTGCCAGTCTTGAAGACAGGCAGACAGGTCTGTGGCTAAGTTCCTGATTCCCATAAACCATTATATATTTACGTTAAAGTAACGCAAATGTCTCAGAGCTCAATTTATGAGAATGTGTGTTTATACAAGGTAGGGCTGCTGGCTTTATTTATATATAACATAAGCACAGGCCTCTGTTATTGTAGCATCACTTACAGTAGTAGGCCAATTACACAATGCCTGGACTGGACTGACATTAGAAATGTGAACATTAACAACTAGTACTGTAAACAGATTGTTTGAAAAGTTGTTTTTAGTGAAATACTTAAGATAAATGAATGACACAAAAAAGACCACTTACACTGCAAAAACACCACAAATATCGCTTTCACAAAACTGTTTTTTCATTAAGAAGTATTAAATATGTCGTGTAAACTCCCAGTCCCCAGTGTATCTCACTAGTCATGTCGCTAATGCAAAAACTTGTAACTGTGTACAGCTTGCAGATTTAACTCCGGTAGTTTCAATGGTTTGAGGGCATCGCTAACATATCTTGAGTGGAGGTTATTGAACAATCCAACAAGAGACCTATTACCTAGGAACAAGGTCTGTTAAGCATTGAAAATGGATGGTTGTCTAAAGTTAGGAGACTCATTCTGCCTTTTATTGGATATCCATTCTTAAAAATCAGAAGACCATTATGCCATTTGTCAAGTGTCCACTTTTTAAAATCTTGACAATAAATATTTAAAATGAAAAAACCCCACATTTTTATGATCTTTGGTCGGTTGGAGCTGGTTCAGTGTGGGAGGGAAGTTTTCATATTTTTGTAGCATTAAACATTTATCTCACCCTTGTATCCCTAGTTGTCTATAATACATGTTATATACTTTTACAAGGACACTGTTGAGACTTTTGTAATTACCAAAATAAAACAGATTTTACTTTTGTACATTGTTGTACTGCGCTACTTCTCGCAGTGACTGATGACTTCATGTGGTTGTTCCAGGACGTCTTAGGAGTGATCATTGGCGGCACCCTGGGACACGCCTTGTGCACTGGCTTTGCTGTCATAGGGGGCCGCTTCATTGCTCAGATGATTTCCGTCAGAACAGGTATGGCTCTGTATATTAATATGCCAACTTGGAGGCAGTGTACGTGCATCTCCTCCCAGATACTGAGGTCAACTCTCCTGTTTCTATGTTCATTTGCTTCCTTGCACCATCGGCCTGTGATTTACCAGTTGGTGATGTATTAAAATAAAAAATGCAGAGGCAGTTATTTAGGTTTATTTACTCACCTACTTGTGATAATCATTTTCTCTATCAGAGCCATGTGGAAACAGTAAATGGAGAACAATTCTCCAAAGAGAATGCCACTGTTGTGGTTTTATGGTTGATTTGCCAGCATGCCGTAATTGGTGACAGCAGAAATTAAATAGTCAGCAGGAATGATTTCTTGATAAATATAACAGTGATAACAGACGTTGTTGGTTTGTTGCTCCAGGTTGTTTTTGTTTCTCTCTTCATTGCCCTCACACCTGGGACGAGGCTGGCCTCAATACTGAGTCTTTAAGACTCAGTTTTTTCTGTTGCTGCTCTTGTTTTACTGCCATCTCCACCCACCTCTCCATATCTAATTCTAATTTTTCACACCAACCAAACCTAACCTCGCTTCACATAATCCTCAGACAAACTCTTCCTCTACCCTCCACTGTCTGCTTGATCATTAGTCGTTCATACCCCTTCTAGTCATTCCACTTGTCCAACTTAGTTTAACTGACTCCACACCAGCTTCCTCCTGAAACTCTCACACTAACCTACACATTACAACAAATCTATTTTAAAAAGATTTAAATGGGTGCCAAACATTCAAGGATTAATCTATGACCCTTTACAGAAAAAGGAAAGTTTTTTTTTGGAAATTCACCATTGGTTAAGGGTTTTAGGGTTCATATGGTAGTTTAGATGGATGTAACTTGATTGTTCATAATGTTATGTGTGTGTTATGCAATTGTTTAGAGGATGTCTGATTTTTGGGGATGTTTTACATAACTTTTATGCTAATGTGAAAAACTTCAAATTTACATTGTAGCAAACGTCAAATATGAGTACTCCATGAAACCATCCTCAGTATCTGTGTTTATGTGGCACCGTTCATAGAGGATGGCCAGTTTTGCTTGTAGTATTTTTGTTAGTAGTAATATACATATCTCCAGTTGTGTATGTGTGTACTGATGTTTGTTTCAGTGACACTTGTAGGGGGGTGTGTCTTCCTCCTGTTTGCCCTGTCCTCCCTCATTATACAGCCGGCGTGATGACTATGAATGAAAGAAAGAAGAAAGGAAGCAATGCCAGTGGAGCTGTTCTCTTTCTGGCACTCACTCCATCAATGTGACAAGCACACAGACGAGGCCTAGATGTATCAGTAAACTAAAACTTCTCCAATACATGGTAGTATTAACACATATATTCCTCCACACATGTGGGTTGCTAGCATATACAAAGAATATATTATAAAGTGATGTTATTAAAAGAAGTGTTATTGTTCCTGTAAAGTTAGTCTTTACATGAAGTATAATAAAAAGTAATATCAGTAAATGGAGTGTTTTCTTAGTTCTGTAATGCCACTTTTTTACATAAGGCAACTCAGTGTTTAGAAACTCCAGCTTTCTTAGCTATTGGTTTGGCTCCACTGTCATTTACAAGCTTCTGTCAATGTTATTGTGTTTTCAGTTTTCATAGTTGGTGTATGACAATGCCCAGTGTATTTAATCTTGCAAACTAACTATTCTGAATCAGGTCTTGAGCATACAATCAAATTAAAAAAAAACTTTTCTTGACATTTGCTCAATAGTTTTCACATCTTTTAGAAACTCAATTTCAGGGAGCGTGCGATACCGCCACAACATTCTAGGCAGCTCAGCAAAATGAAGTACACCTACAAAACTTATTCATTGGGAATATAAAATGGTTGCATCTAATTATTTTGGGAAAAAGTAGCGGTGCTTTAGTGTTATTAGAAATAGCTAGATTTTATTGATGATTTAAGGTTATGTTTAATACTTATTTGGGATGATTGTAACCAGTTAGGTAACTGGTTTAGTTCAAACCTAACATGTGTTGTGAAAAGTTATATCTTCAGTTCAACTGTTTTGCTGAAACCTTTATTACATCAGTTTTCTCACCTACTTTTGATTCCACTTGAATCCATTAGTCTTTATTTCATTTTATGTGTTTTTGTCAATTATTTGTGGTCGAACTATGTTTTGCAAACATGGCTCAGTCATTTATACTAAAACATTGGGGGCAAAACGAGTCATTTTCTGCATACTTTCACCGTTGCAAGCTTGCCTAAGTTAGTAAACTGCCGTATGGCACATTGTGAATAAAAAAGTATGTATATAAATGTATAAAGCATATATATTTAGTCGATAAACAGTTAAATTGTTTCAAAAGGGTAATTGATTAGTTATTTCACTCTTACAAGTACAGATGTTTTGTAATTTATTAGTTATTTCACAGAAACTCTTAAAAGTACAGTCTCATAGTTTTAATGTAAAATCGTATTGCATGGTATGACCTACATGTATTCCAAAATCCAGACCACCCTTACATGTTATCATGGTTACATTGTGTGGAGATTGGCAAGTGTGATACTCGAACAGATAAAATGGTTAATTAAGGCACGTTTGAGACATTGGAGTGTCTATCGACTTTAACACCATTTTACCATAAAAACATCCAGAATGTATACATGTGAAATAAGTTTTGGTTTATCGTTTGGGTAATCCTCATGTGAACTTACAAAAGACAACAGTTTTATTAAATTAGATGGGAAGTTATAATGATGTGAGCTAGTTTTCTAAAACAATCTATTTACCAGTTCATATCAGGTTTACTTACCTTATTGGAATATACAGTGTTATATTATGTACAGATTTCCACGGCATGTGTGTGCAGTGTATATTCATACTATTGTATGTGTGCCAGTTTGAGAGGTATGATAGAAGGGTGTACATGGCTACAGATTATCAGGGTTTAACATGTATAAAGGTTGAGCCTTTATCTCTGGATGTAAGGTGGTAATATTGTTATAATAAACAGAAAATGTTAAATATGTTACTGGGTATATTTTACAGCACAAGTTTAAAGCAAACACATTGGTGCTATACAGAGACTGCACTGAATGAGGATATCAAAGTACAGCAGTGGCTGTTATAGTGATTGTGTTGTGATCTTAACATATTCCATTTGATTCAGTCACACAGTCAATGGTAACTTTACTAATCTGTAACATTTATTATCAACTTATGCCTGTGGAAGATAGTGAAACATTTGTCCACAATGTCCAATTGTGCATTTCCATGGCAATCATGTTTTCTGTTGCTCGTCATTTAGAGTAGATAGGAAAACCATTGTATCACCACTCAGTGACGTTTTGTATGATGTGTTTTGCCATAAAACACTTTTACGACAACAAATTGTCTACTTGATGGTGGCACAAAACGACTCTTAATTACACATGGTTTATGTGATTGGAAAGCACAATGGGTTTTTGTAGATAAATGATTCAAGCGTCAGCATGAGCTTGTTAAAACATCTGACGAAGAAGACTGCTTATTTGCAGAGTTGTTTAAAAGCATATGAAGATAACAATTAGTTTACCTTCTGTTGGTAGTCAGATAATATCATGAATAACGTATGTTAATCCAGAAAGTATCAGATAGTACCTGTATACACAGAATATTGTATACTACTACGGTTACTGCAATGGAACCAGCAGTTGTGATTAGTATATGTGATGTGTGTTGAGGAGTATAATGGCGGCAATGTACGGGTATATCCCTGTGTGTTGGATTGTTAGGAAACTCTTATGTTAAGAGTTTGTGTGTGAAACATTTACCTGCAACTGTGTTGCATAATGGGTAAATGTGAAATAGGGAATTTATAGATGTACGAAAACTACACATTATGGAGGCATTGGGCTGGAAATGCTAGGTTTGTGGTAGTAAGATGTGAAGAAAATAGAAGCACAATATGTTGTTGTCCTCACAGTTTGTATACCAGTGACACAGATTTACTGTAAGAATCATTTGTTGCAGCCAACGATGTTCTTCACAATACTTATGGTGGTATTCCTTGTTGTTTTGTGATTGTTTAGTAATATTTTTCATCAAATTATTACCTATAACTTTGATTATATTCAGTATAATTCGTGAATACCGTTGACTGACATTGATCACATATTCTTCATGAGTATGTTAAGCCCCTCACATGGGTAGAGCACATATATAACTGTAATCGCGATACATAATGATGCATAGTTTTATATATTGGTATAATCTTGCACTTACCAGGTCCTTAGAATTATATGTGCTCTTTGTGATTGTAACAGTTGTGCCAAGTGGGTATATACTCAAAAAGGTTCCAAACACGTTTAAAAACTTTCAACACGTTAGAACTTTAGAAAACATGTATTATACGTATCACAATTCTTCGAAAATATATTGCGCATTGTGAAAAAATATCGCAATTCATTGATTAATCGTTATAATATTATCTTGGCGTTTGTCTAAAGCTGTGGCTATCTCTCTTGATACAGCTGTGGACTTTGCATCCACATTTCGCTAAGCCAATAAACATGTAGGTGTTCAGTTACACAATCTGATGATAAAGCATCTTGTTACTGTATTTCTTGAAATGTAAACTTGTCACACGATGCTCGCGTATTATTTTTGTAACTTGGCACTTCGTGTGTTTGTGTTGTCTCGTTGTAATTAAGAAAGGATTTATGTACGTAAACACGAAAGAAGAGTTGCTGATGGAAGACAACCAGTTCATTGAAGTGCTGCAGAATGGTCAATTATTGTAACCGTTAACCTAAACGAAATCCAGACTCACAAAGACTGAAGATAGTTTATGACACTTGTGTATTCCAATAAAAGAAGTATGTAGATTGTAAGAAGACGGTGACAAGGCGGTTACTATTGTAACAACACATGATCTGTTTATAACATATACAAGCTGTGTCTGTATTGTGTAAGTTTACTTTTGTATAATGTGAGTAAACATCAGAACAGTTCTAGATAAAATGGACTTTCTTCATTGATTTGTATATAATTTTATTTACTTAATATGAATGTTTTGGAAAATATGGACGGGACCGATGGTGAGATCCTTTACAATGTGTTGTAAGGCATTAAAATGGATGTATGGATAAATGTATTCAGTGTCTCATTAGTTACCGTGGACTGACCGTACGCACACACAATGGCACGCACATACACACGCGCGCACGCACGCACGCACGCACAACCCCCAACACACACACCGAACAAATCACCCCCAGTACTTGAGAGGAGGCAGAAAGAGAAAAGGGACTTGGTAATTATAAGCATTATATATATTTGCCTAATGAGAAACCAAATGCGTTTAACTATATAACCACTTTACCATGAAGTGTGTGTACAAATTGACTCTACAAATATAACTATGTGTAATATTACATTGCATGTCTAGTTAAATGAAAACGTAAGGCTGATTTAGGTGATTGTGTTGAGCTAGGACTAGGTCATGCGTGATTAAGGTCAATGCACAACGATTTTCATTGGTTAATTGAACCACTGTTTACGTGACATGGCAACATTGAATTTACTAGCATTTAAATAATATCACGGTTGGATAAAATTCCCGTTTTTATATAATTTCTGTCGGTGTTAGATCCTTGATCGCGGAACCGTTTACCATGCCCCGTTTCCTCTTTTCCTTTTACATCTCGATGTGTCACAATAAACGTGTTCGTACTTTCTCTACGAGAATCTCCATTCTATAATGTCGCTGTACGCACAGCCCACGGCCAGTACACGACATTAATTGGCGACGAGGTAAACTGACAACTCTACGAGTTACTTTGAACTAGACTACGTCTAATATCTGTGTGAAAATGGAAACTGTCGCTGACGTCGCACATTTTTCGCTGGAGCCGACTGACAGCGCAGGCCATCGTTGGGAACGTTGGGTGAGGCGCTTTGAGAACTTTGTGGTGGCTAAAGACATTCAGAACGATACAAGAATGAGAGCGATGTTGCTTCATTATGCTGGTGAGGCAGTGTTTGAATTGAGTGAAGCAGTGGGGGTGACAGAAAATGATGATTTCGCAGAAACCAAGCGGAAGCTCACTGCTTACTTCAGGCCGCAGTGCAATGAAGAATATGAAATATTCAAGTTCCGACAGGCTGAACAGACGTCGTCAGAGACGCTGGACCAATTCAATGCACGATTGCAGCAACTAGCCAAAAACTAAGTTCCATGAGAAAGACAGAGAAGTGAAGTCGCAAATCATCCAAAAATGTGCCATGTCAAAAGTGCGTGACAAGGGGTTAAGTGAACCTACAATCACGCTAGAGAAGTTACTGACGTTCGGGCGCACACTGGAAGCTACGCTACAGCAGTCGAAAATCATGAGAAACTCTTTTTCGACCGTACCGAGGCCTGTCCACGCCGTATCGAATGACGAGGGGCGGCGCAACTCTTCACGTGGAGGTTTCAGCTTTGGTCGCCAGGTGGCGACACAGAGATAGCAATCCACCAAGAAAGCGTTTTCCGCCGATCGCCAAGGGACGCCACGTCGAGACGATCGACCAGTCGTGAGTAGTCAGCAGCGGTACAGACGTCACAAGGGGGCAGCACCAGCATGCTCAGGCTGTGGTGGACCGCCACACGACGATCGGCGAATGTGCAAAGCTTGGGGCAGGAGATGCTACAAGTGTCAAAAGCTAAATCACTTTGCTAATGTGTGCAATGCAAACACTCGACAGACACACTTAGTAGAAAATGACACACACTCGCAACGCAATGACAAGTTATGTGAAGACACATACACACTTGGCCTGTATCACACAAGTGACACCCACAACATACCACCGTACATTTGCAATGTCCAGATAGAGGGAAGTGAAGTGGCTATGGAGATAGATATCGGAGCAGCAGTTTCGCTTATATCGGGGGATGAGTGGGCTAAAATCTGCAAGGCATCTGTGCTCACTCTCGGCACGCGTAACGTTCCGAGGTTGCGAACGTACGCAGGTACCACAATTGAGCCTTTAGGGCGAGCACAGGTGAACGTTTGTCACAACAATCAACAGCACAGGCTGCAGGCAATCGTAGTGCCTGGGTCGGGACCTAACCTGCTGGGAAGGGACTGGCTGACAGTGTTGAAAGTGAACTGGGCTACCGTGAACCAGGTAGACAGAGAGGACTTCCTAAAGCCTTACGAATCAATGTTCAGTGAGGGACTAGGCACTCTAAAGGGGCTGACTGCGAAGTTCTACGTTGATGACACGGTTAAACCGAGGTATTGTAAACCTCGACCTGTACCTCTTGCTTTACGAGCCAAAGTAGAGTACGAGTTAGATCGTATGCAGAAGGCCGGAATCATCCGTCCTGTGGAGTATTCTGAGTGGGCCGCGCCCATTGTACCGGTCTTGAAGTCTACCGGTGCAGTCAGAATCTGTGGCGACTATAAGGTAACCATCAACAGAGCCGTCAAGGTAGACAAGTACCCGATCCCGAACGTATCTGATCTGTTTACAAAATTAGCAGGTGGTACACTGTACACAACGCTGGACATGAGCCATGCGTATCAACAGGTCGTACTGGATGAAGAATCACGTCCGTTGACTACAATCAACACGTCGAAAGGGCTGTTCACATTCGAACGTCTGCCTTTCGGTGTGAGTTCTTCTCCAGGTATCTTCCAGAGAATCATGGAGCTGTTACTACAGAACATACCCATGACTGTAGTCTACCTCGACGACATCCTGGTCACAGGAAGAACGCCAGAAGAGCACGATCGTAATTTGGCTACTGTGCTAACGCGACTACAAGACGCAGGGTTACGCCTGAAGAAGGAGAAATGTGCGTTTCGTCAGAAATCGTGCACCTATCTAGGTCATGCGATTGATGCTGAAGGTATTCATCCTACGGAAGACAAAGTGCGAGCAGTACAGAACGCGCCTGCACCACAGAATGTACAGGAGTTGAGGAGTTATCTAGGACTCATTCACTACTATCACAACTTCTTGCGCAATCTCAGTACGCTGCTTGCTCCGCTGCATGAAATGACACGCCAACACACAAAGTGGAAGTGGGGTCCGGCGCAACAAAAGGCTTTCGATGAGTCTAAGGCACTGCTTGTTTCTTCAGATGTGCTTGTACACTACAACCCTGAACTCCCGATCATCTTGAGCAGTGACGCATCTCCTTACGGGATTGGAAGCGTACTGTCACACAGATTGCCCGATGGCAGCGACAAGCCTATCGCATACGCATCACGCTCTCTCTCCACAGCGGAAAAGAAGTACGCACAGCTGGAAAAGGAAGCGTTGTCGTTGGTCTTCGGGATATCCAAGTTCCATAAGTACCTTTACGGGAGGGACTTCACGTTGCAGACCGACCACAAGCCGTTGGTCGGGCTGTTGAAGGAAGATCGTGCCATCTCCGCAATGGCTAGTGCACGCATTCAGAGATGGGCACTAACACTAAGCAACTATCAGTACCATCTGGAGTACAGACCGGGTACGAGTATCTGTCATGCAGACGGATTGAGTCGCTTGCCGCTACCAGACACTCCTGAACGAGTACCAGTCCCGGAGGAAGTGGTTCTAGCACTTGCAACCATGAACGATACACCCATCACGGCAGAACACATCGCTAAATGGACAGCAAACGATCCGATGCTGTCACAAGTTCTACGGTTCGTGGAAGGAGGATGGCCTAACGATGTACCACGCGAGTGGGAGAGTTACTCTCGAAGGAAAGACGAACTGAGTGTCCAACACGGGGTGCTGATGTGGGGAGCAAGAGTCATCGTACCACCAAAGGGTCGTGACACGTTGTTGAAAGAACTACACGAGACGCATCCGGGCATAGTGAAGATGAAGGCGTTAGCCCGAAGCTACCTCTGGTGGCCAGGTTTGGACGCTGAAATCGAGATGTGTGTTAAGGACTGCACGACATGCCAAATACACAGCAAACAACCACCAGTGGCACCACTGCATCCATGGGAATGGCCGGGACGAACGTGGCATCGAATACACATTGATTATGCGGGACCGTTCGAGGGACGTATGATACTCATCATAGTCGATGCTCACAGCAACTACATCGATGCACACGTTGTATCAGCTGCGACAACCAGTGCAACTCTCACGAAGCTAAGACAGACGTTTGCGATTTTGGGTCTACCAAGCACAGTGGTATCAGATAACGGAAGCTGTTTCACCAGTGAGGAGTTTGAACAGTTTTATCGAGCTAACGGAATCAAACACATCAAGTCTTCACCTTATCACCCATCCAGTAATGGCTTAGCTGAACGCGCCGTTCAGACTGTAAAAGCAGGGTTGAAGAAGACAAATGGCAACCTAGAAGATCGTCTCTACACCTTCCTAGCACGCTACAGGGTAACTCCACAAGCTACAACCGGCAGAGCTCCAACAGAGTTTGTGTTGAAGACACCACCGAGCACACGACTGGATCTTCTACGACCATCCATTCAGAACCGAGTCTTGCGCAAACAGGAAGAAGACAAAGAACGCCACGACCAGAGAGCAGTGGAGCGAAGTTTCATGACAGGAGACCGTGTCTGGGCGTTGAACTTTCAGGGACAACCGAAATGGGTCGCTGCGGTGATAGAGAACCGGCTGGGTCCGCTGACCTTCGAGGTACGTCTGCAGGATGACAGAGTGTGGAAGCGTCACCAGGATCATTTGCGCGAGAGAAGGCCGATCGAGGCGACGGAAGAGCGTCTGGTACAATTGAGGGTTGAAGAACCTCAACTTCCACCGAGGCTTGCAGAACGTGAAGTACTACCTTGGTTCGAGCGAACAACATCAACACCACTATCATCTGGCAACTCGGACGTGACTACGGGTACCGCCACAGGAGAGGTGATCTCAAGACCAACAGTTGAACGGTCGCAGTCCTGTGTAGTACCAGACGTGGTAGTACCGCTGAGAAGATCACACAGAGTGGTGAAGCCACCGGACAGATTGAACTTGTAAACTTGTGAACTTGTCATAACGGTCAATGCATAGATCAAGATAGCCAGAATAGACTAGGTTTCGGTAGATGTGGCTAGTCGCGAGAGCACTAGATTAGTACTATAAACAATGGCATACTAGCTATCTTAGATATGACATTGATACGTATAAGGGACTCTTGTTTGCGTTAAAAGTTTACATTTTAATAATTATACTAATTATGTTCTTCTTAAAGGGGGAGGAATGTTAGATCCTTGATCGCGGAACCGTTTATCATGCCCCGTTTCCTCTTTTCCTTTTACATCTCAATGTGTCACAATAAACGTGTTCGTACTTTCTCTACGAGAATCTTAATTCTATAATGTCGCTGTACGCACAGCCCACGGCCAGTACACGACAGTCGGGAACCATTATGCATGCCTCATCAATTTAGATTTGCTTGGCACTGCAATATTGTCTACAGTAATTAAGCACAATGATAATGTAGCATCTAATCCATCTTGTCGCAGCCAGCACTTGGAAAAGCAAAACAGACCAGCGTTTACCTATATTGACTGTCTGATGGGAAATGTTGGTATGAAGAGGGGGGAGTTGCAAGTGGCAATAGGGGTTACAGGAACATACTGAGACAGATGGTTGGAGCCAATTGAGTACGATCCCAGAGGCCGACATGAGAAAGTGAGTAAGCAATGCATGATTTAAGGGATGGTATCATACGGTCGCAAAGTTTAAAAACTTTCAACCCCACTCACAACACGCTC
>OZ023215.1:9018739-9067670 GCA_963995525.1 Escarpia spicata | reverse complement strand
AGAGAGAGAGAGAGCAGCAGAGAGAGACAGACAGAGAGAGAGATGAGAGAGAGAGAGAGAGAGAGAGAGAGAGCCGAACCGCGACAACCTTTTGATGGTGACCAGTGTAACACGTCATTTGCAGAAGAAGTCGAACCAAGTTAACAATAAAAGTTAGAAAACAAGTTTGCCATGAGATAATTAAATTTACAGTGTACCATTCAACTCGGTATGTTGGACGATGACGTTATGCTGGTGATGCGGCTGATGCGGCTGCAATTGTTGATGTTGTTGTTTCTCCAGCAGTTCGTGGTTGCTAATTGTACGGAAGTCCTCGTTGGCCTCGACGACCGTCGTCACAAACCAGCAGCATATGTTAGTCGCAACAACATGCATAATGCCAAACCTCACCAACACCTTGTGCATGTTGATGACGACCTGATGGGTGAGTGAACCAGCGAAAGAGTTAACTGACCCACGAATAAATATATTAACTAACATATTAATTAGTTACCTAAGTAACATGGGAACAAACATATACCAAATGCCAAGTTAATTAAAGTAGCAATGCATCATGTTGTTAGAAAACTAGTTGGCGCGAAGCCAGACCATTGTCTAACAATGTGTGTGCACGTGTGTTTGTCTGCGCATTTGCTTGCGTGCATGTGTGTGAGAGCGTGCGTGCTGTGTAAATAAACTGCTGCCTATGCGTTTCTCCCGGAAGCAAGCTATGTCACTTCTGAAGAACTGATGTTATGCAATAACCAACGCATGTCCAATTTAGCAGAGAATCGAAATTGCCCAAATGAACGACGTTTTTAATGAAAGTGGACTGCTTATTATGCAGCCACTTTGGGAATGACATTAATAGGAATGTGAGCTATAAAATCCAAACTTGATACGATACGGAACCCTCGTACCGTGTCACACCCTGGTTTCTTCTACAAAGCTGACGATAAACATTATACATGATTAGTCCCTACAAAACACAAGTTTGCCTTAGAACGGTGCGGCCAATTTGTTACAAGGTTACCGAAAACACTGTGACCACCCGACTGCATTAAACCAGTCTCTGGTCTGAACTGATGGTGTGATTGGTTGACTATCTTACACGAAATGATCTGACTTAGTGAAATAGTCGAGGAGCTGTTATAGCGTCAATCACACAAGCAAGAGCCTGTTGAAGACTTGCTCTGCCAATTGCATAAAATCTTTTATGCAACTTGTCAAGTTGCATAAATTCAAACGTATGCTGCGCAATGCCCACCTTGTGGTTCTTGAAGACGAAGAAAGTCTGACAGAAAGTGAACGTGATGTGGGCAGCAGAGACGATGGCGTCAAGGTTAGTGTAGCAGATGACCCGATAGAGGGCGCCCTGGAATACCTGTGCGATGTAGAAGCCGTCGTGAATCATACTGCCGAGACCGAATCCTGCAAAACGACGAAACGAACAAGGAAACTGAACTCAATCATAAAACACAATTCTGTATTATGATAACAGACAACTGTTGAGTTAATAATAATAATATGGATGCTGTAAGCTTTCCAGAGCAGTCTCGATGGTGTTCGATTGAACAGGTCTGCCAGGGAGTAAAGTGTAAAGCGCTTTGAGCAGTCACGACGACTGGATACTGCGCTATATAAGAACTTACCTTTACTTTTTAGCAATAATAATAATAACAATAATAATAATGAAACTTCTTTAGCGCCTTTAACGGAAACGTCGAGCTCAGTAACGCGCAATACAACCAGGCATTCTCATGATCGTTCCTTGTTTCCTTCTTCCGTTACTGATTCCGTGTCACAATACGGGATCAATTGATTGTTAACCCATTAAATGAGTACATTTGGTAAAATTGTTGGCCATTTATCTTTTCCCACCCTTAGCGTGTTCTGCTGATTATAATGCAGACACATACAACGGAATAATATTAAAGTGGCCCTATATATATTGCGCTATTCCAGGGCAGACGTATTTTGTCGGCTGACGCTTGGCGATATGTTTGCCGTCGTTAGTTCTCGGGAACACAAGACAAGCGTGCGCTGAATCTAGTGATTGTGTTGTTAATAAGGATCTATTTATGACACATACTGTTGCAAACTAACAACACTAAATAAATAAATCCTAATAAACAACACAATCACTAGATGCAGCGAAAGTTTGTCTTGTGTTTCCGAGAACTAACGACGGCAAACATATCGCCTGCACGAGATTGTTCTATAAATAGATGCATACGCCAAGCGTCGGCGACAAAATACTTCTGCTGTGGATTAGCGCAATCTATACAGTGCCTCTTTAACAACAACGGATTTCCATGGCTTTAATGTTACACAACTGGTGTTGTGTACCAGCAAAGGTTCGAAAACGTGCATGTATTGTATAGCAAAGTTTAAATATAAACGCCTTCGCTGTCCGATTGCATCTAGTAGTATCACTTGCCAATTGCTCCTAGACGCAGATAGAAATTGATTCCTTCTTGGGCGTAGCTGACGGGAGGCGGCGGGCGGGATAAGGAAGGCCATTTGAAGCCTGAGGTGTCTATCTTTGAGCGCCGAATCTCCCCGTTATCATTTGGGATGTCCTTGTCAACTGTCATGATGACACCTGCAACAATGACGTACATTGTGCCTCTTAAGATAACTCGCCGGCCGTGTCCACTCATTACACTACACAACCAGCACAAGACGATCATGCGTATTCTAGAGCGAGGACAGTACGGTATACCTGCCAACTCTCTCGTGAAAACTGGGATTTTGGGTGTATCTCCCGGTCTCCCGGAATACAGGCAAATCTCTCGGATTTTCTCTGAAAATCTCCAACAATACATTACTCCGTCTTTGAAACAGCGCGACAACATGGGAGACGTGCTGAGACGTGCCGAGACGTGCTGAATCGCTGAATTTCTGGCAAACAATCTCCAACAGCACCCACCCCCCGTGTTCCGATATCAAGGTCTGCGATAGCGTGACACGGGAAGCGTGCCGAACTGCTGATGAATGTCCCGGATTTCAACAAGAAACGTTGGCAGGTATAGTGACGTATGCACGAGAGCATTGGTTGGTACTTCCGCACAACAATCAAATAACAGACGTGGATAGAATCTTTACATATAATGACCTAAGACGAAGCGTTTTGCCAAATTACTACTACGAAAATACATACAAAACAAACCAATACTTTTCTTGCCGTGATATATCACCGACTTTAAATACTAATTGATAACCGAGTTCTCGTCATTAGGGATATGATCTACTAACACCACTACTGTTTTCCAGTGCCACTAGCGTTATCACGTCTACAAAAATAAACGTTGTGACGATGATGTTTTCGATAATTATTGACGTAGACGGCGACGACGACGACAATAATAATAATACCATCACCACCACCAACAACGACAATAACATGCAAATAACAACAATTATAAGAATAGTTCTAGCTGACTGTGTTGAAGAAATTCAATGCATGCTGGCATACCGTCCGTGGTTTTGCCAACACCGTCAATCGAGGGACTGTTGGCGTTTCCGGCGTCGCAGCGGCTGCAAGTTCTCTCGGCATCGCAGCTGTTGCAGATAGGCCCGAGCTCAACGCACGTCTTCGGCAGACGAGTGATGTCGCGGTAGTCCTCCTTGTAACTCATCACGTAGAAGTGCATGTAGGCGAGGAACAGCACCGACACGCCGTAGATGTACAACTGGAACACCTGTCGGCAGATATCACTGTCCAGGTGAAGGTTAGTCACCATCATCATTTCATTATGAATGCATTCCATCGACCAATAATCACAATAGTCGTTATTATAATCGACCTAATGACGACGATATACTGACTTTCGTATGCATTTCATACTAGAATTTCCATATTTGGTTTCATGCAGAGAAGAGGACAATAACAAGTATGAGCATGCTGATGAAATGATGGCGCGACAAAATTACCAGCCATGCAAAAGTGCGTTGGACATGAAATGACAGGGGAAGACCGAACGGTTTAGCGGAGTTCTACATTCTGCAGTTGATAGACAGAGCTAAGATGAAGTGTGGAATACGCGTCGCTTAGATACTGTTGTGTGGGTCGGGTTGTGGTAAGAAATCAGTAATGGTTATACCGAATAACTAAAACGTATTCTTATTTAGACTTAGTTCCTCCTGTTCCATTCGGGACACTGGGTAACATTTCTGCCAAGTCTTCTATAAAATGTCTTGTACCAGGTCTTTGTCTTTTCCTGTTCCCATTTTCTTGGACCACTGTTTCGGTACAAGTGAAAGTCTCTCCCTCGGTACATGCCCAGCTACGTTCCTTCGTCTATACTTGACGATGTCATGCTGTCTCTCCAGACAGTCTCACAGGCATATATCGCTGTTGTTATAACAATTGATAATTTTATGTAAAGACGAAACATTGTAACCTTTCTGATGGTGGTACAGGACCACATAGGATGTAGACTTTGGAACACTGCTGACTCCTTACCTAACCTCACTCACACATCTGCTTCCGCGTCGCCTTCCCTAGAGATGTAGCTTCCGAGGTCATGCTGACAGATCGCAATGTGGGGGTCAGATCCATCACCAACTGACATCGTTTTGTCTTCTCATAGCTGATTCTTAATCACAAATTTGACACTTCATATGTATGATAAGCTTGTAGTTATCAGTATGAAATATTCAGATGTACATCAACAACGCTGCACGACTTACTTCAAGGAAGTACGACTCTCCAAGCTCGTTGTCGGAGAGGACGATACTAGTCGGGAAGACGGCGCCGAAGACTGTCAACACAAGCCCGTACATTGTGCACAGGATGTGGGTGGTCGCCGACCTGGTCGCAAAACAGTCGTGTAATGATTTTAATCTGTATGACACAATACGAATATTTTTATTGCGCCATGATTCTCGAGAACCCGAGGTCAGAAATACATTAAAACCAAGGTATTAGCCAGTCATCAATTGGTAGAAACTATTAAGCTTTTCTCGGAATGATGAATAAACTGAGGAATAAAGGAGGTCGCACATGGCCGAAGCTACATATTAATATGCTAAATTGGGCGTATTGCATGTATAATGAATCAACAGCGAGGCGCCGCATCGATGCCTAGGTACTACTGCACTACTACCGTTTCTATTCTACATATGCGTCACTGGAACATTGGCCTACTGCCTACCAATTAGCGATTAATTCTAGAAAACATAAATATAGTTATTTAGAGTTATGTACTTATGTGTTTTATTTATGCTCAGCTTTTGTAGAAGGCCTTTCACTTACATACCTGTGTGAATTGAATGGCAATCTCCAGATAATTCCACGTATTGATGATAATGGATGTATTTGGTTTGTTGCTCCGTGGGTAAGCTAGTGGTTATTATATGTGTATAGACTGACGTAAATTTATGCCGCGTTTATACGAGGCAATGTTGTCGCATATAAGATACAGCAGAGCCCATACTGCCACGCTAGCGTGACCTAATCATTCACGACAGAACACGCCAGCAAGACAAAGACGAGTTGTTGAGCTATGGCACAAGTCGGTAGCAGTAGGCTTTACAGTATGTGTTGTAACGACTCATACGACAACACCGCGAAAACGTGACTTTAGAAAGTCACCGTTCTTATATTACGCTCACGAATGCGCCTGATAATAAAAACAAGTATTGCAATCAAACACAGGAAATGATACTGCAATACCAGACAGGAAAAGCTTGCGACGACGAGCGCCAGACATGCTCGACATGACCTCACGATGTGGACACGTTTTTTTATTTTTTCATCGTACCATAGGCGCGGGAGCAGGGGGCAAGGGGCAGCTGCCCCCCGGAATTTTGCTGGGGGTAGACCTATTGTTCTGCCCCCAATAAATATGAGCCTGAATACATATGACAAGTAATTGTCAACAGACCCCCTCGACTTTCGATATCATCAGTCGTGAGCGGAGCAGCTGAAGTTACGACGGCGCGGCGGCGAAAAATGTTCAACAGCACCCCCACAGTCTTTAGATGACAGGACAGCGGAGCGGAGCGTAGTGGTGCTGAAGCTCCGGTTCTCAGCGTCCTCATTATTAATTTCGTTCCCGCGCTAGTGCATCGTACCACCGATTATGCAAAAAGATTAATTACATAGGTAACATACATTGTAATTATTTTTTTAGATACGATAAATGCATTTACGATGGACGGACCTGCACCGCCAACACAGATACCAAAACAAATGCTCATGCTCTGTTTGGTTCTGACAATCTAAAAAGACATAATATTCCCATTCCATAGATATCATGCCTCCTGTGTTTATCGTTGTTCATTACTTTGTACACGCAACAACAGATTGTTGAATTATGCCCCATTTACAAACCAAGCTGCGCAAGAAAACGTTCACACTAGCTGTCACATTCATTTTACTTACTCTTAACATGGATAATTGAATAATATAACATATAACTCACTAAAACGTGTGCCTAACTTGTAATTTGAGAAAAATGGACTCGCCTTGACCTTCGACCGCGTATCTTTATTTTTATATATGATAATGTTTCACATGGATTTTGGAGGTGTTTTTCGTAAATGTCGGAATTCAGTACAAAGGGAAAACATAATCAAAATTACTATTGTAATTTGTATTACTAAGCTTGATTACGAACATTTTAAGAATACATATGTTTCTATTTATTTATTTATACAATGGCTGTTTGAAAGAGTCCTCCACGTTTTTAGTTCTTAGTACAAAAAGGCTGCTCCGTGGGACACAAATACCGGCCATATGTGGTGAGCAGGGGCCAAACTATTAATATGCTATCCTTACGAAAACATCGAATACCAAAATGTTGATACTCGAATTGAAAACGCGCTAGACTTTGAACAGTAAACAACGATTGACACCAGTTGCCTTGCGACTTTGCCCATTCAAAAAAATGTGTCGCAAAACGTTAAAAACGTGCCAGTCAACGGGTCCTCTTCCCGCTCTCTGTAACCAATCTTCTGATTCTCCGCCAAAGTGCTTCAGAGAGTGGGACACAGCGCATGCGCAGTGGTCAATGTTCGTGTCGCCTCTCTTATTATTGCCACTTGCATAAACATCTGTGAGTAGGCTTCCCCTTAGCTTGCCGATTTTAGCATCATGACCGTCAATTGACGTCCATATCAACAGTTAGGTTATTTTCTGATTGCGGTCAACCTACTTAAAGGGAGTCTGTCGAACTCTTCATAGGTTAAGAGGTTGGTGTACGTTTGTGAGTCAAGGCACTCGAGAAATTCACTTGACACAATAGATTTATAAGCTTACCGGAGTCGATATTTGCTGCTCGAGTTACTCCGTTGCTCTTCACAAATGCAATCCTATATTGCGAGGGCCGTTGTAAAAGGGATGTTTACTTGGTACTAGTTATTTACTTACGTAGGCCTGTTTGCTCGCTGGGAGCATGGACCATCGACCATGGTCCTCCACTGTTGTCGGTTTAATGCAATTTTCTAAATTTCTTTGCAGGTTTTCCCCATCTGCTTTCTTTCGCTTTCCGTGTTTCTCGACCTTCCTCTTCTTCTCTTCCCTGGGGTTCCATGTAATTGTTTGTCGTGTGAAGTTTGTTGCAGGTTTCCTCAGGGTATGAACTAAGCACCTCCGTTTTATCTTCTTTATTTCGTTTTTTATTTGTAGTTGTTTGGTTTGTTACCAGTGGTATAAAGATAATTACATAACAATATAATAACGTGTTCAAATTAGTGTTAACGGAAAATGACGGAAAATAGATTCTCACTGCTGCTAACGTTATAAGTCTTGCTATTATTATTGTAATAACATATATCTTAGTATGCATACTACGTGTGCACGTGATATGTTATAATTAATGGAAGTACAATATATTTTTAATGTATTGACTTTATATAACAACTACCTGATAAATTATTTACGTGCACATTTAATCCAAAAGAGGAGCTACTAATTAAGCTCGGATGGCCTCCTGTCATTCGAACATGAATTTCAAATACACGATGGGATTGTGAACATTTATTTTATTTTTGAAATACATTCGCATGCACACACACACACACACACACACACACACACACACACACACACACACACACACACACACACACACACACACACACACACACACACACACACACACACACACACACACACACACACACACACACACACACACACACACACACACACACACACACACACACACACACACACACACACACACACACACACACACACACACACACACACACACACACACACACACACACACACACACACACACACACACACACACACACACACACACGTGGTGTGTGTGTTTGTGTGAGATAATTATCTTTCCTGTTGCCTCATTACTAGAGACAGACAAACAATGATGGTAGCGTCCAGTAAATGTGATTAGCATAAGCCATCTTGCAAACAAAGTAATCCTTTTATCTGGTTGTCGTGTTCCTGCACGCTGAATGATGTGTTATACAATACAGTTCAATAATCATAAAAGGGATGTATGATTGGGACAATATCAAATAGAATACGTTTTCCACGATTATATACATACTCCTGGTATTTATTCCGTTGTGTTTTGAATTGTATTTAACTCCTGCTTTTAATTCCAATCCACGTTGACGTAGCCTTACTGCGAGCGCATCTCTGTGTCATTAAACAGATAATAACCGATAAACGTATTGATCAAGCCATGGTCAAATGGTGGTCAAACAGTACAGTGTCACTTTGACATATTTGTATCGTGTGTAGGTTATGGTGTCATGATAGAAACATTTTCATCACGAGGGGTAATATTTTAATGTTGTTAGATGACGTGAAACATTGACAATTATTGGTTGATGTTCAGAGACACTGTTATCATTACAACGAACGCACCGTTTTTTAAATTCCCGACAATATCTCGGGTTATCAACTTGGCCTGTGAATTGCTACAAATCCCACTCCAATTGTATTAACAAGTGCATCGTTCGCCATACACCACCATGTCCATATCTAGCTGTGCAGATTTGTAAAATCCACGTAATGTCGGCATTGGTAACTTGATGCGGTTACATTTTTTTTTGTAACAAAGTTTATTTGATTTGTAAGGCGCTGAGTACTTGCGCAACGTTGGCGTATATTAGTGAATATGGTCAGCACGTTGTTAATTATTCTACTAGCAGAAGACTTTGCCATAGCTACAACGCAAGCGTATTGAAGCGAAGCTTCGCACAAATCTCAATAAGGATGACGTTATGGAGCTATTCAAACTATTGTAACAACAACAACAACAACAGCAGCACCAAGACGGACTCGGCCCAACACGCGGCCTACGCAGACTGATGGTTCGGCCCACGCCGACGGATGATTCGGCCCACTTAAAAAAAATCGGCAGTGCCTTGTATGCTTTGCATGTATGGTATTTTGGTATAATATATGTTAATAAAAATAACAACTTTTTGACGAATGTGTCGATCTGCTTTCCAGAATAAAATCTGACTGAGAGCTTAGGAAGCCAATGTACTGGTGTAATTAATGTTGCATTATTCTAATAAATATATCAATTATGCGACTAGATATTTTAAAATATATCGTTTTCTCGACTTTTTGTATTAAACAACTGCTGGTCTGTCCAATTGCCTGCTTCGTTATTATCTTATTTTCAAACATACTCGAAATTGCCCGATCTTCCCCCGTGTCCAGGAAGCAAGTTTGAATAATGTTTTAATTTATAATTTAGTTAATGCCTGTTTATGTAATCATTTCTAAAAAGGCAATTGAAGCAACAACGCATGGATCGTCAAGCATGTTCCTCGACCGAAATTTAGGGCACAGTCACAAAAAGAACATCTGCACGAAAACTAGCATAATAATGTAATATTGCTACAGATCTTATCCAGACCCATTGGCACGTTATTTAGTGCAAAGGTATTTGTAACGTGATTATAAGAGACCCATTAGAACTTGGTGTGCAACCATATCATTTTATAAACAGTGCAACCAAAATATAACCCAGCATCGTGATCGTTTCGCAGATAATGCAAGAGTAGATAATGCGTGCCCTACAACATTACGTGGCGCAGAAACAACGACAGACAATCGTACGGAGAGACAGAAAAACCGACATACACACAGGCATCCAGTCACACACACACCCTCTGTACGTACTTCAATAGGGCGGTTCCGTCGTTATCGCGGTTATACTTGGGGACAAGTACAGTAGGACTTCCGTTTTTCACGGGCTTCTTGTCTCCTTGTTTCGTGTTCGCAGCATTTTCGTCTTTGTCTCCGCTGCCCCGATACATTTCTCCGATGCGGCCTGTCATTGTGCGTAGCTGCAACATGACTTCTCAGAATACGCAATGTCCGCCAAACAATAAATGATAAACACAGATGTAAAGGCGACACCTGGTTACTTGACGTGTAAGTGTGTCACGTCGTGGGCCTTCAGTCGGAGAGTTGTCGACACTTTACACAAAGTGGCCACCAGCACGCTGCACTTGTAAACACGTTGCAGAGGCGACCACGTGGACAGCGTTTGTGTTTATTCTAAACCATTGTCTATGTTTCGATGGAGTATGGTCTGGCGTCGTATGAATAACGAATAATTTAAAATAGAAGTGGAATAAGCGCTAATTAAGTAAATCAATTGTACAGTTTTTCGCGTTTTCACGAGTTATGTCGTCCCCAACTGATTGGCCGTCATCGAAACCTCGGGACAATCGCAACACATACGGCTAACTTTATAAACAATCGATTTACGTCTGTCTAACTGAACAAGGACGGACTAACCTAGTGAAACGCCTGGATGGAAATTCAAACGGCATATAAGCCATACACGTAAATGGGAACGAACTTGAAACTGTCGAAAACATAAAAATATCTCGGTACAACGGTGTTGGATGAAGGATCAAAACCGGAAGACCTTTCAAGAACTGAACAAACCTAGCTAAAATCAATGTGAAAATACAACAAAATCAGCTTGAAAATCAAAATAAGACTTCCGTGTGTACTTGTCATATCGACCTTATACTGTACGGTTCCGGGAAATGGACCTCGACAGCAGAACTAAAAGACGCTTAGGAGATGAGATGTTACCAAAACATTTCGCCCATCACATATGCATACAATATCACCAATCAAGTCAGAAGTTGCTGTTGAATTTTTTTCGTGACTTCAGCTTCTTCTAAACTATGCAGGAGTGCATTCAAAAAAGTCTAGGAGGCACGCCAAATTCCAAAGGTTTAGGCCCTCTCGACCCATTTATCGGATAACACGAAGATATTCTCTCTATAGCCTGACGACGAACGATATGTCACAAGATATACTGACCTGGCAAAAACCATCATCCAAGACACAGTAAGAGGGAAAAGATGTGGAGGCAGGCAAACAATACATTGACAACATTAGAGAATTGACAGGCCTCGATTTCTACAAATCACAAATGGTAACACAAGAGACCGGCAAAGACAGATTGTGCAATTATCGTCCAAGATGCCCCCAACGACCCCGCACGGTTACGGGATAGGTGAGGTATACGTACATGACAACTCTTAACCGAGGAGGAATTTCTAAAACAATAATGGCGTTACGTTTTTGTTCGAAAGTTCGTAGATTAATGTAGTCAGGTTCACAATGTTAACATTTGTATTTTCGTTCATTTTTGTTGGAGATTTGCAAACTTATACATGTTTGGAAACGTTCTGATACAGTAAGTCTGAAAACAAATGTTTACATTTTTAAAGGTATATTTGGCGGTCATCTTGGATTTGTATAATGGTGGACACCGAAAACCTGTATTTCTCAATATCGCGGCTGCTAAACCACTCAGCCGTTTGATTTTGGTAGCTAAACTTACATATTGAGGGGCAAGGAATCCAATGGAAACAATTACAATCACCTAAACATAATGAAATTACTAGTTTATGACAGTTATACATGTTATGACTAAATAAAATACATATAGCACAGCGCATAAACACATGTGCACATTTGAAACAAGTATGTGCCTGTACTTTCATTTATTAACTCTTATAACCATCACACCAGCATCAGTATACTGTTGCGTGTATTTCACACATGTCCGGTTTGTCACAATACTGTTGTGACCAGGTATACTGCACATTAGTTATCATTATCGTCGTCGGATACACGATTTTTAAAGTGCGAATCGTCGTCATTCTCTCACTCTGTGCTACACAAGCAGAGGTTTGTGCATTGCAAGTCCTTGCATTTGCAGGAACACCTCTGTGATGAACAGTCTCCTTTGCATTGGCATCGTACCATCTGAATGATGGCTTTGGGTGCTGGAAGGGTGTCAGTTGTGGTTGGCGTCAGCTGTCCATCGGCAGTCTTGTGGTAGCCATTCTGCAGTGGGTCCAAAACACCTACTGAGCAGTGCTGGCCTGGCCCCACACTCTAGCCTGCAAGTGTACTCTCAGTATGTGCTGGTTGAGCACCCCAATTGTGGGTGGTAGCTTGTCACTCTCCGCCATGTGTTTACAGAAGAGGTGCCATCGCAATTCTGGAATGCGATTGATTTGGATGCCCTTGGGACAACATGCAGCGCATACGAATTTAGCCAATGTAGACTGCAGATCTTCTGCCATTTCACTGGCTGCTGATAACATATAAGGGCATTGCATACGGTGGGGTGGTCACAGGTTCCTCTTGGTGACCTTGTGGCGGAATGGCCCCACCTTTTTGTAATTGCATGTGTCTATTGGTGGTGGAATGTTTGTATTGTTTGCTTAGGTTTATATTCATAGTGGTTTTATACTTCTATAGCGACAAATAATGTATGTCTGTATATTGTCGTCATGTTGTAGGAATGTGTGCCTGAGAAACTTTGATGGGGCTGTACAAGGGTTCAGTTTCCCATCTGGTTTGCATGTTATACATCACATTCCTACTATCTTTATGCCCAAAAGTGGCTGCATTAGAAGCAATCCACTTTCCAATAAAAACGTCATCCTTTGGCCAATTTCAATTCTCAAACTACAATGGGCTTGTGTTGGTTATTGCATAAAAGGGCATTGACCACGTCAGCGCCGGCCTCAAAAAGATCTTGAACTATGTAGCCTTCTTTATAAAACGGCTCGTAAGAACTTGTCATGGAAATGCCAACACTTCAGTCGCTTATGAACAAAACCACATTACGACTGAAGCCACAACATGGAATTCAGGCGAGGGAAATACAGGAGAGGGAAATTGTGTATTTTGCGAACTAATATTTCTAATGCAATATCAGTTAAATAAACGTACTTTACTAGATGTATTGCTTATTGAAACGATCAATTGTTAAAAGTGTTGACTTAAATACTAATACTAATAATAAAGTATGTCACGTTATGTTCGAACGTTTATGAGACCCTAATCGGCTTGTAATGCTTAACCCGTTATTGGATGAATTATTTTAACTTTTCCAAATAAAAAAGTCTTCACCACCTATGTCATGATGTCATATCCAACAGACCATATACAGAGAACATTTATATGAAATAAATATTTATATACACTAACTTGATATAGCAGCACTGATTTTGCATTGATTGTAGTTTTATCATATATGCCATAGAACAAGCAACACGTATACAACTGGTACGTTGCCTCGGGGCAACAACGTCCTTAAACGCGTATGTGGGTAAACACACAAGACGACAGCACACCTTTGGGATATCATCGAGGTTATTCACTTTCTCAGTTTACGTGATCAAATCAATTGTACTGCCTAATTCAACAACCCCTAAGTCTATTGTTTGGAAATATATTTTATTGAACCAACAGGTGTCGCTGCCATCTATCTGTACTGCCACATAATGATATCAGTGACTAATCCCTGCTATCCTCGTTTTACTTGGCGCCCTGAATGGCAAACTATACTTAAGTCCACGCGGGTCATGGCGGGTTTCTAGCCAATGAACAAACCGGTAAGAAACCACGTGACCTGTCTGTTTTTCACAACAGCAAGCGCAGCCTCCATTTTTTCTTGTAGTTTTGATCGGTTTTTAGTGTATACGAGTGCGATTTTTAGCTATTTAAAATGGATACTGAGCAAAGCAGAAAGCGTGTTAGAAACCTTGAAACGTGGGCGAAGCAAGTATGTCATCGGCACAGGAACAATGGGAAGAAAAATGTTGGGCGAATTGGGAAAGCAAAAGCGGCTGCTCGATTCGAAAAGTCTTTTGCACAAAAAGAGAATTATTAACTAATTACCTAACTGCGACCTTAATTAATGCGTAAGTAATTATCGTTAAAATCTTTACAAATGTACATCGAAGATGACCTTAGGCAACTGGTCAGTCGAAATAGTAAAACAAAACTGGTGTACGAACTTACGAAGCAAGTTACCTGTGGAATATACTGTTCAAACTTTGAATGCTTTAGTCTCACTTCTTACAAATATGGTCTTAGGTGGTTGTTGAACTAGGCAGCACAATTATTTCCTTTGCTTTGATCATCCTGGCTGCAACGTTTGTCACACAAATGAACCTGGATCCAAAGGGCGCATTCTATTGTGATGAACATAGTTTGTTTTGCTTGAATCTGGGTAAGTGGTAATCCACACAGCAGTGCTTCTCAACCTTTTTAAGTTTGCGGCACACTTTATAGTTAGCTGGATCCTCGCAATACACCGAGTCACGTTTTACTACGTCACAATGTATTGTAATGTCACCATCCACTAGTCATCGGATGGAATGGTAAAGTATCGTTTTCCCCACGGATGAGATATATTTTTTAATAAACGTATTGCACACACACAATGATTTAATTCCAAGTGCCATACGAAGTATTAGTAGTAGACGGTTTATTGCCAAGTAGCATTTTAAAAATGTACACGAATTTGTGACGTTATGGCGTAACAACTCAAGTACTCTTTATAACATCCAATACTCTTTTTCAGGCTTGTCTCCCCTAACCACCAACACACACAAATATACAGATCAGAAACATTATAAAACGTGTGTAAGCTAAAAACAAAAGGCGACTGCCAACAAATGTTAAAGAATATCACATATCTCTAGACATAAAGGTACTAACTTGGTAACTAAATATATATTAGTATAATAACAGTAAAAATCCATGAATGTAGCATCAGAACCGTCTAAACCTAAACACCTCAACAAAATAAAACAATATATAGTGGTAGTTAAATCAGTAAAACACGAGTGAAGACACAAGAACGGAACTGGCAGAAGACATACTTATGTACCGAGGAGTACCTCTCCGTTCAAGTGTCTTACAGCCTGCGGGTAAAAACAATATCTAAACATCGTTGTTCTAGTCTTAATACTATTAATAATGTAAATTAATACGGATTGTAGTTAATTTTGAATATGTAGCTTAACTACCATTAATTATTTCAAGCAGATTATAAACGTAATATGTTTCCAAATACGTCTCTCAATTAATCATTACAGATCACAATGTGTCTAGGCCGGAACGTTTATTTGGCACTACTGAGAAATCTGCGCCTGTCTTGGGGAACAGAGACGCTTAACGGTCGGTTCTGTGCTATAAAGAGTTACACGAAGTTCCTGATCCATGACCTCTTCTTGGTCTTGATGAGTGTTAATTTCGAGAAGCTGACCTCACACAGTTATGTTGGTGAAACTGGCAGCAACACATCAATGGCGCGACCAGCCCTGGTTGGACACACCTTTCTCCGGCGTCTTCTGTGTTGTTCCGCCTCTCTGCTCTCTTTGGAAGTTTGCCTGCACTTATCCTTGCCAAAAATAATGTGTCCAGGAGTACATAAAAGAACATATGTTTGAGGTGCGGTCGCTCCTGAGGTCTACCAGTTCCTCTCCATCGTTCAGAGGAAGCTCCCAGCGGAAGCCTCTGCAGATGACGCGAAACGATCACGAACCCAGTCATACTCTTCTGTACTGGTCAACTGGAAATAATGCTGAAACTTGTGGTGAAGTATACCTAGATGTTCTGCTATCACATTCATCAGTTTCTGTTCAGGGTGTGTGTTATTTGACCGTTTACACATGTGCAGTCAGCCGCGTACTAGTTCTTTTTGCCATAGGTGAAGTTTGGATTTGAACCCATTTAGCTTGTTCTTACATGTAAGGACGTTTTCATCCCGACTTTGCATTCTTCAATTCAGTTCGTTGATATTATCGAAGATGTCAGCGATGTATGTAAAGTTTGCCACTGAGTAATTGTCTTGCAATAAATTGACATGCTGCAATTCCTCATGCAACAACGTAAACTCTTGAAGCTGATCTATCAGCTGAAACATTCTTAACAGGACTTTGCCTCGTGAAATCCAGCGAACCTGTATGATAAAGGAGAGCGTGGTGTTCTGCTCCCATCTCCTCGACTGAGAAGGACTGTCATACGTTGTGGTTAGGGAGTGGGGTCGTAGTCTAGGGCAAGTGTGACGTAGCGTTACATGGGAGTGGGGGTCTTTGGGCAAGCCACCCGTAATGATGTTTGAAGTATGATTACATGTCCTACTTATGATGAGGGTATATGTGTCCAAGCAAACGTAATTTTTACTGGGGGTGTACATGCAAACGTTATTAAGCATGGCAGTGTGTGGGTCTCAAGGTTCCTAAATATTACAAGCTGTCATGCATGCCAGGTTTTTTAATAGTAAAAACGTATATATATATATATATATGCAAGAAAAAAGCTGGCGAGAACTAATGGTTTTCATGAATGAAGAACTCCACGAATTTCTGCTCTTCCTCCTTGTTCCTTGTACATGGTGAAGGTCAAGTACTGTATTTTGAACCACTCTTTCTGTTCTTTCTCTCCATAACTTCCTCTCAGCAGCTCCATCTCTCCACCTTTCATCTTCACGCAATCGTCTCATGTCCCTCCTCATACAGTCTTCTTACCTCAATGGTGGCCTGTCCATTCTCCGGCGTCTTTCGTGTTGTTCCGCCTCTCTGCTCTCTTTGGAAGTTTGCCTGCATCCGTCCTTGCCAAATGGCCTGCCCATCTCATCCTGCTACTCACCAGGTTTCCTGTTGGGCTGCACTCCAAACCAACCTCTTTCCTCAGGTCGTTCATCCTTCTTCTGTCCACCATCATTGATTAGTCAAACTCGGTTGTTCTCAAAACTTGCAGCTTTTGTTATTGTTGTTGTTCTGTCAGCGCTACTGTCTCCAAACAAAACACGCATGCCGATGTAATACATGCTCTCTGGACTTTCCCTTTCAGCTTTCTCGAGATTTTTCTGTCCATCATGACTCTCCAAGCATAAGCCCCTGCTTGTATTCGGCGTCGCACCTCAACCTCCGTATGCCCATCTTTTCGATTTTGACAAAACAAGTGCGACTTGTATGTTGGTAGCGGTATTGATTTACCCTGAACGTTCGTTGCAATGTTTACATTTCTTATATAATTTATGTGCCAACTACGTAAGTTAACCGCACACGCCATATTCGTCATGGCACGGTGGTCATAAGCAAACAGTGGCGCCACATAGCGAATGAAGAAGCCGTATTTTGTGAGTGGATATAAACTAAGTAAATCACAGTTTTAATTAATGTAGGGGCAACATAAAAGAGGTTATAATAAAAAAGTAATGTTGCAAAATCTTAAAATAGAACATTTAACAACAGACAAATATAGCTTATACATTTAGACTAACAGAAACATGTTGGATACCTTGCAAATTAATTATAAATACGTTTTCAATGAGGAATGTCAACTCGAACAGCCTGTTTTGGCCTACCGGACTTAATGCATGACCCCTTAACGAAAAACATGTTTGACATAATAATATCACATTTTGGTTTAGTCTAAATTGTACATGTTTACACTTAACAATGCATTATTCTACTGTAGCTTCACAAATACAACGTTTCATACACCCGAGCGCAATAAATAGTCTAAAAGTATAATGACCGATACTCCCATATTCATATATATTATATAGTTTCATGGCAACATTTGTTTCCTCGTAATCAGACCTTGCACTGTTTCATTGTTTTATTGTGCGCTTGGTTTAGAGAGGCTTGCTCAACAACCTTCGCTGGGTATTCGTGAATCCCATTTTTTTTAAACGTCTCTGATTTCACATGGAAAAGTCAGCGGGCATATAGTCCGGGTGTTGACCAGTGAAGCATGTCTTGGGGCATGCACGATGTTTTGTTTTTGCATTTTGGTTATCTTCTGACCTTCTAGGTCAATAATCCGACTGATTTCACCCAGGTACCCATGGGATTTTTTGTATAAACCCATTAATATACAAATTAGTTATAGCTATTTAAATACATACCACTTTTCTGAATATCTTGAATTGTAAACATCCAAACAATAAAACTAATGTGTCCAAACGTATGTTTTCAGGGTGTCTGGTTATGATTACGTCAGTGAAGACATTCTAGGATGCAAATGTGTCGCATGAATATACAAATTAGGTCTGATCTCACATTTTTTTTCTATATCTGCTCAATAGGCGAGCGGTAGGCACTACCCATTGGACCGACTTAAATGCCATTCCCCATATACAAGTCAAAATGATATAATCATTTGAAAGCCATAGATATAAATACATATGTTGCAGCAAGTGGCATGCGCGGTGCACCCAAATATTCGAAGCGTCTAATTGTGGGTAGATGTCAGTACTACTCCTGGGGACAAGTCCGCTGCTACAGGAAACCATGGAGATGCCAGTGTCACGCAAGTCCTCTAAGGACAGGAGGTTGCCTATTGTACCTGACAGATAACGACTGGGCCAGGGCAGAAGTATGCCAGCGGTAGCCTTACATGCCTTCCTAGATCTTTGCAATGTGCTCCCGTTATATGTCCTTAAATCTTTCGAATGAGTCCCCGTTTTGGCCAGTCTCAACGGGTGGAACTGGATGTTTTCGTGAGCTTAAAATGTCGCCGCGACAAATATGCAACACCCCCATACACATACCCTGTCTTCCAATATCATGATCAGACAGCGGAGTCGTGGTGAAGTTGGGGCTCAGCCCATCCAATATGAATTTCCTTCCGGTGCCAGTGGATATTTTGGCAAGGTTCAAGAGCGGGTTCAATTGAAGGTGTTGCCCCCTTAGACAACCCTCTTTGGATGTGTGCGGTATCTAAACCATTATGTGGCATTGCACATTGTCAATAAGTCGGTGATAATAAAACGAAATCCACAGAGATAAATTTGTTACGCATTAGGGTAAGTCATTAGATATTGTTCCAGTTTGCAAATCGTACCTCTTTGATTTCAGAAAAGCTGTTGTATGAAGCCTTTTGATTGGTCGTTATTTTGGTAGCTTCCGGCTCTGATTTTATGCATAATATCGGTTTAGCGTTATGAGACAGTCTAGTATGCAAAATACATTACATAGCATCGTGTGGGTAATTATTAATTTATAACATTTCAATAACATTATTTGTGTCATCTCTTTTAGTTTGAGCGACGACTGTTTAACGGCCTAATTTTGCTACACACATACTATTTTATGACATTTCAATAATATTTAAGCAAAACGTGTCACTGCGATCGTTCATCTCCGTATACACTAAAAAAAGACACAATTCTGCGATGGACTAAATGTGACGTTATGCCGACTGATTCACAAGGTCGTTGTCGAAATCTCCAAACTTCCACTTCCATACCTGAAAACAATTATCAAATCTCTCATACCGTTGTCTCAGAGGAGACACGTGTGAATTATATAAGATCCTATCAGGACAGAAATATTCGATGCAGTAGTCTCATCAAGACTAGAGACAGTGATGGACAACGAATATGACACGAGAGGACACGACCTAAAACATAAGAGCCGGAAGGGGCTGAGCCCCCAACATTTAGTGAGTTATGTAGATGTTTGGTAAAGTGTTAGCAACCTTCGACCTAAACATGTATCATCTTATGCTAGATACCTGAAAATGTTCAGCAGCACCCACCGTCTTGCATTGTTAAGTTCGACAACCATAATTGACAGCTCCGCGAAAAGTCTCCAATGACATATCTACCCCCGTCCTTCGATGTCATGTCCGACAACATCGAAGAGGTGAGAGACAGACTGGCAAAAACCTGGAATGTCACCGCAAAGACTCCATCTATTCAAAGAAAGATGTCGATTAAACACCAGAACACATTATGTCGTACACATACGGAACGGCCTTCCACGATCTGTGGCGGAGACCTTTCGAACTTCACTTGTGGAAATTAACACCTACATTTTCTGAAAAATGTTGAATTTTAAACCCAACTATACAAACAACTAATCGCATGAAATGAACGAACATGTCCGTCATTGGAGGGACGAAGTACAGGCAAGGTGCAGTTGGGTGGTTTTGGCGAGGCTCAACGGAGGTGCAGTTGGAATTTAAAAACGGCCACCATTTACACAACATTATACACAGCGACCTTTATAAAGTTAGTTGTACTAAAATTATAATATGTTTATTGACACTGTGACTGTATATAAGCCCAAAGTATATCCTACCTAGGTTAAATAAGTCACCAAGGCAAAGTCGACAATGGCTGCTGTATTGCTGCATGATATCTCATGAATCAAACATGTTCGCATACATGCAGTTGTCACTTTATACATTTTGCCTGATGGTTTTGTCACAAACACACACTTTTTATGGCCAGAATTTCAACAAAGTATACTTCAATTGCGCCTTCCGTACAACAGTTGACCACTCAATGTGTCCACTGAAAAAAACTTAATAGCTCTAAATAACTATAGCTATTTTTGTGGTATTTAAGAGAAACATCGTCAAGTGGTTGCCCGGTAGCTAATGGTCCAAGCGCGCGTGAACGTAGATAGAGGCTTGTGGTTCTCGGCACTTGTGATGAGCTACACCTAAAGTGCCTCTAATAAACACTACTTATATTCTTCATAGCATGTTTCCTGGATCACACGATTGCAACACAAATCGTATTTTCATTTTGTGAAGTTGACCATCAAATGGCGGAGATTTGTGGCGCCACCTTCACAGAAATAAGCTTCGGTCCGCTCGACACAAGATGGCGTTGTGTTTGTTAACATCTTCACCAAAATACGCCTTAAGGGATTGAATTAACAGAATCCATGATGAAATATCAGAGAGCGAGTTCAGCGAACAAGAAGCCTGACGAATATAGGTAAACGATATTCTACATTCTGTTTCCACCCGCCATTTTTGTAATGTAGTGCCCTACTTTACCTATCGAGTTGGAGAATGGTTTTTTAATTTTATGGGTTTATCAGCTGATGAAGTGCACTTTGTGCATGCAGTCATTTAGTATTGTATATTTCCTCTGTCATGCTGAGGTTAAAGCACGAATAGCTTGTGTGGTTAATGCTTCCATTTGCATGGAAATGTTGTTACGTTGGATGTGAAATAATAATAATAATAATAAATAACTTCTTACGCGCCAATATCCTCAGACAATCCGAGCTCAGTGGCGCACCAAAACCAAAGGATTAAGCATTCTCGTACTCGTGTGATAGGCGAAAGTCGTCAACAAATGGATGGATGTGCTAGGAAGCTAGGGAGTATAGGCGATATTGAAAACACAGGTTTTGAGTTGACCACAAAATGTAACAATATTTTCTGCTGATTTAACACTAACGGGAAGCGAATTCCATATAGTTGGCGCGGCAACTGAAAAAGCGCGAGTTCCAGCCTTAGTCTTAACTCTAGGAACAGATAGCAACTTCGAACTAGACGATCGAAGTTGTCTGGCTTGTCTAGCTGGTGTGAGCATTGAGTGTAAATAACTAGGTTTATATGGATGAAAGGGCTTGATAGGTGATTGTGCAGATCGTAAACATAATGCGATATCGCACGGGGAGCCAATGCAGTGATTTTAGAAGTGGCACTGAGCGGGAGAATCGAGGAGATTGTATGACTACCCTTACTAAACAATTTTGGACACGTTGTAGTTTTGCAATATCCTTGATAGCAATATTATGAAGGAGGGAATCGCAATAATCTAATTTGCTGCTAACAAGAGCTGTTGCGATAGTCTTAGCGACAGAAAGCGACAAATGTCGGCGAATGCGGCGAAGATCACGGGTATGATAAAAAACAGCAACGGCACGTTTGGGATATGTGTTGTCTGAAATTGAAGTCGCAATCAAAGGTCACTCCTCGATTCCGTACTGATGCTGCTGGTGTGATATTTTGACTCAGGATGCAAGTTGGAAAAAAGTCATTAAGTTTACCTCGCTGCATTGGAGTACCAATGATGAGGAATTCAGTTTTCTCTGCATTTAACTTTAATTTGCTATCGGTCATCCATGAGAAAACATCTTGGAGACAATCGTTGAGTCGGTTTAGGGAGTGACTTGTATCGGGCGTGGCCAAGGAAATGTAGATATGTGCGTCATCTACATAAAGGTGATGATCCAAGTTATGACTTTTGATTACAGAGCTGAGTAGCGTAGTGTAGAGAGTGAAAAGCAAAGGCCCAAGAACGGAATCCGCAATGTCAATCTTGTGGATCGGTCGGTAAAACACATTGTGTTTGGACTCTACGCGAATTCTAGGAACTTTGAGATCAGCAATGACAGTGTGGTGGTCTGATAAACCATCTGAAGCAGTAGGTGTCTGAATATTGTTAGAGTCTGAACGGGTGATTAAGAGATCGAGCAAGTGACCATGTATGTGTGTTGAGAAGGTAACGTGTTTCATGTCATAGGATGCCAGAATGTCATTAAATGTACTTGTTGTTGATGAAGGTGTGTTCAGATGAAGATTAAAATAACCGAGTATATAAAATTCTGAATAAATAGTTGCCACATTTTCAAGTAGATCCTGGAATTCTTCAGAGAAATGGGCAGGGTGTCCTAGAGGGCGATAAATGCACACAAAATAAGCAGAGAAAGATGAATAAGAAATTTCGGCACAGATGGCCTCAAATGAATGCAAATTAGCTTTGAACTGTTTTGAGACGAGAAATCCAACACCACCACCTCGCCCAACTGAACGTGGGCGATGATGGAAGGTGAAACTGGAAGGAGAAATGTCAGCAATGCATACAGCTGTGTCATGTGGTCTGAGCCAGGTCTCAGTGACTGCAAGGGTGTATATTGTCTTGGAAGTTAATAAATCGATAAGCGAGGCTGTTTTGTCTCGAATAGATCGAACGTTAGTGGTGGCTACTCGAATATTGCGCCTGACAGCAGGTCCAGGAATGGTACCCACGTTTGATCCAACATTTCAAAAACAATTGTGGGCTTGTTTGCCGATTGTTTGCAAAGTCAGTCAAGCTGAAGAGGTGGGAAGATAATATCCAGGAGTGTATTGGTTTCACCTTCAGCACCTCTCAGAGGGCTGCAGAGAATCGAAAGAGATGGAAATCAACGAACGAATGGTTACGGGAGAGAAGAAGAAACGCATCGGTCCAAAATATATTTTGTTTCCATTTAATACAATCAGTAGAGCCTAGTTCAGAGATCACTGGTTTAAGGAACAATGAACATAGAAAGAGACGAGTAAACCTCCCCGTCTGGGATGAAATACTGCCATATTGCTCCCAAACTTAGCGTATCATCACACTGATTACTAACAAAACATTCTCATTCACTGGGCGGCATGCAATAAAACACCAGCACGAAAACAACCCAAACCTACACCACTTTAATGAACATAATTTAAAAAAAGAAACCACCACGAATAAGTAGAATGTCACCAGTAAAAAGAAGACGTTATCACTGCCAATAACTCATGTGCGTGTATCTTTTTTCTCATTACCTAACTGTTTTTACCTCAATTGTAGGAGCCACGGCGGAGTGCCTTGTGTCAAACCATCGCGTGTTTTGCAGCTATATATTTCTAGTGGTAAGAGACTTCTGCCTGTATTTAAGTTGCATAGTGGTAACAAGCTTTACGATGCTGTACACTGGCTTGACATGGATTTGTGATATAAATCGTGTCGTAAGTGTCTGGAAACATGAACGTGAAGTGTGTTGAATAATGGCCTGTACGAGCAGTTTGAAAAGGCAAGAAAACAAAGACGATTCTACAAGTATGGGAACGTCGAGTCTACGAATATACAAAAGTATTGATTTACTATACTACAAGTTGCCAAGTCATTTCGTAATGTGTAAAAAACCTACGAGGAGAATGTCTTGGCGACTTCTACAATGACTTATTGACTGGAATTTTTCTACACTCAGAAGCGGTGAACGGTGAGCGTCTTCCACTTTAAGTGCTGGTAGTTTAAAGGGGTGCAGGTATTTTTCGCAGCATGTCGGACAATTCGTTGTGGCTTCTATTGCAGGCAACCGATAAAAATACCAAATACATTGGAAGTTTCTGAACTAAAGATTTTTGGAAAAAATTGTGCTAGCATAACTTTGGGGTTTTCTCCAGCTTTCACTGTCCCCACTCCCTCGGCTTTCGGTCTCTGGATTTAGGACTTCGGAGGCCCATGGGCAGTGGCCGGATGGCCGTCGTGTAGCATAGGTACGTGCAAATTAAGTTACATAGGTACCTACTATAATATTGACTTCACAACACAACCATTTTAATTTTAAACACAACCCTGAATTGTATAGGGCTTAACAATTTTATTTCAGATTACACACCTTGCATAATCACATACTAGTTTGTCAGTTGTCATGTTTTCACGTCGACACAAAATACTTTCCGTACATTTTCCACATAATTTCCATATAATGTTTACCACACATTTTACCACAAAGCCAGGGAAGCCGTATTACAAAAAATATTGTGGAGGCTTCATAACAATTATTTTGTGTAGACCTCTGGTTACCTACTCTGTCTGCCATGCCCTAAACCAGACACCGCTCTCCCCTTCCAAACCCGTACAATGTCTCTTTGCACGGTCGTCTCGTCTCAGTCGCGGTCTTCATCTTTTTTTATCATCCACTCTAAGCGTATATCCATCGTTAACCGCTTCCTTTCCATTCATTTACTCCTCGCCAGCTTCCTCTTAAACACTCTTTCACACAATCTTCCTGTCTCAGATCCCCTTTCTTCATTTGTTTCTCACGCAACTCTTCTCACTTTAAACAGTTTGGTGAGAATAATAATTTACAAACTCGGAGTTTCTTGTAATGTTTTCCAGTCAATGCTATTATCTCTGTGAATGTAAATGCTATGCATATCTTGACGTGTAGATACGTATAGGCGAATACCGCGTCGTACGTTTTGTAGAACCTTGTGTTGCTGTGACGGCCACATACATAACTCATGTTTTACTATATCGCAGAAGCACGCACACATACCACATACACGCTCACACGCACTCTCTCTTTCTCTCACTCACTCACTCTCTCTCTCTCTCTCTCTCTCTCTCTCTCTCTCTCTCTCTCTCTCTCTCTCTCTCTCTCTCTCTCTCTCTCTCTCTCTCTCTCTCTCTCTCTCTCTCTCTCTCTCTCTCTCTCTCTCTCTCTCTCTCTCTCTCTCTCTCTCTCTCTCTCTCTCTCTCTCTCTCTTTCTTTCTCTTTCTCTCTCTCTCTCGCACACACACCACACAAACATGCACATACACAAGAGCACACGCACACACACACACACGCACGCACGCACACACATACACGCATACACGCATACACGCACATAAACACAAATATACACGCACATGTACACATATGTACACACATGCGCGCTTAGTCACACACATACACACACGCACACGCATGCACGCATGCACGCATGCACGCATGCACGCACGCACACACACATACATACACACACACACACACACACACACACACACACACACACACACACACACACACACACACACACACACACACACACACATGAATGATAACATATTAGCAACCAACTGTAAGCTTATTACGGGTTCCTTTCACGTATAGAACACACGCACACACGCACGCACGCGCACACACATACGCAGACTCACACGCACGCACACACAAACACACACACACACACACACACACACACACACACACACACACACACACACACACACACACACACACACACACACACACACACACACATACACACATACACGCATACGTACACTTATGCACACAAACATATACAGTCTCAAACTAATAAAATAAAGTACACGCACATTCATGCACGCACATATGCATATAAGCGCACACACGCACATGTATTTTTTGTCTTCACGAATTGCATGTTTTGTAATACCTACATAAGATTCAAGATTCAATTTATTTGACCTTGTCCACATACATAGTATATACTTTAATACATTGGTAATATGAATAATATGTAAGGTCGGGGAGACTCCCGTTAAGACATATATTATCTCTAGCACGCGAACCACCCTACAAATGTTCGCCAGCGGCGTGACGTGTCATACATCTAGTGAAGGTGCAATCATTATTAAAGGCCTTTAAGTAAAAAAAACGGAGAGTCTCGCGCCCGCCAAATGGCTTTGTGTTGGCTACTGAAGGAGAGGCTTCTGTCTGCGACGCCGTCAGAATGACAGTCCGCCTGTTGTTTCCGCCTGAGCAATATGTCGAAAAGAAAAGGCAAACAACACATCGCATACGAAAATGATGGCTACGAATATGAACAGGTAGGTTGGCAGCTTATACTTATATGCCTGGACCTACAGTACCATAACCAAAACTATTTACTGGTGTATTGAATACAAACAAATTGTTGTGTCAAATTCTCGTTTTATACAATTTCAATTTCTGATGATAAAGGGGAGACAGGGATAAAGCAGACACGTTGAGAAAACTGAACAATATTGTTCAAATTCAGACCACTAACACCATGTAACTGGGATATGATGAAACCATTAGATAATAGTATTACTGCTTGGGTTCAATGAATTCGCGCTCCACATCAATCAACATATTTGGCGTTGTGCCTGAAAGACGCATATTTAGCGCATTTTAAAATAATCTTACATTTGTTTCGATTGACTTTCAAAGTCAATGTTTGAAATTCTGGAAAAGATTCTAAGTGGATAACACTTAAATATACGTAAAATGTACTATCAAAAATGTTCAAGCAGTAGGCGATAACGAGTCTGAGGAATGGCGGATAAAGGTGTGTAATAATATTCGAATTAGTTCAGTTTCCGCTACAGTTAAGAATTAACAGAGTTGTATATTCATTTAACGTTTGTTGGTAATAATAAAACTTGAATGCAACAAATTTATTTGTTGAACAATATTTCACGTGAAGTAAGACAATGATTATGATCAAGTCCTCATTTCTTCTTCGTCTTACTTTTGTTTTCGTATGAAGAGTTTCATCATTTGACAATCGCATTTTGTTTCAGCGTGATTACAAAAAACCTGTTGCCTCAAATTACCGGACACGAACATTATTTCATAGTCCTGATAGTTAGACTGAGTACGGATTATTTAAAAATACTTAGTAATATGTGAACACTACTCAGGCGAACAATCGTTTGCTCAGCGTGACCGCATTGGTGGTTTGACAAATGAGTCAAACATACGTGTTTGAGGGCCTACCGTCACAAATCCTGCCGTTGCTTAACACAGAACTTACTTTGGTAGTAAGCCTACGATTATCTCTGTTAGATATGCCTGTTACTCAGTTGTCGTATCTATAAAAAAGCTCATCGTGTTTTGTTGTGATTGCACAATGACTAGGAGATATTAATTTGCGGTGTTACTATATTTCGCTAATATACATTTTGATCAGCACTGTTGGGGCCTATAGTGCGCATTACAATTGACAGATCTAAACGACTACGTGTTCAGACAATTGGTGACGACGTCTTCGCCTGACAAATAGTTGCATGCGTGAGGTTGAAGTGGGCGGACGTGATTCTTTACTTCGATATATAAATTGAAATGCTACGCAGGGGCGGGCCCAGAGAAGATAGTCGGCGGGGGGCACAAAAGCCTCTCCTAGCGGCCGAACCAAATTCATATTGGGTGCCGGAGCTTCAGCACGAACTCGCTGTGGCGCTTCCGGAAGACGGGCGGGGGGATGCTGTTGAAATATTTTGGCCGCCGCGCCGCCGTAACTTTAGTAACGGGGGCACATTCAAAATGTTTATAGGGAGCACGCCACTCTAGCTCAGGTTTAGCGCGGCAAAATTCTAAGGGTCTATGGGGCAGGCTGGTCGGCTAACACTAGCTCTCTACACAGCTTCTTTGGCATTGCAAGTGTCAACCTCGCCATTCTTCTCAATATCTTCTAATATGATTGCTGTAAGCATTTCACTGCAAAGTGATTATCTTTGCTGCATTTGCCACATTTCTTACCGTATATAATGTAGGTCACAGCCTCTTCTTGAACTGGTGAAACTGGCCGCAGTGAGTCACGTTCTCGCCAGTCTGTTATGACCACGGGAATCCTGTTTCTTATGATCTGACATGATATTACTGTTGTCGCAAAATAACAGTGGTTACGTTGTGACGTACTGGTCGAACGTTTCAGCGGCTTGCTGTTGGCGCTTATAGAACCGCAAACGCTCCAACGGCACACTCTTTCTCGGTCGACAATATGCCTCGAACTTTCCCAACACCGACTTGTTCTTCTTCCCGTCTATTTCGGGATCCAACTCGAACGTAGAGTGCACACGCCTCCCCGAAGCGCCAATCACCATTAGCAGGGTTAACACCTAACACTGGACCGGTTTTATAGCTCAACCTGATCGCACGTGCGTAATGCTTCCAAGTTTGCAACCATTCACGCCACAGCTCGGCCACTGCTGAATTGTGAAAGTGAAGTGGCCCTGGTGCCGGTAGTAGCGATAAGTATGCCATATGCCTGATTTATGTTGAATACTCGCTTGAATATTTTAGATTGAATATACACAAAATACAAAACTACGTCAGTTTTATATCCAAAAGCAAAACTAATTGAACGCCCTTCTAATTGACGTAATGTTGACCACGTAATGCAACTATGATAAAACACTTCCCTTACGGAGAGAAACAGATACGTATATAACAGTTTATATATTTATTAAGATTAACCACGAAAATAAGAGTGCAATTATAATTAACACTTAACAAGTGAGAATAAATGTAAAGTGACATATAGAGACCTGCACTTAAACTGAAAGATCGCTGGCATAAAGGACACTATTGCAGCTATATGTAATCACACGTCACACTTGAAGGTAGTTATACTGAATAGTTAATTTGTAAACTACCAATATCAAAGAGCGTACACCTCTAATTACAAGTCACACTTACTTTACCAACACTAATTACCATTATCAAAAAATAAACTAACTAGCACTAAGTAACATTGACAAACATTATCTAGTTATTATGCCTTCTTCTCGCGTTTGTCTACTGCCTAGACTTGCAGAGTGTTGTTGAGCAACCACTCCGGTGTCGCCGGGTCCAGCTCGACGATGCCAGTCTCTCCGTGTGGAGCACCGTAGAGAATGCAGTCGCTGATAATGTGGTCTGTTGTTTGTTGGGCCGCACCACATTCACAAGCAGCACTTTCACATATTCCCCAACTGTGCATATTAGAGTCTAAACGTCATCTTCCGTTCGAAGGCGGTTTAGCTTCATCCAACCTTTCGCGGGAGGTCGGAAACAGCACAGTGCACAGATGGTTCAGGAATGAACCTATGTAGGGAGGTTGGTTTGGACAGCCAGTCCTCTCTCCATTTGGTTGATGCCCAGTGAGCTGTTGTTTCACTGGGGCCATGACATTTCATGAATTCATATTCCTGGCTGTTTAAAGGGTGCCGTGACTTCAGGCGCTGTATACTAGCCCTTTCTCTGCAAACGTTGTATAGTAGGTGGTTAGTGTGTGTGCACGCATGCCCAAGGCCAGCACAGCTACCTTTCTTCGAAGTGTCGGTGGTGCAATGCCTGCAAGCATTGATAAGTGTTCAATTATTGCTCTTAAACATCCAGTGACGTCTCGTAGGGAGTTGTTGATGGTGACGTCCAGTTTTGATGTGTGTGCACTTCTGCACCACACCGGTGCACAAAATTTCCCTGGGGCGTACACTAATGCCACGTTAGAGGTGCGTAGTGTATTGGTGCTTGCTCCCCAAGTGGTACCAGCAAGTCGGCGTATTAACGCTCCACGTGATGCTACTTTTGCGCTTAAGTTTTCCAGATGTTGCCTGTAAGTCAGTGATCTGTCTAGTTTGATGTGCAGGTATGTAGGGGCAGCTTGACAGACGAGACGTGAATTGTTCACAAACACGTTCATTTCACGTTTATCTTCTTTGTTGCAGAGATGGAAAGCGGCAGAGACCGTTTTCTTCCCACTGAGTTTCAGTCGTCATTGTTTCATGTATGTGGAGAGGATGTTCATGTCTCGTGTGAGACCAGTCTCAACATGGGATCATTGCCTGTGCCTCATTAAGATTGCAAGGTAGTACGCATATCCGTACTTATTTGAGGTTGTTTCGGGCAGATCGTAGTTGTAGATATTGAAGAGAAGTGGTTCTAGGACAGAACCTTCTGGAACGCCGTTCTTCTGCTTCGCTGACCATCGCTGGTCTTCAGTACAAAGCTTCGGTTGGAGATGATTTATATGATGAAGCTAACCATTTGTTTGTCTGGTAGGGTCTGCAGGAGCTTGAGTTGCAGGCCTCGGTGCCACACGGTGTCATAGGCAGCTGTCAAGTCAACGAATATGGCACCAGCTTTTTCGTTGGCTTGGAAGCTGTCTTCTATGTCTTGTGTTAGAAAAGTAACTTGATCTCTTGTCGATCTTCCGCGTCTGATGCCAGCTTGCTCTTTTGGTAGTTGCGGGCCGATGATTGGCTCGATGCGTCCATATATGAGTCTTTCGAGGATCTTGTAGGGCAGCAGAGCAGAGATATTGGTATACAGCTCTTACCATCATTAGTTTGTTAGAATTTGGGATAACCACTACAACCGCTCGTCTCCATAGCTTTGGTATCCTGTTTCGAATCATGCACGTTGACAGGAATAGTCTTAGCCAGTTGGTAGCCTTACTTCTAGAGTCAATGATGAACTCTGGGTATAGGTCTTCAGGTCCGCCGGCCTTTCTGTTTTTCATTCGTTTGAGTGCCGTTATCAATTCTTCTTTAGTGAAAGCCCCTGACATATTCTTGTCGGCACTTCCTGCTTTCTGTAATGCAGATACATCCATATGCCCTTTTCTTGTGAAGTTGCAGTCCATGTTTGGTGATTTTCCTGCCCAGCGGGTCTTATGTTTTTCGTCCAGGCACTGGAGC
Source organism: Escarpia spicata (assembly GCA_963995525.1). Classification (NCBI taxonomy): domain Eukaryota; kingdom Metazoa; phylum Annelida; class Polychaeta; order Sabellida; family Siboglinidae; genus Escarpia; species Escarpia spicata. The sequence goes on along the minus strand of OZ023215.1, from coordinate 9,036,672 downwards.
AGGGCGGTGGCTGTTACATGTGTGTTTGTTCTTGAAGACGACATGTGTTCATCGTAACGTTTTTGACATTCATTATCCCAACATGCGATCAAATGCTTTCGGCAGCCTCGATGGATATTTCGCTTTGCTGCGTTTGTTAACATGTTGCAGTATGCTTTATAAGCATCGTCTGTATTATTGCAGTCCGATGGTGGGAGGGACTTGTTGCTTAAGTCTGTGTCTGCTGTAAATTGTTTCCATCGTGCCTTCCGAAAGTTCCATCTCTTAGCAGGTTTGCTTTCTGTTGGCGCCACCAAGAGTGATGGAGAAATGAGTGAAGGTCGATGCCACCAAGAGTGATGGAGAGATTAGTGAGGGTCGATGTCACCAAGAGTGATGGAGAGATGAGTGAGGGTCGATGCCACCAAGAGCGTTGGAGAGATGAGTGAGGGTCGATGCCACCACGAGTGATGGAGAGATGAGCGAGGGTCGATGCCACCAAGAGTGATGGAGAGATGAGTGAGGGTCGATACCACCAAGAGTGATGGAGAGATGAGCGAGGGTCGATGCTGTGACCGTGGGAACTTTCCTAGGACACGTCTTCCTGGTAGCGGTTCTTCTCTCTATTAACAAACGAAGGCAATCTCTGGATTTGATGTTGTGTTCCAGCGTCCGGAGTGAAAGGAGTCTGGTTCCTTCGGGTTGAGTAATAAGGTCAGATCATTGGCAGATGCCCAGTCTACCAGACATTCACCGTCGCTGTTGTTGTGTCTGTAGCTCCATTCGACATGTTGACAATTGAAATCGCCTGCGTATATGCAGGGCGAGTTGACAATAGGAAAAGTTGCTGCTTGAAATGTGGTTGGTGGCGGTTTGTAATCTTCTATCGGGCCCGCAGCTTCCACAGTTCACACGCTCGGTTGGCCCGGGTGGTTTCTGGATATATCTGCCGATCTTGTCATTATTCTGTTAGCTATGGACAGAGAGATTCTGAGAGAGAAGCGCTGCAACGATGTGTTCTAGAAGCATGGGCTTAAGGTTTGTATGGATACAAGTCTGGTCACCAGAAAGAGGGATCGAACACCAGGTGTTTTGCGTACATTGGTGGACTGGTCGATTGATTACCGATGATGTGCGTACGTAGGTAGAAGTGCGGCGAAGGATGTAAGCAAGACGGTGCGAATGCACGGAGAAGGCAGACGAGGCACGGCAGGAATATGTAGTTAAAAGGGAACGTCTTAAAAAGTCGTGTCTGTTCCAGTATCCGGAATCAGTCTCCAGAGCCAATAATAGTAGACTCTGTTGCTCATGTATTGGCAATATAAATGTACGGATGTGTGCTGAATCAATGGTACTTCGTCCCGATTACTGTCTTCACCGATTGAGGGAACCAGACGACATCAGTAAACAATTCCAAGAACACGCGGTTAGGCTTATCCTCCGTCCGCCTTTATCTACCATTCTGTGTTTACGTTTTCAATACTCTGTATTTAATTTTAACGTCTGGTTGCTTTGGACTTATTAAACGCTGTTGGGCGCACAGTAAACCTTCAACGTTGTTATTCTAGCACACGGTTTATATATAATATAATACACTAGAATAACTTAACGTATGTCGGGCCCACGACATGTTCAGGTTACAGGTCTTGTTGGCCGTTGACATTTTGAGCCTTATGTCTAACACTGGCATCAACATTATAGTTGAAACATTCTACAATGCACTGTGTGATATGACAGTAACTCCTACGTAACCACATGCATGGTGATCGGTGGCCAAGCTCAAGTACTAACTGTAAGGACATCCTATGCGTAAGGAATAGTTGTGGATTTGCATACGCCTTTGTTGGAACAATTCATCAAATGGGAGCATCATTCGACATGTTAGCCATCAATAGCAGTCTATCAACTATCAAAACTGGCACGAAGGGATCTATACCAATACGTAGGGTAATTAAAAACCGGTATGTGCCCATACCAATTACACGGATTACCTTATTCTCTCTTAGGGACAACAAGGCAGACATGGTCAAATTTCTGTTGGAGGAAGTTATTGCGTGTGTTCCAAAACATCTGCCCGTATTCAAGACTGGCAGATGACTTACCAAGACGGGCGAATACAAATTATAAGACGGGTCTTAATTAGAGACGTCAGCTGGCCACTAGATTGACTGTTGGTCCCCAAATAGTTACTAGTATACTGGCCCAGCTGTCTTTACTGTCCTTCTATCTATAGTTGAGGAGATCGGCTGCTACATGACTCACTTAAATGCCTAGGCCACTTTGTCCCCTCGCTAACCTCCTGGATGTCACACTCATCCATTTCGTCATGTCTATACCACACCATTTTGCTGCTAAAATGTCCACTGTCCTGTCTAACTTGGTCACTCCACTTTTTCCGTGGCCTTCTTTCTGCGTCCTTTACAGTCTTCATTGAAAGCTATTTTTTATTTTAGTTTAACCTACAACTAACATGTCCAACGTATATAAAAACTCTCTTCCGATCATATCTTCCAGGTTTTAGCACCATCGATTGTTATAAGCAGTATAAGGGCTCCATAATTATAGTCTTGCTTTTATTCTTATTCGGATGCCTCTGCTTGAAAATATGTTATCTCTGAGTCTACCAAGCAGGGCCGTAGCTAGCCTAAACAACTGGGGCAGTACAAATTAGTATAACGCATAAATAAATGTCCCAGAAAGTTTTCAAATGTTGAAAATTTCGCCCAATGCTCAAGTACTGCTTCAGTGTCGGTTGCATGGTGTGTAGGAAAGAAAAATACACGAAAAGAAATAATTAATAGCAAGTAACAATATATTTATCAAAATAGACAGCTGTGCATCACATGCGGAATATCGGTTCAACAGTTACACCGTTCTGATATTGTTTTATAAGATCATTCTCTCTCTTTCTCTTTCTCTGTCTCTCTCTGTCTCTCTCTGTCTCTCTCTGTCTCTCTCTCTGTCTCTCCCTGTCTCTCCCTGTCTCTCTCTGTCTCTCTCTCTCTCTGTCTCTCTCTGTCTCTCTGTCTCTCTCTGTCTCTCTCTCTGTGTCTCTCTCTCTCTCTGTCTCTCTCTCTCTCTCTCTCTCTCTCTCTCTCTCTCTCGTCTCTCTCTCTCTCTCTCTCTCTCTCTCTCTCTCTCTCTCTCTCTCTCTCTCTCTCTCTCTCTCTCTCCTCCTCTCTCTCTCTCTCTCTCTCTCTCTCTCTCTCTCTCTCTCTCTCTCTCTCTCTCTCTCTCCTCCTCTCTCTCTCTCTCTCTCTCTCTCTCTCTCTCTCTCTCTCTCTCTCTCTCTCTCTCTCTCTCTCTCTCTCTCTCCTCTCTCTCGCTAAGGGACCTACCATACTACTCATGTATTCAGCAGCCTCGTTGTTCTTCCGATTCCATTACCATCTCAACACGCATCCCATCGATACCACGTGCTCTCCCACTTCTTCATCCTATTTAGCCCAGATTGCATCTCTGTATCAGTAATATCAGCTAACTCCACTTTCTCTTCTACATACGGATGTAATTCCAAGTCATTGTTATTTCCTCTCTGGTTCGGAAGCTCCTTGACGTAGTTTTCCCAGACCATCAATACTGCAAATAATTCTTGTTCTGTCACTAACTTCACTATCTTAGATCACCATCCCACCTTTCGCGTCCATACTATTCTCATCCATATCTCTGGCTATGCAGTATATCATATTCTTTCCACCATTCTTATCTAGCTTGCTGTGCACATCTGCTTCCACGTTACTCCTCGCTATATAAACAGCTCTCTTTGCTGTTTTTTTCTGTCCGTATACGTGTATCAGCCTTGCATCCGGTTGATTTCCTCTCAAAATATTTTCTTTCTATCATTGTGATTTCTTATTGTTAAAATAGTGGCCGTTGTCTTCGATACAATCTGCTTTACAATAATATCATTGTTATTATCAAGATCAACATCATCATCGTCACCAATATTAACGTTGTCATCATAATACCGTTGTCACTGGTATTGCCGACGTAGTACGTCGTCTTGAACCAGTCGGGCACTGGTGACAGGCACACGCAGACACACATACGCACGCGCGCGTACATGCGTGTACGGGTGAGTGTACTTGCAAATAAAAAATAAAGATTAAAGTGAAGTTGATATCAACTTAGATCAATGAATATTGTGCATGTTGCGTCAGCGGCTACCCTCTCTGATGATTTTTCCCATTTACCAGTGGTTGGCATACACAGACAGAACATCCTTTTTAGCAGTTACATGAAGCATCAGGGCTTGACCAATCTGCGATATTTGGTTATAAAAAATGTATAGTATGTAGCATTAGCACATGCATATCATATAATTACCTAACTGTAAATAATGCTTAGTTTAGTTGCAATAAGTGCTACTGTTGTCCATCTGTAAGTACTTAGGGTACCTTTGTTATGTAACTGTTATTCAATATGAAAATGCTGGTGCTTGAATATTATTTTATTATTTTAATATATATAATATATAGTTTGAAGCATTACGGCTTGCACATTACACGAGGAGTACCAATTGTAAAGGTAAATAGGTTCTTATATGGCGCAGTATCCCGTCCTATGAACTGCTCAAAGCGCTTAACACTTTACTCAATGGCAGACCTGTTCAATCGAACACCATCTCGACTTATCTGGGAAGCTTTCAGCCACGCTGTAATTAATGCGCGAAGACTATTCATAAAAAAATATCCACCATCGTCTATAGCAAGACACCCAGTCATACAGCTGTGTGAATTAAAGCAATGTAGAGTAATCGAATTTGCCCAAAGTTCGACACCGCCGCATAGGATTCGAACCCACGTTCTCTCAGTCGAGAGTCCGAAGCTCTTTCCGCTGCGTTACCGCGCTCCAAATTTGCTTTTATTGTCGATGTGCGGTTGCTTTGGTTATGTAACTGTTAGTCAATCTGGATATGTTGGTGCTTGAATATTATGGTATTACTTGAATGCAAAGAATATTTAATATGACGCATTACGCCTTGAACATCACTCGAGTAAGACCAATTGCTTTTCTTGTCAATTTGTAAATATTTGCATTACCCTGGCTATGTAAGTGTTAGTCAATCCGCAACTGTTGGTTAACATTGGCAATATCCCTCTAAAATGTCAAACAATACTTCGCTATTAACAAATTAAATTTGCAATATTGCAAAACGATGTCAGCATGCCATCTAAAACCTGTCACTTAACAAAAAATACACTAAGTTGTTATTGGTAACACATGTTGTAATTAGCATATAATATATATCAGTATACCATACGGGATCAGTTTCTTCATAATATTATTATTTTCTTCATAATATAGTATTACAATACTTTCTATATTATTATGAAGAAATTGACCCCTACAGTAAACAACATTACGTTAATAGTATCTCGAGGCCACTTCAATAATATTACACATCTAAAATAGCATTAACATTAGTTAATGTTAACCTGTGTGTAATTTTTGAACAGGACACCACTGGTTACTGCTTCCTCGTGTTCTTGGGCAAACAATATGACTCTACAATATACAGAGTTCAGGTCATACGGCCACGTTCCTTTGACACGTTCGGGGTCGGTTATCTCTTATCTCCGTCAAACACAAAATTACCCAATCTGGCAGACATCAAATGGTTTGTCAATATCAAGCCATCCATCTGTTTTTAGCTTGGCAGCATGTATTGGTCAGGGCAGTTGTCAATGTCAAGTCTTCTGAAATACCGAAATGTTCTTAATACGCAACAATGAAATTCGACTCATAGACGTTTCGATCGCGGCGGCCTTCTTTATTCCTCTTACACCTACGACGAATAGAGACGAGGGGGATACCGGCTGAGTGATGTGTGGGACAGCCTGGTCGCCACACCATCTGGTGGGCAGCGGAAGAATAGTTCCTGGTGAAGGCCCCAGAAGTCTGTCGAAACGTCGATGTGAGTCAAATTTCATAGTTGTGTGTTAAGAAAATTTCGTTATTTAATTATTCTTCCAACTTGTTGAACATTTTCACGAATCAAGTCTTCTGTTTTAGCACTGATTGTACTTGAAAACGATCGTGCCCAGGCATGAGGCGCCATAAAGGACAGAGTGAAGGGTGCGGGTAGTTCCTTCAAGCACAGCAATGCTGCTATTGAGTGATACCCCGTATTTTAACTGCTCTTTTCCCGATATGAAAAAGAGCACCTTTTCTTAAAACGGCAATTTCGTCCTGTTATAAATCCTCCCCAGATCAATACCGTAGATTCGTAGAGGCGAAGGAATTTACATGTATATATATACATACAGTTTTTCTTTAATCACTCTTAAGTGGCTGAGCAGCACGATTCGCACAAAAGGAGGCATACTGTCTAAAATTGACACAGTGAGTTCCCTTGGTCAGCATGATATTCCTCTTCGACGAAAATTGAGTGAATCGGATAAATCCGAGGATGGAAACTTCTCGTTTTTCGTTGATTGGAAAGCACACTTCAATTCGGATCTGGCCGACAACTTGAGCTGTGGTGCTCGGCGAAATACACTTCGCCGCAAATTAAAAAGGAAACTGTGCTTGCGTGTGAAGAGATAACACGGGGGAAATAGTTTAGTCGATGCCAGAGTATTGCCATATAGTTTTATACGTCATTGCGTATAAAACGGAAGACTGCGAAGATATGGAACAGGTGAGCATGGTGCGTGCGGTACGTGGGCCATGATCGTAAACACTTTTTTCTTCTTGTTGATAATGTTTTCCTTTGAGGAAGAGGAAGGTACCCGGATGTAGGTCAAGGTCAAAGGCCAAGCACCCGGATGTAGGTAAATGTCAAAGGTCAAGTGGCGCCACACGTCGGATAGGCCGTGAACTAAAACAGCGCCATCTAGCGAATTTTTTATTAACTAAATATATGGGCCAAAGTTCAGTACTGCCCAAATAAGTGCTTCTTAGTTTGAACAGTAGCGCCACCTAGCGGATTTTTATGAACTAAATAGCCACTAGCGGATAGGATATGAACTACAAGTGATGCCACCTGGTGGATAACTTGTGAATTTTTTTTTCGAGTACTGCCAAAATTCGTGTATCTTATTTATGAAAATTGGCGCCCCTTGGTGAAAAGGTTACGAACTGAAAGAGAAGTACAAATACCCCCCCGACGGATGTCAGTGAACCAAATATCGATACTGCTTAAGTTCGTGTCTCTTGTTTCTTTTTTCTCTTTTTACTATAAAAATAGGTCAAAGACGTCATTAAATAGGTCATTGCGCATGAGCATTGGTGTCGTTTCTTATATGTTATAGGTATAACGCCCCCGTTTCACCGTAGCCTATACATTTACAACTATAAAATATGTCCAAACCTGACGAATCGGTAGAGAACTAGTAAAATAAGTCAAATTATGTCATTTCTGGTTACCATACAGATCTACGACCTTCCCCTCACCCTGTTTCTAAATGTTTGCCTATCAATGTCTCTTATTACCAGCATACGTCGACTGCTTCCTATATTAACAAATAGGTGTTTGTGAATTTTTTGCGTACCTATGTATGTTATTAATGGCAGACGTGAAGTGATTCCTGAACATGTAACATTCTTTGAGACATCTTTATCAACAAAATCAAGACCGACTTGACATCCGAACAATGGTGTGTTTACTTCCGTTAAAATGGCACCCCTGTGTATGTCTACTTCCGTCCGACGTAGCGTCCCTGTATTTTGTCTACTTCCATCAAAATGGCGTCCCTGTCTATGTTGGCCATTATAACAGGTAGTGGTTTGGTTAGACCTTGTTTTGAGCTCTCGTTACAAAAGAGTATTAGCTATTCTCATAGGTTAGAAATTTCGTGTTCGTTCGACACTCCCACGTGACCTTTATGTTCCTTCGAACTGTTATAAAAGGCCTGCGTCTGTTTTTGTGGTCATTATATCTTACATTTTGGAAGATGAACAACATGACTAGTGATAACGTCCGACAAGAGATTTTGCTACCGAAGAGGCAGCCTGCTCCGGCTACGGGTCCACTCGAACTCTCGACCCCGACAATCAATCCGGACCAACAGCCAACGACCAGTCTGACGACCAGTTCGATGATCAAACCAATTTCGTCTCTGTCATCAGCTCCGTCAACCAACCAACCATCAACCTGACATCGTCACCTCCAATGAAGTATCGGAAGCTGTTGCCTCGTTATACTTGCTGTATGTGTGGCAGTACCTTCAAAAGGGAATTGGCCCGCTCATGTGAAACAGGGCTGCTACCAAAGGAAACAAGATAAACAGCGGCGACGTAAAGAACAACTTGAAGAGATGACAGTAAGCTTTAATTTCTCATAGTGTTCAAATGCTGTTCATGTCATTTTGTTAGAACATTTTCAAAAGAACATAATATTATATTTTTCTTATACATACCAGTTGACCATTCATTATTAAGCTCATCTCGTCACTGTTTCAACGACAAGAAAAGGAGCGCATTGCTGCAACCGTCGCTACTTCTCCCTCTTCTCCTGCCGTCGCGACAAATATCGTCCCGCCAAGCGACTGTCTCCGCTGCTGAACACACCCAAGCAATGCAAGGAGAAACGACGACAGTCTTTACATAGTAGAGTTGAACTTACTTCAGATGGTTGCCTGTTTGCAAACTGGTTTGAACTGGTATTCGCTGTGCAAGTCTGATCTACTCTACAGCCCGTGAATGTGTATTTTCTACTCTGCAGTCCGTGCTCGTTCGGCACGCCCACGTGACCTTTCGGCACATTCACTAACTATATAAGCACTGTGTTTTGTCAATTGGCTCATCATTCATATTACGACGCCATCGCGCCTAACATCATGTTGAAGACAACTGATTACCGACCTCGTGATGCGGCAGACTCGAGCGATGAGGACGAGCCAACGAACCGACCCATCATGCCAGTGACCAACCGCCCTTCCGTGCCGACGGAACCAGAGGGCAAGGACATCTGGTACACTAGGATCTGCGATGTACCAACTTTCGCTTCTGATGATAACACAATTTCTGCCGACACGGTCGATGTGCCAACTTCCGCTCCTAACGACGTCACAATTTCTACCGACACGGTCGATGTGCCAACTTCAGCTCCTGACGATGTCGCAATTTCTGCCGATACGACCGATGTGACAACTTCTATCGATGGTACCAATGTAACAACGACCGCTCCTGAAGACGTCACAACTTCTACCCACGTGACGAATGTCACAATTTTTGGGTTAGCATTAGGATTAGGGTTGGAGTTAGGGTTAAGGTTAGGATTTCGGGCAGCGTTAGGGTTAGGGTTAGGATTAGGCTTAGCGTCAAAATTAGCTCGACAACCAAGGTGTGCAAAGCTGAACTCTCAAGACGACACTATCCATGTGTAGTATCAAGTATTGGTTCCAAGACTCCGTTTCGAAACAGTGGCGAAACACTATGAAACAAATGGTTCTGACACTAATGGAGGATGATGTTGATTAAAGACTGGTTGGCTGTCTGGAACAATACCGCAACCAAGTATCCGAACCGACTTTGTTGGACCCGCAAGGGCTCCTCGCCGTATGGCAGGCAAGACTGAAGTAGTGAGGTGTGGTATTGTCTCGTACACGATTAAACTTTGCAAGACTCTGTATCAATGTCTAGTCTCTGGTTCTTGTAGTTATGGAGTGTGACATGTAAATACGTTTGTGTTGTACATGAATAAAATGTGCAAACCTCATCTTGTGTCTTTTTCATAGTGTAATGAAAAGCATATGTTGGGAACCTTACCAATAGCCTTACACTTCACAACTAAATAGACTATCCGTATTGTCAACAGCAACGATACCAAGGGCAGTGATCATAGGGACAGATATAGAGACATACATATACGTAGATACATACATTCTGGACTTGTTTGATTGTTTGTTGCGGGCGTGAGCGCGCGCACCCTGTACGACATCATTAAACTGCTATGCGCAGTAATTTTGTACGCGAGGTGAGTTGGTTATACAGGTAGTGGTTTGGTTAGACCTTGTTTTGAACTTGCGCGTATGTAATGTAATTCCATCATTTGACGTCATGGTCAGTGAGTGACGTCATGGTAGGTGCAGTCATTTTGACCAACACGCCGCACGAATCAAACTATAGACACGAGTTGTACAAACGAAACACTAAACTTAGCCCAACAGGTTGCACGAATTCGCTAGGTGGCGCTACTGGTCAAACTAAGAAGCACGGATTTTGGCAGTACTGAACTTTGGTCCATGTATTCAGTTAATAAAAATTCCGCTGGGTGGGCGCTGTTTTAGGTCATAAAAAATCCGCTAGGTGGCGCTGTTTTAGCATACTGCCTATCCGACAGGTGGCGCCACTTTATATTTACCCCTTGACCTACATCCGGGTGCTTGACCTTTGACCTTGACCTACATCCGGGTACCTTCCTCTTCCTCAACGGAAAACGGAGAGTCCCCGCTAAGGGACCTACCATACTACTTACATGTATGAGGCAAGGTAAAGTACCAGATGTGTGGTTGACAAGGCGAATTGTCCCAATATGGAATAGGACGGGAGATGTGCAAGATCCAGGGAAATACAGAGGTATCACACTTCTAAGACACATCATGAAGCTGCTAGAGAGGATCCTGAATGGGAGGATTCAAAGGAGAGTATAACAGAAAATACGGGAAGAACAACAGGGATTCAGAAAAGGCAGAGAGACGACGGATGCAATGCTTGCACTGAGACAGCTGGTGGAGAAGATATTGGAGACGAAAGGGAGAATGGCAGTGGGATTTGTGGACCTGGAGAAGGCCTACGAGAGATGGTGTTGGCAACAGTGAGATGGATAGGAGTGCCAGAAGCAGAAGCCAGGATGGTGGGAGCCATGGATGAAAGAACAGAAGGAAGAGTTGTGGCTGGATATGGGATATCGGAAGAGTTTCCAGTTAACATCGGATTGAGGCAAGGAAATGCCCTAAGCAAATTAATATGTATCATGGTGATGGAACTAATCAGCAGGAAGATCAGCATGAAGGATGTTCTCAGAAATATTATTTATGCAGACGATCTGATTTAACAAGATTTAACAAGATTTAACAAGATTGCCACCCAGAGAATTAACTCTAGGTAGCAGGTGGACAAGGAAGCCCTTGGCTTTTCGAGAGTCCGACCTTTTTATCTATGTGTATCCCGCCCGTCTGAGGTATGTGTCGATTTTATTTTTAAACATATTCAGGCTACTAGCACCCACACAATCAGCAGGTAATCTGTTCCATTCATTTACAGTCCTTTGTGAAAATGAAAACTTTCTTATATCCAATCTACTCTGCTCCTTTGCTAATGCAAGATCATGTCCTCTAGTCCTTCTATCTTTCTTAACTGAGAAAAACATATTTCTATCAATATTTTCATAACCCTTCAATATTTTAAACACTTCTATCTGATCTCCTCTCAATCTCCTGGTCTCTAGTGTTGTTAAACCGCATTTTTTTAGGCGTATTTCATAACTAAGATCCCTCAGATTTTGTATCATTTTAGTTGCTCTCCTCTGCACTCTTTCTAGCATATCTATGTCCTTCCTGCGATATGGCCTCCACGCTTGAATACAATATTCTAAATGAGGCCTAACTATTGTTTTGTACAGCGGTATTATTAGCTCTTTTTCCTTATACGTTATGTTTCGCCTAATTAATCCAAGGATTTGATTTCCCTTTGAAGCTGCAATTCCGCACTGCTCTGAAATCTTCATATCAGCACTAACGGTTAACCCTAAGTCCTTTTCTTTTACAGTAGTACTTAGTACAGTACCCCCCATTGTATATTCTACCTCTTCGTTCCCATGTCCTATGTGGAGGCATTTACATTTCCCAAAATTGAACATCATTTGCCATTTTTCAGACCATTTCATCAACCTGTCAAGATCATCTTGTAAATGCTGTCTATCTCCATCACTTTTAATCCTTCTAAACACTTTTGTATCATCCGCAAATTTCAACACCTTGCTTGTTATTTCATCATCCAAATCGTTGATGTATATTAAGAATAATATAGGACCTAATACTGATCCCTGTGGTACCCCACTCAATACCGATTTCCAGTTTGAAGCCTCCCCATCAACTACTACACGTTGTCTTCTGTCAATCAGCCATTGTTCTATCCAGTTTATTATACCATTTCCTATGCCATGGGCCTTTAGTTTAAGCAGTAATCTTTGATGTGGTACTTTGTCAAAAGCTTTTTGAAAATCTAAGTAGACGATATCTACTGGTGTTCCCTCATCTACCCACTTAGTGATGTCTTCCAAAAAACATAACATATTTGTTAAGCATGACCTCGCTTTAAAAAAACCATGTTGAGATGGGTTTATCAAGTTTTGTTTAGCAAGAAAATCCACCATGTGATCTTTAATTAGTCTTTCTAATAATTTACAAATCACTGATGTTAAACTCACTGGTCTATAGTTCTCTGACTTGTTTCTCGAACCTTTTTTGAATAACGGTATAATGTTTGCTTCTTTCCATTCTAAAGGAACCACTCCCTCTTCTAATGGCCATAGTAGCAGAAAGCATACAAGAGCTACAAGAAATGTTGGCGGAATGAAACATGGTGTTCAAGTAGCACGGACTGAGAATGAACCTGGAGAAGACAGAAGTGATGTGGGTTGGACAACAGAGAGATGATTACGGCGGATGGGCGTTCAGATGTGGAGGTACGACGACGATTACAAGCAGGAGCAAATGCTTGGATAACGGTAGAGGGAGTCATGATGGACAGAAACATCTCAAAAAAGCTGAAAGGGAAAGTCATGAGAGTGTGCGTTACACCGGCATGCCCCTATGGTCTGGAGACAGTGGCGCTGACAGAACAACAACAGCAGAAGCTGCAAGTTTGTTAGAACAACTGGGTTAGAAAAATAACAAGAACGAAGAGGGTAGACAGACGAACGACCTGAGAAAAGAGGTTGGAATACAATGTAGTATAACAGGAGGATTAGTGAGAAGCCGGATGAGATGGGCAGGCCATTTCGCAAGGATGGATGCCAGAAAAATAGCGAAGAGAGCAGAGGCGGAACAATATAAGGGACACAGGAAAAGGTGAAGGCCACAGCTGAGTTGGGAGGACTACGTGAGGAGGAACATGAGAAGATCAGGGGTGGAAGAAATATGGAGAGAGGGAGCGATGGACATAAAACTGTGGAAGAAAAAACAAAGAGTGTGGTTGAGCTTTACTGTATCTGACCCTTTCCCCTGTACAGCAGGGAACAAGGAGGAGAGCAACAATAGTCCTGGTAAGTGACAACCTCAAGTATGCACAGAGATTACTGGAAAATGATGTAGCGGGCGTTAGCCTGGCTATCAGTGTGAATAAAAAATATCAATAGAAAAGATTAATGTAGGACAATAAAGACGGCTGTTTGTGAAATACTTGGGGATGTAGACGATATCCGGTATCTGTGTTCCTGAATACACAATATCAGTAAAGACGTTCACCAGCGCAGTACATTAGCTTGGTAAGCATGTAACAAGCTAGACCATGTATGGAAAACAAAAATCGGAAGAATCCTAAAATGTTCAATCTTCACTGCGAATGTTTAAAGTATATTGTTGTATGGAGCGGATACCTAGACCCGCGAATGAAATAATGAATGAATGATTGAATGAATGAATGAATGAATTAAACTTTATTTGTTTACACGGTTGTAGTGGTATTACATGTAAAGACGTAATTATAATTTCATCAAGTAACTCAAAACATTCTCTAGAAACCCCAGGGGTCTCACAAAAGAACTGTAAAGAAAACTAGACGGAACTGAAAAACGCTATGGACGTGCAGACACATTTACAAACAAGATTCGCATGACGCCCCACAAACTAGCTGGCCATTGCTATCGTAACACCGAAGAACTAGTGTTAATATTCACCCTGTGGACACACACGTATGGCAAGAATACGGTAGGAAACAGAAGAAAAAATAAACCACGCTGGTCTGCGAAAACGTTGATATGGAAGAGACAGGCCTTCCATCCCTGATGAATGATCGACCATATGAAAACAGCTCATCTGCGCTCCGGCCCCGGCCAAACAATGATAATTATGATGCTGAGATAAAATAAACTTATTGAGTTATTTCAATTAATAAATAAAAAATAACAATTCAAATTAAGCCATGCTTGATACATACATACACACGTACATACATACGTACGTGTGTACATACATACATACATACACACATACGCACACACACATACACACTGTATATATATATATATTTATATATATATATATATTAATGTGCCAATGTTGGGTCATTGTAAATGTATTTTCTCCCTGCGCCGAGGTCCAGTGCAATCGTTTCTTTTGATCATTGGGCTGTGATTTACCAATTGACCATGTATTAAAGCGAGTGTTTGTAAGCTAATATACATTCGAGATTTACTGTATCAAAACGTGGTAATTTCCCATAAGTACGTTATCTGCGCAAAAAGCAGATAAACAATTGTGTTTACGCGTATCATTTTGAGCTTGTTGCCACGTGGATGATTAATTATGCAGCCCGAGTATAATGAATATTCATGCACGCGCAGTGACGTCACACACACACACACACACACACACACACACACACACACACACACACACACACACACACACACACACACACACACACACACACACACACACACACACACACACACACACACACACACACACACACACACACACACACACACACACACACACACACACACACACACACACACACACACACACACACACACACACACACACACACACACACACACACACACACACACACACACACACACACACACACACACACACACACACACACACACACACACACACACACACACACACACACACACACACACACACACACACACACACACACACACACACACACACACACACACACACACACACACACACACACACACACACACACACACAGTCAACATGTCATATTCCGACGTGTGTTGATTCAAGCAGTGGCATTGTAAATAAACAATTTGTAGACATATGTATATTAACAATTATTTGTATAAATGTAGGAAGCGTATGCAATGTTTATTTATCCTGTTTCCCAATGCCGTCACCCGAGCAACGTTTCGATTAAGTAGAATTATAACGTCCGGCGACGGCTGTAGTCGGTGTCAGCTGGGACTGGGTCAGTGTCGAGCCTCTATTACTAGGCACACTTCAAGGGTCTCGCTTTTCCAGTTAGTAACACTGCATTGCCCAGTATTTGACATGCAGTGAACGAAAATTCACACTAAAATATCAGTATATGCAGCCATGGCAAGAGGATTAACCTGGCCGTGGATGATATTTGCTTGCCAAAATCTAGGACTTGGGGCATATTTCGGATTGGGTCTATGTGTTTACGGGTCTTGCCTTTCCATGTTCCAGTCTGGTGTTATGTTTTGTTCCAAACTGTCATCATTATTCTGAAAGTCATACTTGTAGTTCTTTATGGTTCCCATAAGTTGAAAGTGAGAATCATATATGGGTGAAATAAATTAGGTATTCTATGTATTCTAGAACGTAAAACAATAATTTAACGCATGCTACTTCATCGCAGTGACAACATCGATTGCGGTGGAACATATGTTTTGTTGTGAATCACGCCATTTTCATCGCAAAATGTGGAAGGACAACCTGTCAACATCGTACAATTATTGTACGAAAGTGTTAAAAATCGAAGGATTTGATAATATATTGAAATATGGAACACAATATATTTCAGGCTGAGAAGTCAGGGAGCGGTAATTAAATTGGCGTTTTGGTGAGTCTCAGGCGGAAGTGCAATTGGCTTGGTTAAAAACTGGTTTTGAGTTGTTTTGTCCACGATTGTAATATTATACAAATATATTTTGTTGAGAAAAACCAATCATACTCCCCGGGACAACTTCCTAAAAATCTATGGGTATCCATGAAAGTTATTTGCATTTATAAAAACGTGTTAGTCATAGTCATGTTGTTGACATTTTACATATATGCGTCGGAACGTGATGAATACATCATTAAAAAACCTCTAACTGCAGGCTGACTAAACAATCCAACGGCACCCCTCTTGAGGCTCACTAAAATCCCCAACTGTATTCTCACATATGTTTCCCCAAAACCATCCGACTGCACCCTCTTTGAGTGTGACCAAAAAAAAAACAATTTATATAATGAACGCTCTCTAATTTTTCAGCCTGATACTTATTTTGTTCCTTATTTCACGATATTATAAAACCCTTCGATATTGGCAACTTCGTACATGAATTAAATAGTACTGACAGTTTCTCCTTTCGCATTTTGCGGTGAAAATAGCGTGATGCACAACAAAAAACTGTGTTGCACCGCGACCGATATTGTCAATGCGATAAAAAAAGCTTGCGTTACAAAATTATTGTCTAGTTCCAGAGTATTAAAAAATACCAAATTTGTTTCACTCGTTTTGCTTTTCAAGTTATGGGAACCATAAATAACTACACGTATGACTGTCAGAACATTGATTACAGTGTAGAACAAGACGTAACACCGTGCTAACAGATACGACGGTAGACATTTGTTTGAACCAGCTGGGCCGGTTGTTAAGCGGCGTGACGTCATCACTTCGGTTCTCTATATCGTGTTGCCACGGAATTTTGCGATGCACGAATTTTGGACTCCATCAGATCTGCACTCTGATATACACAAGTTTTTATCCATGAATATTGTCATGAGTTTGCTATTGGTGTAGTCTGTGAATGGTGCTACCACCGGGCAACCAGGGCAGTGGGCATTGCCGGTCAGTCACAATAAAGTGTTTTGTTAAACGCTCATTTCTGTAAATACTTGTCAGAGACTGTCACATACCGGAACATGGTAACAGCGATGGGATCTGAACGTCTAACACGCAGACATCGTGTTAAAGAGACTGCTGTTAGTGGTGTAAATATCAAAATCAAATTCGCCAAAAAAGTCAACGTCATATAATATTGCTCACGCGACAACGTTGTCTTGTCACCTACACAGACATGCCAAAATTCAGCCCACCCTAAAATGTCATGTTAGTTCGCACGTATATACGATGGCCGAGAAGCACATAGCATTTATAAATAATTTGTATTCGGACAAGAAGTTGACTATGATGTAGTGATGGAAAAGTTCGATTGCTATTTTGTACCATAGTAAAATGTAATTAATGAGAGGACAAAGGTCAACCAGCGTAGTCAGTTGCCGGGAGAGTCTGTCGAGCTATACATACGCACTCTGCATTACATTGCAAGACATTGCAATTTTGGCATACTTATTGCTGGGTTATCAGACAAAGAACTATCACAAAAATTGCACGTAGAACAAGACGATTTGGTGCTGGAGAAGGCAATTGACACAGCGAGGCATTAGAAGTTGGTCAAAACGCAAAATGCACCAGCGGTGGGTGCAGCTGGATGGGGTAGAAAACAAAAACACCTCCAGCGTCACGAGTCTCACGACAAGCCGCCTTCGCGCCACAACCAAAGAAAGCAAACAATCAACTCCAACAACAAGTGCAGATTTTGCGGATACAAACATAGATCGATGCGTGCCCTGCAATTGGAGCAGAATGCAGGACATGTGGAAAGAAGGGACATTTTGTGTCAGTGTGTCGGACAAAACGTGTCCAGGAACTCAAAGCAGTCCCACCATGTGCACGAGACTCATCTTATGAGCACTACTTCCAATGGTCTGTAGAGTGTGAAGACTCTGACCCAGCTTAGAGGGTGACACGTCCAATCTTGGGCAAGAAGATCGATTTCAAAATTGACTCATGCGCAGATACGTCAATCATGTCGGAAGAAACTTACAATGCCATGAGGCCGACACCGAAGCTGAACCCGATCACGACACAACTGCTTGGAGTAGGCGGACCTCTTGAGAACAAGGGACACTTTGTAGCACAAACGGAAGTTAAAAGACAATCGTTCCACTTCCGTATTGTCGTTGTCAGCGCAAAGGCAAACAACATTTTAAGCCGCAGCGTTGCCAGCAGCA
>OZ023215.1:8946239-9013739 GCA_963995525.1 Escarpia spicata | reverse complement strand
AGTATAAGAGGTGACACCAGTCCCCCGCCAGGTTCCTGTCGTAGCAGCTCATCTTCAACCTCTGACACAGCTTTCTTGGCTACTGGTTTTGTTGTTGTTAGAGTTTTTAATTCTCCCTATCTCCAAACGAATACCCAAACGTAGCAGAGTTGGGTCGTTCACGAGAGCGATGAACCCTGGGGCTGGATCCACACGGATGATCGCAGGAGGCCCGTCGAGGGTTCTAAACTCTATGCAGAGTCGAGCGAGGCAGTCACGTAACGCGTCATGGCGTTCGCTCTCGATGATGCACGTAGAAGTGTATGAGCTAACGGTTTCGCGGACGACAAATATGAGTCGTCGGTTACGCTTGATAACATCTGCTGCGAACGAAACACCAATCGCTTCGGGAGCGTCGGTCGTTGTTTGTTCGATGAGTGTAGTCGGGATATTTTTTAGTGACATGCATGTATGGCATGCGTCGGTCACTCGCTCAATCGCGTTGTCGATGTCCAATGCGAAGAAGTTACGACGAACTACGAGTTTGAGTTGGTGTTTTGATGGGTGGCTCAGCTTTAGGTGGATCGCTGTTAGTAAGCCATCTAACACTTGTCGTGGAACTACGATAAGTTCTTTGGTTGGCGCGAATGGTATGTCGCACTTGACAACGATGACGCCGTCGCGAGCCAACGTTGTAGTAGATAAGTAACGTTTTACGTCCTTGGCATTGGTTACTTTTTTGGATGGACGTGTGCCTTGTTTTAGGTGAGCTCTGACGCGCCGTAGGTCAGGGCACTCTGATTGTGTAGAGAGCCATGCGGACCTGCTCGTGAACGGAAGGCGAGTGGAGCCGGATATGATATCTTCCACAGCAACACTCATAACGACAGATTGTTCGATTTGCGATATGAAAGAGCATATCTGGCAATGTGGTTCATGGCATTCCGGTGCGTTTCTGCTTGCGAAGTCGGATGGAATGTTTGATGAACCCGCCAGGTGGCGCACTGTGACTTGGTATCGGGCGACAACTGACAGAAACGATGTCACGCGAGGGCTAGATGAAAATTCGCCACGGCATAGTTTGTCAATGGCCTGCACACACGGTTTGCTGTCGGTGAGTAGACACGGCTTCGACTTTGATTGTATGATGTACGGGCTGAAGTGTTTGACTGCTGCAGCAATACCTAACGCTTCGATTTCGCAGGATAGCCATGTAACTTGGTGTTTCTTTAGTTTGGCGCTGAAAAACCCGGCAAGACGGGTCTGTCCATTTCGCGAAACGTATAGTGTGGATCCGATGCCACGTTTGGTAACCGAACCGTCGGTAACGATCCATAGTTGGTCACTGGGCCGCGGTAATGTGATCGATCTGTTGGTGGAGAGTGTGTTTTGGGCGACACGGAACGCCTCGCGGATGTCATCAGTCCGTGTCAATGTCTCCTGTGATTTCATGCCCGCAATGTACGACTCGAGGGGTGCAAGTACTTTGGAACACTGAGAGATGACGCGTCCCAACACTTGATATGCTCCAACGAAGGAACGAAGTCCCAGAACGGTTTGTGGCGGTGTGCACGATGCCAGAGTAGCGATGCGGTGAGGACTGGCATGTAGTGTACCTTCTGACCACACCCAGCCTAGGATGGTCGTTGATTTGGGGCAAACCCTGGTCTTCTTTGCTGAAAGTCGTAAGTCGCATCGAGCAAGGGCATCAAGGACACGACTCCAGTTGTCTAGTAGCTCTTGTGGCGAGTTGCCCCCGCAGTACAAATCGTCAGCCAACTTGGCGACGACGCCCTCTTGTAACAGATCACCAAAGACTCGGCACATGAGTTCTTCCAATGCCGTCTCCGAGCCGGGCATGCCCATGGCACATCGTGTGTACACGAGAACTCCACGAAAGGGTGTCGCAACTCCGCAGTATTTGATTGAGTCCTTCGATAGAGGGATCTGATAGAATGCATTCGTCAAGTCTGATACAACGATGTATTTCCAGCAAGCTATGGATCTTAGTGTCGAATCCACGTCTGGCATGAGAGAAGGCTGCGGCTTGCTGTAACGTCCTACTTCCGTGAAGGCAGTGACGAGTCGTGATCCTCCATTAGCTTTGCGTACGAGAAATGACGGGTTAAGGTATTCGACCACCACCCCGATATCTTCTGGACGACGGAATACACCGAGTTTGTCGCGAGCGTATTGCGGACACCTCCCCTTTCACTGCGGGGGTTGGACTGGTCCCATATTTACAGTTGCTGTGAATGGGCCCGCATGCCCGTTGTATCCTACGATTTTCGAGTTGAACACGGTGTCAAATTGTTGATGCAGATTGCAGAACTGGTTGCGCAAGTCGTCAGACAAGAGGTTGCCACTGTCTAGTTCGATAGTGTCTGAAAATTATTGCACGTCTGCTGCGTGTGTGCTTGTGTTTTTGACTACGATGTCTTCCACGTAGTTGGTGTCACATGCTGTGGTACTACGCACTTGGCAAAAGTGCTCGTTGCGTCCTATTTTCAAGGGATGTGTACACGTGTTTAGTAAACGGATTTTGTCCCTGACTGCCTCGACAATGGTAGGTTGGGGCCAATCTTGATAGTGCAATGTTGACTTATGATCGTTACGAGGTTCGATCGCCACTACAAGATCGTCGAGTGCTGATGGAATAGACAGTTCTATGTAGGCGCCTGGCCAAACAGTAGTGGACGCGGGTGGCGCACGCAACACGTAGGCCTGCGCTCTGCGAATCGTGTGATATTGGGAACGGTTGACGTTCTCCATCCCGTAGTGTATCACAGTTTCGTCAATGCTGATTTGATTTTTGGCGGGACGAACGGATATGTCATTGGTTGTCATGAATGGTGTTCCCGCAAGTACATCGACATCCAAGTCTTTAACGACAAGGGCATCGAGGTGTAGGTCAAGATTATCCCGCGATAACACGAGCCTTGTTTCTCCGACTACATTGAGTGGGGTTACACCATCAGCTTGTCTTGCGAGCTGGGAGCTTTTGGTGATTTTTGCACCAATTGACCTGGCCACCGTCTCTCTAATCATGTTGGTTTCGGCACCAGTGTCGAGGGTATGACGTATTGGGTGATGACGATGGAACGCCTTGAAGAATGGCGACTGTTTCGTATTTACGCGACAAGTCGCCGACACGTAGTCGTCATTCACTGGTGGTTCATCGTCTCCGCTATCTTCGCAGTTTAGTCCTGTCACGTTGCGTGCCTTAGTCATGAACAGTCTGTCTTGCTCGGGCAAGTACTTGCAAGCGCTTAGATAGTGGTCTACTATCGGTCTACCAGCGTGCTTACAGAGTGGGCATTGTTTTGCTCGTTGGGTTCGTTGGTAGCTTTGTGGGCTAGCGGGCCCAGAGCGTGTGCGTGGTTGGTAGTAGGTTGACTGTCTCAGGATTTTTGTCTCTGACATAGAATGGATCTCGTCCAGTAGGGACCCCAGGGCCTGAAAGATCTCTGGTTTAAGACTGGCTAGTGTGCGGCTCCGCAGTTCGGTTCCGTAGCGCTGTTTTACGAGTCTAGGTAGCTCCTGATGGATAAGTAAGTCTAAGCCAGCTCAATACAACCATGTTCTCTAGCGACGGTGATAAGTCCTCATCTACGGTCGGGAACTCTTCGTGGTGTGATATACCGCCACCCACTGTCAGCAGACTATCATCAACGAACGCCACGAGGCGTTGGAATAGGTCCTCGTGGTTTTCGTCTGATTCAAGTTTTATGTCGGCGAAATCTATGAAGTGAGCGCCGCTTGTCTGAAACCCGAAGTGAAGTCTGATTGCCTGCCATATGGAGTTGACGGATGTCGAGTTTTTGACGATGATATTTCGCGATATGATCGGGCAGAAGTTGGCAATCTGCCCAAGCATTAATTCTAAGTGCGCGACTTTTTGTTGTGCCGTTCGCCTAACCAAGCCTGGTGTGTCTTCGGTATCGTCAAGTAAGCCTCTGAGTGGAGAAGTGTTAGTTTTCTTTCCCCATGTTGCCTGGTCGAGTAAGAATGGTGCGAAATTCGCGTCCAATGATAGAGTATATTGGAGGTTTTGGCGCCAGCTCTCATATGACGTCAGTATTTCGTGTTTTGAAAGAGACCACTGTTTTGGAGCTCTCTGTGACTGAGCCATTGTCGCGTTGACGTGTAGCTCAATCGTCTATGCAAATGCCGGCAATGTTCAATGTTAATTACTGCGTACGGAAAGTACGCATTCGTCGTGCCGTTTGTTTGGCTATACGAGTATCTATCCACTTCAGTAGTGAAAACGCTGCCACCACGCCAATATAGAAGGGAATGACTCGATAACGACGAGAACATTTATTGAACAGACTTATCTCAAAGCGGAAGTCGAGGCAAGAGGACGTACAGACGCAATCATACAGGAAGCGGAAATGTGATACTTATCCAATATGGCGCTGCAACACTTTAAAAAAAAAACTATGCATGATTACATTTAAATAAGCCTTTTGTTTATATTGATTTATAACATTTGTAATTGACAAACGCAACATAAATAATTGACACGGCACTAAATACAAACGTCTACAATGCAACTATCTTGAATAATAAGTTAGTATTTGACCCATATTGCTGTTTGACTGATTCTAACCACTTTGTCCCCGAGAAACGCTAATCTAATCGTAACATATTTCGTCACGGACATTATGTGGAACACACTACTTTACGCAGAATGTTGGGATGTCCAGAAAGATGTTACAATATGCATCTCGCTAATTGTGTCTGCACTGAGAATAGAAGAGAATAGATTATCAAAACAGTTACTGCATCATCATTGAGATAAACAATATGAACGAATCACGTGGCGGACATCATTGGTTAAACCATGTCCGCATTGTGACTATTTTATACTAATCAGCAGTCAGAGTTACTTACGAATTGATGTGACATCCTTGACCAGTGTTAATATATTAACATAAATTGTCATCTTTGGATGTATCATACTGATTTTTGCGAACTGAATATCAGAAACATTTGACACCATTTATGTTGCATGCTCCATGCATCCTCGCTATATTTTCTGGATGAACACGTTTCCCAAGTACTGTTCATTTTCCTATTGTGTCGCCACATAGTCTCCAGTTCCACAATGGATCACTACTACTTGACTTTGATTGATTACTTTGTAATGTCAAGTCCTGCCACGACATGTCATATAATGTCAAGTCATGTCAATAATATGTGCAGATCGCATTGCTGATCCACCCATGCCTTCATTAGTCATTTCCCATGTCCCGCCACGAACTAAAACCATGAAAATAGGACAACGAAGAGTTCGTTGTGCTTCAATACCACATGAATCATGCGAATGTTAGCGTATTGCATCGGACGTGAATATCGCAAAATTTTATATCGTATGTGCGTAAGTTCTGACTTGATAATGTTATTACAAGTAGGCAACACATATTTTCAGAAATCGTAGATGGTTGGCGAACAAAGACTGTAGTGTCGGTGACCACCACGTAGGTTGGCGCGATAGAAAACGCTAAATTGCTTACAGTAATTGTGCATGACGTGATTGCTACATGCTAACGTTGTAGTAAACAGGAACCTGTACTCCACTTCCAGAATTTCCGCATCAGCAACGTTAGCTGTTTGTCGTCTTCTCCATTCCCCATACATGAGGAATGTTCATCCGCGTTCTGGCCTGCTTGTCACCTAATTAAACATCTACATACATCCTGGCTACATGCGTGTTGCCCACTACTTAGCGACGGAACAATATACATCTTCATACATGTTTTCACCCCAGTAGCGCGTTCAGTAGATCTCTTCTTTGCTCTCGTGTTCCTTAATTTTCCGGCATGTTTTATCTTGCAGACCAGAACTAATAAAATCATCAAATATAAAGTTGCAAAAACCATAGTAAGTGGTTAATACGAGGTTTTCCACACACACAATATATATATATAATTTTATATGGATAATTTTATGTGTATTATGTTATAATAGTAACACATTGAAAATTATCATCATAAGCACAGCTGTATGATGCCTGTCACAAAAATTCTGCAAAAATCGGTTGAGACTAACTATATAATTATTAGTTATCAAATGGAAGTTCACAAGCAGATGAATTCATCATCATGGCGTAAATTGTTCATTAGTTAGTTCGTAATTAAATAATATGACTGACATGAGGTGAACAACGTGACGTCCGTCACAATATCAACCGGCGCTTAAACATCTATGAATACATACAATTGTGATGCACTCATACATACACACATACATATATATATATATACACACATACATATATATATACACACACTCACGCATACACACACACACACGTATATACAAACACACACACAACACAACACACACACACACACACACACACACACACACACACACACACACACACACACACACACACACACACACACACACACACACACACACACACACACACACACACACACACACACACACACACACACACACACACACACACACACCCACACACACACACACACACACACACACACACACACACACACACACACACACACACACACTCACACACACATATATATACACACACATACATATATATATATACACACACACACATAACACAAATATATACACGCACACACATATATATATATAAATATATATGTATATAATATATATATATATATATATATATATATATTACACACACACACACACACACACACACACACACACACACACACACACACACACACACACACACACACACACACACACACACACACACACACACACACACACACACACACACACACACACACACACACACACACACACACACACACACACACACACACACACACACACACACACACACACACACACACACACACATATATATATTGATAATCAATGTAGGAATTTTCCAAACGATGTAATATATATCTACAGAATCTGCGCGTCCGTATTTAATTTGAAATTCTGAAATTGTGTATTATCTCTATGCACCACACAGGAATATATTATCAGTTCCACCGTTGTACATAGACTACATGAATTGTCACATAACGATACAGTGTATTTTAAGGAATACCGAAGAGAGTGAAAACATGCGACTGACTTAACCATTGACTCCGTACGCTCACCTTCGACATGATTTTGGGCGGAATAACTTGAATACTTCACTGCGAAACTTGGAGCCGCTCAGACAATAAAGGAAGAAGTTGCATGCGTTATTCATCGAGTACAGTAATCGGCTGACTTGAAAGAAGAGGGTGTAGTCAGCGTGTTCAGAAGGCCTTGACGTTCGATGGATCATCGAGAATGTCGCTATGTGCACGAAGTGTGGTGTAACAAACAATAAGTAGGTGAAGGACACTAGAAAAAGCGTCACAATAGTATTTCGATCTCTGGATGACATCGGACGAATCTCGCTATTGTCTCGCGAGCTGCCCTGTTCAGAATCTTGTGTGGAACACGCCTTGTTGTCTTTCATCTCCATTGGTTCATCAGTTTCGCGTCTCTCCTCGGGGACGTATTTGTCATGGTATGGCAGTCGGTTTCGAATAACTATTGCGATGACAGCATTCATAGAAACCAATGAAACAAACGGCACGACAAGGCCTACAAAGACCACTATCCACGGGAACACGAAGGACACAAAGCTTCCCGGCGTCCCCATTGCACAGATATTGCAACTCTCCACGTGATTATAGACGTAGAACGGATAATTCACCAGCCACACGACTAAGAATGTAGCACCGCTAATGAATTTGGCCCGTCTCGGGTGGCACCATATAACTGACTTTAACGGGAATCTCACAGCGATCATGCGGTCAAAAGTTAAGCCGAAGATGAGACAGAATCCGTACATATGTAATGAGTTGATCAACCAGCCGCGGATTTGGCAGTCGATGTCCCGTAATGGTGACGAATGCACAAAACGCGCCAGCGAATATATCGTTATGCAGCACTGTGTAAACGTGTCCGATATAGCGAGAATGCCGAGGTAGATACCAAACGAAGTCTGTCTGTTGTTACGTTGAAACCAAACACACATTGAGATTGCGTTTCCAACTAAACTCACTGCTGCAATTACGGGCTGTACGTATGTCTTTATCGCTGTGGCAATTTTGTAGGACATGTAATCAGCGTGTGTTAATACGTACGTTTCGTTGGTCACCTGGCAGTACCATTTAAATGTGCTGTTTGCGTCTGTTCTGTCAAGGTGTTTATTACTCACGGTAATTGGTGCCTGTGACTCTTCCATGTTACTGTTTCCTGTGGCACCGATGTATGTCCATTGTATGGCAGCGTACGTTGCAGTATCCGCTATAGTATTGCTGTCATCACTGCGAGTGGAAACATTGGTTGTAATCAACATGTGTGATGATCGCGTCGAATCTAGCAAGGTTGACCGTTTTTCGTTGTAGTTAAAATTAGCTGTCAATTCCAATGTTACGTGTGTATTTGCAGTCTTCATGTTACCAGTCGAATTGATGTACGGCGGAACTGATGTATACATAGCTGTCTTGCTAACCTTAACTTGTATAAGTTCTCTCTTGCTTCGTCGCGGCTGATCGTCCACCGTCGGTGTGTCTATTTCAGATGGACGCTGTTCTCGTCCTTCTAACAAAAAATCGTCATATCTATCAGCATGCTCTTGCTGCGATATATGGAGCGTCTGTTGCCAGCAACAGTGCCACTGGATAGACACGAGCAAGACGACGGAGAACCGAAACCAAGACATCGCAGCGCGTGATCACCGTTGGCCGTTCCAACAAATTATGGAGGTCTCGGCTGGCGCATTGATCAACGTGAATTACAGCCGGGTTACGGCATATTGATGGGGCGTGGTATTATTGTGTTAAGCGCGTCGGTGAACATCATACTCAAAAGCTTTATCTTTTCTTATCCGTGACAGCAACCAATTTAAATACGTATGTTTTATTCAATACATTTTTTTTGTTTTTTTATATTTCCGATACTAACTGAACTTTTTATATAATCGTCAAAATTTTACACAATGTACAGATAACGCTGCCTTTACAGTAGTTCGTGCGCACAGGGTTTAATATATTCCTTTTCACGTGGTACACACAGTGTAGTATATTTATTATATTACTACCATTACTACTACTGCCCTATATACCTATTGGTGTATAGGGCATCGACGAAATTCCTCCACGCCGGTCTGCTAATTGCCAAACTCTTGAGGGTACCCCAGTTTTGTCCTGCATCCTTCGTCTCCTCTTCCACTGTTCGACGCCAGGTTGTTTTTGTGCGTGCTTTCTTCCTTATAACTTCGGGGGTTCAGCTTAATGCACTTCTAGTGATTGAAGTGGTATATTTTCGCAGCACCTGGCCAATCCACTTCCAGCGTCTTCTGGTGAAGATGGTATGCATGTCTTCTTGATTAGTGTCTCCTAGGAACTATAAACATTATGTATTATTTGCATGCATACATACGCACTATCGGCATTCTGCCAGTATGTTGCAATTAGTGATCTACGCCGAATTTCACCGTATACGTGCATGTTCTAACTGGAATTCATCAAGCAATTACAACCTAGACAGTGTGTGTTTGTGTGTGTGTGCGCGCGCGCTTGTGTGTGTGTGCGTGTGTTCGTGCGTGTGTTCGTGCATACATGCGTGCATGCGTGCGTGCGTGTGTTGTTACCGATTTAAAAGAGCTTAATAAACATATCAACTGTTCAATTGCGCATACCACTTTTGCGTAGCCATGCCGTTGCACAGGTACGGGCCTATCAGTTATTTCAACATGATTGTGCGTCACACCTGACTGCCAATAGATGCAGTACCATAATCTAACTCTGTTCTGTTAATAGGTTGCCAAAGCGACGCGGTTACCGTGATGGAGCTCGGAAATAACGAACAATTGAACCGGTGACTGGATATTGGTCACACACTTACCAGCCTTACATTAGCCATACTACTTTTAACAATCGCCTGATTTCGCAAAGACTTTATAGTGGCAATCGATTCGACATGCCGTGTGCTGTATGACATTATAATAATCAATAGTGACACTTTTGATACCAACAAATCCGGAGCTGGTGCCCCGTTCACGAGTGTTTACAAGATTGTCATACTCATAAGAGCGTCACACTGCCAAAATCAATTATGGAGGTCATATGTGCCTGTACAATACATTTACAAACACTCGTCTAATAGTCTCCCTTAACTGATTCTCGCCTGGCTGCGTGACTTCGCCAGAAAGATATTCTGGCTCTGAATGGCCCTTCGGAATGTTATGTTAGATGGCAACACTTGTATACTCATGAATTAAAGCTTAATCAATTTATGAAGTTATGTGTGACGTATTGTCAGGATTTGCCGTGTATTAATAATTATTAATCTCGCTTAATCGACTCCCGCCTGGCTGCGTTACTTCGCCAGGAAGATAGTCTTGCTCAGAATCGCGTTTTGACCTCTCATAGCACGTCTATCCCCAAAATGTTTCTAAACTATGCATGTTTTCGATAACGAAATAGTGCCCGAAATAATATTATACTTAATCTTAAACTAAATGAACACAAAGAAAAGTTTCGAATACTCTGTGGTATTCGAAGCGAGGACCCTAAAAATAGCAACTCCACAAGCTACCGATTTAACCACCAAGATCAGCATGTTTTGGTTGTAGTTTGGCGACTACATATATTAGTTAGCAGTCCGACCGTTACGCGAGACATCGATTGTACTTTGTTTAGTTATATTTGTCCTTGTTTGTTATTTATATCATGCTTATTCACACTTAGTCTTTTGTTTCTGCTCGAGCATAAGCAAAGAAAGTCAATACGGAATGTTCAACACCCATGAGAGGTGCCACCTAGTGAATATGCATGTGATTAAAAAGGCACTAAATTACGAAAAAAGTGTAATGTCGGTTTATGTGACATGTTTCAATGTAAGTTTAATGTTGAATAGTTGTCATAGTATAGTATTAGCTGATAAAAGGGTATCCTTATTTAAATTGTTATTTCATAGTTGGGCTGAGAGCCAATCATCCTTTCTACCCGAATCTGGGGTAAAGCCCTCCATTGGTAACATTGGCTGAAGCTTAATAATCCAGGCCGTAATGATGGGACAATGCTGCCACCTCACGGCGCCTGAATAATCGAGGCTATCATCTAAAGTAGTAGTAGTAGTAGGTTTTATTTGGAATTGTATAAATGATACATACAAATATAAACAATCCGTAAAACAATAGACAAAACGATATACAATTCCAGGTTGACAGCGGAGCCAATTAAGGCTGTAACCAGTTTGTTTTAATTATTCCAATATAAGATGATAATGATTACGTAAACTAGTCGCCGTCATCCCCAAAATAACTATTATTAACAATGATTTCACGTGTAGTGTGTTGGTTACATTGCTATAATCAATAAAACATATACGTAAATTTAATAACATTAATATTAGATGATAAATGTTCACATAAGTAGTCTTGCGGAAAAAACCCATGTGGTTATGCCAAACTTCAGCAATGGTATAACACCTAAGTAGAATAACATTATGAAACACATATGTCAGACGTTTCGGGGTGGAATGAAATTAAACTAGAACACCATACCCCTTACAACATTTGCCTTTAATGATAATATAAAACTATTTAAATTGGGTTTATTTTGTATAACAGTTGGAATTGCATTCCAGGTCATCGGACCTTTACATAGCAAACTGTTCGAAGATCTTTGAGTAGAAGTGATAGTAGAACGTATATTACAGGTTTGTCTTGTTTTGTAAAAGTGAATGTCATATGTAAATGTAAAAATATCCGATAATGAATGTGGCAGACTACCGTGGACAAAATTATACATGAATTTTCCAACTTCAATTTCATAAATATCATGCAATTTTATTAGATTTAAACATGTAAAGAGGGGATGTGAATGTTCCCCATAGTTTGTTTTAAGAATGGAACGAACTATTATTTTGCATAATGAATACTTTTTCGATATGTGTTTTGTATGTGGATCCCCACAAAATGATTCCGTATGTCAAGTAGGGGTAAACTAAAGTGTAATAAATTGTTTTAAGTGCAGCTATTGGAAGGTAGCGGTTAACTTTATTAAGTATGTATAAAGCACTAGTCGTCTATATGAAGGCCTAGAAATGTTATACATTTTGTTCGCTGAATTATGTTATTAGCTATCGCTAATAATAATTCTTCGTTCTGAGCAGGACGAGATCTAGAAAATAACATGCATTTTGTCTTAGAAATGTTTAAAGATAGTTTATTGGCACGAAACCAGTCATCTAATATTTAAAGTTCGTTATTCATATCTTTATATATTTCATTAATTTGTTTTCCAGTTTTATATATAGTAGTGTCATCAGCAAACAATATTGTTTTGCACATATTTACACAGAATGAAAGGTCATTAATATATAAAATAAAAGCGGACCGAGGATAGACCCCTGTGGGACACCGTGTGTAACATCCTGCTGAAGTGAGTCACTAGAACTGTACTTAACATACTGTTTCTTGTTTGAAAGGTAACTCTTAAACCATTTGAATGGACCACCTCTTATACCGTAATATTAAAGTTTGTGTAATAGTATTTGGTGGTTGATAGTATCGAATGCTTTACTTAGATCCAGAAAATCAGCAAGGACCGAGTCCTTTTTTTTCTACTGCATTAATAACGTCACTAGTAAAAACGGTAATAGCATTGGTTGTTGAATGTTTTTCACGAAAACCACATTGGTTATTGTTCAATATATTGTTTTTCTGTATAAAATCATCAGTTCTTCTATGTACAACTTTTCCCAGTATTTTAGAAATTGAAGGTAACAAAGATATTGGTCTATAATTTGAAGACAAGTCATCAGTAGCTTTAGACTTATAAACATGTATAATTTTTGTTATTTTTATTTCGACAGGCACTATTCCCTCTCCCATTGATTTATTTATTAAAATAGTTATTGGTAAGGCTATTTGCTCACACCAAATAATTTCATGAGACGGGGACTAAAATTGTCATATCCAGAACTGGTCTTAGGTTGGAGAGACATTATAATTTGCCTGATTTCATTTACATCGGTCGGACTCATGAAGAGACTTCCTGGATTTTGTTTAGGACAATTCTGAAGATATTTAGTAAATTGCTCTTTAGGTTGAGGGATTGCATTTGCGTGGTTTGAACCAACATTAGTAAAAACATTACAGAATATATTCGAAATTTGATCAGGGTCCTTAATTATACCGTTATTATATTTAAAGTGTGACGAAATGCCTGATTTATCGTTGTTTTTCCCAATCATGGTTCTAAGTAATTTCCAATTTTTTTTTAGTCGTTCTTAAATGTTTTTAACTCATTCGCATAGTATGATGTTTTGGCAATTTGTTTCAGTTTATTATACATATTTCTATAATGTACATAACGGATATAAGTAGAATGTGTCTTAGATTTGCCGATACATTTCCTATATAGTTTGTTTGATGTTACTGACGATTTTAATAGACCTTTAGTCATCCATTCATTCAGTATTACGTATTTGGGATTAACTTTAGCAATTTTCTCCGGCGCGAATGTTTGAATAACATATTTAAGTTTGTTAGTGAATTCCCTGAACGCATTATCTGTATCTAACTGGTGTAAATACGTCCAATCAATTTCGCGTAGTGCAGATGTTATATGACCAATGGATTTGTCAGACATAGGTCTATGTTTGAATATTAACGGCTGATTTGATTTTTTACAAGGCTTCTGCTTGCCAATTAAACAGAATATAGGTAGGTGGTCAGATATATCACTATATAATATGCTAGAATGAACAAATGGAGTTGTATGTCGTACATACATGTTATCAATAAGGGTAGCGGATGTATGGGTGATACGGGTTGGTTTGGTAATTGTTGGAATGGTGTTAGCAGCTAGGTGTAAATATAGTAAGTCGGATGAAGGTTTATATGAGTCTATTTTTAGGTAGTCAAAATTTAGATCAGTGCCAATTATGACCTGATGGTTTGAGTGCTGATTGTTATTTAGTATTGTCTCATATCTTTGAATAGATGAAGACACATTTGAATTAGGGATCCGGTATATTTCACCAACGACAGAGGTTTGACCATTAATGCTGCATTCAATAAATACAGATTCAAATTCCCCCTCCACGAAGTTATCAAGGTCTTCACGGTGATTATACTGAATATTATCACGTACATACATCGCGACACCACCTTTAGATAAACGTTATCTTCAACACATTACGTCACCACACCATTCTACTGCATGGACTATGCAATGTCGGATTGAACTCACATCGTATCTGGTTGGCTGAACAAACTCGACAAAAATTTGACATGCCTGATTATGCCGCAGACTTAGCCACCATGTTGTGCCGCACGGCTCGGGTCCTGGGCCGGTGCATTTCAAAGTATATTACTAACCCACCGTTTCCATCTTTACTCGTCGTCAGATCCAATGCCACGTCTACGCCGATGAACTTAACTCTACGCAGAGTTTCCTCCTCTAGCCACATAGGTTCGCCACTTCAAATGAAGTATTGTGTGCGATCCTTCACACGACGGCTTACCTACAACATATCAATAGTGGACGACGCGAACAGAGAAATCATCGCTTCGTGTTCGTCTTGTATAAGTTCGTCTTCTACAGTGTCCACAATGGATGTTTGTGTGTCTGCCAGTAACGTAACCTGTCTGTTTACGTGCCACAATCTTGTCGTTGAGCATATTACGACTGGTTCCAAACATTCTCTTGTTACACCGCGGCTCGGGAATTACGAGTTACGGGAATCTAATGTATCGCCTTGACATGATCAAGCACTCTGTGACCAAATTCCTTCTTATCGCGAAATCGTGACAGCAGCACAGAAACATCCTCACACTGGCGGTGAAGTGGTATACCCTGCCTCGTTGAACACGCCGAGCGTGCCGAGCCACGCCCTTCGATCCGCCGACCGTGCGCAACTAGTTGTTCTTCGTCGCAGCCTCGAGCGGTGTCCGCCTTCAGTTCAAGACTGCAGGGCCGATTCCCTGCGCTGCGTGACTCGCACTGTCTTAACAATTTTAAGACTCGTCTGAAGACATCCTGTTTTAAGCTCCCTTCAATATATATAAGCATATGTCACGTATTTTATAATCATATTATATTTTATTAGTATTTGTTAACAATTAATTATGTATATTACTCTAGTCTAAATTCGACTGATTATTTATTAGTCAATTTAATATTAATTTTATTTGAATGTCACTCCCATAAATATTGATACATTTAACTACACGGACGTTGTATTTGATAAGGTATATGTGTTGTCTAGTTAGTTCAGTTTTGTTTAACCAAGCCTTAACAAAATGAAATTTCTATCTTGTTAGTGGGGGTTCAGGGATTCACGTGAACCCACTTCTGTGAACCCTCTTCCTAAAAAAAGTGATCCCTCTAATGCCATCTTTAAGATGTGACCCATAATTGTTTACTTTATTATGTTTCCCAAAAGCGTAAACCTTCCTAAGAGCTGCGTGATGTTGTTCAACAATTACTCAGCATGCCAGCCCAGCCTGATTGAACAGTTGTTAAAGGGAGAGCCCTTATCTATAAAGTGATCATCAGTGAATGAAAGAAAGCTTGGCAGGGGGGTCGCCCCTATTGTCACGTGTGAAAAGGGCATTCGCTGGAGGAATGCGCATCCATTTAATCATGCAGCAGGACTCCACACTATCCTGCATAGTAAACTCATGGGTAAACCAATACACAAGAAGCCAATTTAATTTACTCCAAAGTCATATGACTCCAAGTCAGTTGGAGGTGATTGATGCAGACAAAAACTGCCACTAAGTGTAACCAACCTCTCAGCAAGCATTACCTACCCCGGAATCTCCCTATTATCACGGACAGAGTTAGACTAGAGGATTTATATGAGAGACTCAATTTGATATCGACATTTAACTGTATAATGACAACTGTTCTCATAAGTATAATGTTAAATGCTAGTGGGTGAAAGGGGTGATGCTGACTTAACACTGATCGAAGAACAATTACGAGTAGATATATTGCATTGTGCCTTCTAAAAGTAACTCATAATTATATTAAAAGTAGCTGATATGGGTTTTGTTTTAGTATGCTGATTGAAATAACAACCGATTATCAAAGGGCTATTCTCAAGAATCAACAATTTATAATGTGTAGCGAGTATATTTCTTACAAGCAGAAAATCCTGTAGATAATTTATCTCGCTTGTCACAAATACATTTTCACTTGTTGCTCTGAAATGCATATTTAGATGAATAAATATATTTAAACAATAACAAAATAAAGCATAGCAGCACCTATTTTTTTATTTGCGAGCTGATGAGAAATCGGGAATTATTAATAAAAACATTTAGAAGATATCCATTAAGGTTTCATTTCACAAGTCACTGATTACATGCAATGAGACATCATGTGCTTACTGAATTACAGGGGGATAAATTACTACGGCGGAGTGTTAATTATTATTATTATTATTATTATATTTCGATCAGGAGACGGTTAAGATTCCATGGGGGTTAAAATACTTACATCGCCACGTATCAGGTATATATTACGGAATACGGATATTTCCATCAAAGGTTTTACACCTTGTTAGTTATGACTAATATGTAAATTATATACCACATATACTAAATTACCCTAGGTACTGTCAGGTGGCATAACATTTGGCTATCCTCACATTCGCCTGGAATTAGCTAGGCAACGGGCCCAATTCCTAATACACAGGCCATATATCAGAAAAGTGATGATTGAAATTCAACTGTACTTTGATGCATGATGTCAGAAGTATTAACACTGGCGACCACATTTTGAAGGAAAGTATGTAACTGTACGGCAGAGAAGTATAACATTGGCGAGAAAAACTGGGTCCAAGGAACAACTTACACGCCAGATGGAAGGAAGATGAATGAACCGAAGGAAGAGGTTGCGATGTTGCTCGGCTTAACGTGAGGGATCATTAAAAAGGACGCTGTTACCAAAGAAAGCAGATGCATGTTACGACCAGGCCGCAGTAAATATCATAATTACAAATGGAGGACTAAGTAACAAGACAAAGGAGAAATAGAAGGGAAAAGGCTGCCGATAAGCACAAATTGAAATGGATAACTGCCGGTGATGTGTAGCAATACAGGAACTAGAAATTCGTAACTCTATAAAGGGAACAACGAGGAAGAACACAATATGAATATGTCTTCCCAACTTTCGACAGTAATATATGCAAATGTATTAAGACAAATGTAGGCAAATTATGTATCACACATAAAAACATTTAGAAGATTTCACAAGTCACTGATTACATGCAATGAGACAGCATGTGCTTACTAAATTACAGGTGGTTAAATTACTACGGCGGAGTGTTAATTATTATTATAATATTTCGATTGGAAGAAAGTTAAGATTCCATGGGGGTTAAACTACTTACATCAGCAGAATGTAATCAACTTTCTTGCTGAAAACAGAGGAATCGTCAAGTCAGCGCCGTTAATTAGTTTATCGACGTAGAAATAGGGCACCTCTTGCAAATCGTAAGCAAAGATTGTGGACGCAATCGGATATATCGTACGAGACAGATAATGCAAAATATAGGCAGCATTACGTGCGTGGACATGCCGATTAAATTGATACATTTCTTATGTTATAGTGTACTAGGTATGCTTCGATAAGGAATGAATCGAAAAAGGCACTGATTTCCACGCAACGCGCACATGGCACATTTTGCTGGCATAAAACAATCTGACTTGGGAGAGGAATACCTTAGGCCATATGTCGCCTGATTTTGAAATGCCGTTTGATATTATGTCACAAGACATTTGAAATTAACCAGGAGTTAAGATCCGCTGAATTAGGGCCGGCATGTGTTGATGATATGCAAACCCGACAAAATCCAGAGACGAATATGAAAAGGAGCTGTTATCGTGTACAAGCAACAAAGAACGAGGACAATTTAATAAACGTTATTACATGATATCTTCCTTTAGATAAGTATCACGGTTAACGAAGATGAAAAGAATAAAGAAATCCCGTAACCCAAATCTTAACGAACAAAATAAACAATAACCATGAATCCCTGAACCTATCTAACTATGAAAGTAAAGTTTCAATGAATCTCTCAGTTACCCAATTTACATTCCTTCTTAAAGTGGATTGTTCCACTACACGACCAAACACTAGGCGCCAAGTGTTATCTAAGAAGAAACCACATTAGATATCTATAGGCAACATAACGCTAGCCCTCACGGACTTTCATTGCAGCCATCGGGTACAACAGATATATATATATATATATGTATACATAGTAAAACCTGTCTTAGCGGGCACCTGTCCATAACGATAACCTGGATATAACGGTCACTTTTGAAAGTCCCGAATGACTTCCTATTAGTTTGCACTGCCGACTACCTGTCCATAACGGTAACCTGTCTATTGCGTATAACGGTCAGTTAATTTGGACCAAACCATTCATATTCAACATGCCGCTTACGGGCAGGTAAACGGGAATCCATAATTTCCTTAAATAAAACGTCGTCGCGTCGGTATCATCGCGTGTGCGCGGGACTATCAAATTGCAATCGAGTCATGCATGGCGTCATCAGCTTGTTGGAGCCACGGATGGAAAGTGGCTTGGCGTAGCTGGAGAACAAATCTGGGCCAACGCTTGCTTTCCACTCGTTCACACAATTGTGTTTCCTTTTGGACATGAAAGCTTGTTTAGTTTGCCTTTTCTTGGAGGCCGTGATTGATTTCACCATGGCCCAAAATAAAAATAAACATCAATTAAATATACCCAATTTCCATTCCTTCTTAAAGTGGATTGTTCCACTACACCACCAAACACTAGACGTTAGATATTATTTTACAATATTTATTGACAATTTTATCGGTAAGACTTTTTCAATTTAAAGTTTTTATTGTTGGTTAGACATAGACAGTTATAACTGTTAACTATTTCAACACGGGTACCTGTGTTTTACATTTGTGCCTGATTTACACTCTTATAATACATCGCTGTATGTATATGGTATATTGTTTTTCTACTGTTGCGAGATAATTGATTGTTATTTCGTCTTCGATGTATGTATCATATTCTGTGATCTACGTAGTTATTGAGTCGTGTGTTATGTATCTTAAGTTGATTATCTAACTTACTTACAGTTCATATATCAAATGCATACTCTTCGGTGTGTTACTGTCATAACTATTGAGAAAATATCAAACAAATGTATGAATTTGTTGTTGTTCTCGTCGTCGTTCCCCGTCTTCAGGGGTGAGGCAGACTTGGATACGTCGACATTTTCTTTCTCTTCCTCCTCATTGCACTTGCACTACTTCCTCTACCACCCTTCTCCATTCTTCTCGGTCTTTTGTTATTTTGTTCTTTTCCTCCATTCCCCTTTCCATACCTTCAGGTTTCTCTTCACGCAATCCTCCCACCTCAGTCTCGGTCGCCCTCGTCTTCTTTTTCCCTCTACTCTCCGGGCATCTGCTTTCTTTGCCACCCGTTCTTCTCCCATTCGCTCCACACGTCCTGCCCAGTTCAATCGACTCCTCACCAACTTCTTCTTGAAACTTTCTTTCACACCAACATCCTCCCTCAGCTCTTCCACTCTTCGCTGACCTATTCTCGTTACCCCCGTATTCCTCCTAACCCAGTTGTTTCCGCACACTTGTACCCTCTTCTGGTGTTTCTCTGTCATTGCTATAGTCCCTAAGCCATACAGGTATGTTGATGTCACACATGTGTATAGAACCTTTCCCTTGAGGTTTAATGCTTATTTAGCGACACCGAATTTCACCGACACCGAATATAATCTTTCTATAAACTAGTATGCAAGACTAACAATTACAGCTTTGGCTATTACGTAATTTCCTCTGCAAAGCCATGTTGTTAGCATTGTAGTATATTTTCAACTGCAACATCATAACGTACGCATAATTGTAGGCCACGTGCACTTGAATTATCGCAGTTTTTGTGTTATTCCACCATAAATTATAGGCATTAGGCAACAAACAGTTAACACTAAAAATATACTAACAAGTCGCACGTAGTAGAAAGAGCTTATGCACGCAACCAATGAGGCGCAATTACCACTTCTGCGTGTCACTGACAACCAATGAGTTCTAAATGACGTGCTGTATCGATCGGACGTAACAACTAAGCCTAGACTCCAACTGACCATTGCGCCACTAAAGGCGCCAGTGAAGATTCCAGTCACTTGATACAACGGTTCTGTGCGCAACGGTGCGATGTCTTGGGCACGTTTATTTACCGTCTTGATCCTGTCTACACACGGGTGCAGCCGCTGTCAGCAGACACGGCATCTGACGCAAAAACCGGCCAGTTATGACGACATCGTAAGACGAGAACAAGGTCAATCTGGAACAGACACACCAACAACAGAACTGCAACGACGTCGACCGAAAAGAGTACTTAGAACAGTTAAAGCAGATGCTATTACAGCTGACTATACAGCACTTCTGCAAAACTACGTCGCGTCGAAAGGAAACATGGACACAGCAAATACACACGCAACACCAGCATTGACAAATAGCTTAAACTACACAGAAGAACTGTCAGCTTTGGTGGATTCGACGCGACCATCACATTTTATGAACGCAAGAGACGTTTCCACTGTTGTGGAAGATGGATTATCTGCAATGACTACAGAGAGGGACGCTGACGTAAATTGGATAAATGTCCGTGCTACAAGAACTAGTACCATGGCAGAGTCACACGCGCCTATCATTGACAGTGACGAACACTCTGACAGAGTTAACGCAAACCGTACAAACAAATGGACCTGCCAACCCACGATGTCTGCGATAACAAACGAAACGCACATACTCACCCCCTCCGATTATACCTCTTACAAAATCGCCAGAGCTATCAACAAATACGGACAACCCATTACAGCAGTAGTGGGTGTGGTGGGAAATACCATTTCCATGCTTGTGATGTTCCAGCGTAACAACAGACGAACGTCGTTCGGCGTTTACATCGGCTTTCTCGCTGTGTCAGACACGTTAGCACTGTGCATCTCAAAAGCATACTGGCTGGTGCGACTGTTGTCTTCGTCGCCATTACGGAACATCGATTGTCAAATCCGCGGCTGGTTAATAAACTCCATACAAATGTACGGATTCTGCCTCATCCTCGGCTTAACGTCTGACCGTCTGATAGCTGTACGATTCCCGTTGAAGGCAGCTTCATGGTGTGACGCGAAACGCGCCAAACTCGTCTGCGGGGCTATGTTCGTGGTCATGTTCTTTGTGAGTGCTCCGTTCGTCGTCTTTAATCACGCGAAGAGCGGTAATATATGTGCCATGGGAACGCCAGGGAGCGTTGTATCCTTTGTTTACCCTTGGGTATCGGTCTTTGTTGGACTCGTGGTACCGTTTGTGTTATTGGTCTCCATGAATGTCATTATCGCAATGGGCATTCGCAACCGCCTACGATATTCTAAACAAACTCTCAATATAAGATGCGAATCGGCCGAACCCATGGAGATGCGAGACAACCAGGCGTGTTCCAACCAAAACCCTCAGCAGAACTGTTCAATGCAAAACAACTGGCAGAACATTCCGATGTCGGCAAAAGAACGCAAAGCTATTGTGACGCTTTTCCTAGTATCATTCACCTTTTTGCTGCTTGTTGCACCACACTTCGTGCACATAGCGATTTTCTCGGTGACCAACCAAACGTCAACGCCATCTAGACACGCTGCCTACACCCTCTTCTTTCAAGTCAGTCGATTACTATACTCGATGAATAACGCTTGCAACTTCTTTCTTTATTGTTTGAGCGGCGCCAGGTTTCGCAATGAAGTATTCAAGTTGTTCCGCCACAAAGCATGTTCAGGTTAAGCTCACGTAGTCGATGGCTAAATCAGTTGCATGCTTTCACTTTCCTCAGGATTCCGTAAAACAGGTGCAATAGTTTGGAATGCTGTGTGACGTATATTGTTAGTTTTATTGAAACAATACTGGTGAAATGTAAAACGGTAGAACTTATATTATATTCCTATGTAATGCTTAGAGATAACTCAAAGCCGTTGAAGTTACAAATAAATAAAGACGTGCCGGTGTTGTATATCTTGATGTCAATTAGTGAATTACTAATGTTTGTCAGTAATGTTCTTCGTGTGTGTATGTTTGCGCGCGCGCGTGTGCGTGTGCGTGTGCGTGTACGTGTGCGTGTGTGTGTGTGTGTGAGTGTGTGTGGGTGGTGTGTGTATATATATACCCGGTAAAAAGCAGTGCTTTGTCAATTAGTTAATTACTAATGTTTGTTAATAACGTTCTTCGTGTGTGTGTGTGTGTGTGTGTGAGTGTGTGTGTGTGTGTGTGTATGTGTGTGTGTGTGTGTGTGTGTGTGTATGTGTGTGTGTGTGTGAGTGTGTGTGTGTGTATGTGTGTGTGTGTGTGTGTGTGTGAGTGTGTGTGTGTGTTGATATAGACCCGGTAAAAAAGCAGTGCTGCAGAACTATTTTTGTCGTTACTGTTGTTGGTGTTTCTTTTTTGCAGTCTCCTTTCGTATACGCTGATACAAGAAGGAAGACTTTACACGCTGCCATTATCGCACTTTTCACATTCTCCCACCATTCAATTGAGCCTGGACCAAGGGCAACAAAACAACGAATTCTGAAGGCTGTTTGAAATTCACATTTGGTCAGTGAGTTTTTGAGCCTGTTGATGTCAAAAATCTCAGCTATGTTGGTCTTCTTATCTTGTCTTCTTAGCTAGAACTTGGTCTTCACAATCACAAAGTTGTGGCAATACATATATGTCTGATCCACGATACACTTGACCGGCCTGTAGAAATGGAAACCTGCAGCCTGGTCCGATAACAAAACAAGCGACATATGTGACGGACTTGTGGTCGTTTGAGAACCATTATTTAGTTACACAAACAAAGAGAAAGGTGAACTAAAATGGATTTGTAGCGGATGGGGCATGCTGCCGACCAAACAATGCAGAAGTTGTGAATTAATAAGAAAAACGTCAGACCAAAAATAAGAAATCGAGAATAGCGCAATAACAGATAATTGTATATAATATTATGTTTGAAATGTGTATTTAATAATAATGATTCTTCTTCATATGTAATATCTGCATGATTACTATTCGGTAGGCAATTGTAGTAGATTACTGTATTACATAATCGTTATTATACCACCAAATGTTAAAACGGACCCCCTTCGGTCAAATATAGGAAAATGGAAAATTTTAATTCAATGCACCTCGTAGTTGGTAATTTCTCACAAAACGTATCTTGTCGTACGATGAGTAGATATTGAGAACGTCAGTAAAGAATGCTGGAAATCTTAACTCCTAAAACGCGACCTTTCAGAGGTTGGCGAAACAGTGAGGACGCACGGCCTGTAACCGAACATATCATCTATTAACTTTACACTGCTGCTATACGTGTGGATGATATAAATACGTGTGTTTTTTGTTGATTGTCGAGATGAAATACATTTTGTAAAGGAATCAATTATAAAAAAAACGTTTTCAGTCATTACACATTTTTAATATAGGGATTCTAATATTCTACACACTTATAATCTTATGTTTTATATATTGGGAATGATGTTACTATAATATCATTGCAATAAAAATGTAAGTTACATTTTGTTCTGCAATTACGTATCAACAGAAAATAAATACTTCTCAATAATACATATATTTTGTGATTAGCCATTTATAAATATTAATATGGGTATATATCTTAGAAATGCCTTCGTACGCATGTTAAATCAAAGTATGTCTTTATAGTGTGAAGTTTAAACGTTCTCCGTTTCAACAGGAAAATGTCCATTAACTTCCTGATCTTCTGGGAAAGTAGAGACCTTCATCGGAGTTATTTTAAGTCCCCTTTGCAGTGATGGCCGAGGCTCAAGGTCCGTTTAGCTTCACAGTACTAAGCTGGGTTTGCTGCCATCCTACACATCGTGGTTGAAACACACCGCCCTCCTCGTGAACGACTTCAAACATGATGTGCTCCGTATCATCATGCTGGGGACTACTGGGACTATTGCAAGTGCTGACATAATGGCTCTTACGGCGGGCACACCCCAGCCTTCAAACTCAACCTCACAACTGCTGATCGTTATCTCGCTGACCTCAAGGACTATCACAGGACCGTCACCTTCTCTCACCGCCTCACAGAACTCTCTCTTGCATATTAATAACTTACCGCTTTTTACGCGGTTGTCCGCCTACTTTTTGATTGTTCCATCTACTCCGTCACATGGCCCTTTGCCGTGACCAGATTCAAGCCATGACCATGATGCTTTGATACCATTGCATATGTGTTCGAAATGTGCAACAATTACAGAGATTGAACGATTCCTGTATTGTGACCACGGTGAGTCACTGACAAAGTGACTAGTCGTCAGCGGGGGATGATTTCTTCATTTCCTTCAACAAGAAATTCATGAATGCGAACGTGTTTGATACAGAGTGTGACGTCACGCTTGATACGCCAACATAGCTTCTGATGATCCATGTATCCTTGTCGTATTTATAGTGTACTACCACCGGATGGACTGTGACCTGTGTCTTGTTAAAGTAGAAGGATGGTATTTCATCTTGGTACTTAGAAGACCAGTTTTCCGCATAGTTCAACTGCATAGTGGCTTCCGTGTTAGGCATCATGGACTACTTGAGCAACCTCACTTGTGCATAGTGATTTTTCACTCCATCATAATGTGCTCTGAAGTCTGGCTTTTCTTTCCACAAATTGCTCATTTGTTGCCTTCACCGTCTCCGTCCATGGTGTCAAGTTTGACCTTGATGGCATCATCGCTCATATTAACCAAAATTGTTGGTGTTTGTGGCAATATTTGAACAGCTTCGACCTTTAGTGCCACGTTAGCGTGCCGCTGACACAGACATTGGCGCCTCTATGTGTATTTTATCAACAGTACGCATGGTGGCCGTGATCGGCAGAAAATAGCTCGTGATATTGCAACTTCCTGGTATTGGCTTCCGAACGTTTGATGGAGATTGTCCATGGTGTCCGTCAGGCAAAATTAACTCTACCCCGTACCTGATCTTTCTTCGATGTTAATTCATAGCTGTTGTCCAATTGCTTAAAAAATCGGTTACTAAAATTTTTGCGATTTTGCAATGAATTCATGTATGTTCGTTCGCTTTCTCTTGTTGCACAAATAGTCACGTGGCA
Organism: Escarpia spicata; assembly: GCA_963995525.1. Taxonomy (NCBI): domain Eukaryota; kingdom Metazoa; phylum Annelida; class Polychaeta; order Sabellida; family Siboglinidae; genus Escarpia; species Escarpia spicata. The sequence goes on along the minus strand of OZ023215.1, from coordinate 8,988,572 downwards.
GACTAATCTTCTTGCTCAGCACTTCCAATACATCCTTTGTTCGCCTGTGTGTCGTTTGATTGAAAGTCGTCTTCTTTACCTTCATCACGCTTTCTTCAAACACGTTTCGGTGAACGGCAATGCTTTTAGCGCCCTGGTCTACGTGTCACATGCACTTGCCCCAACAGTCCTATTGCCGCTCGCTGTGGAGATAATACTACTGTTGTTGTGCGTAAAGACGTCGGCGGGGAGCACCGCTTGAGCTTTGTCTTCAGTCTTTTCACCTGATCATTCCTGGCTTTTGACGCTCTCTTTGGTTGCCTTGCCTTGCCTTGTTGTCTGTGAAGAAAGGCACCTTCACCATCACTTTTGCTGGCCAGTCAATGCCACGTCGGACGTTATGCCGTTTACGTGGTAGACGAGAAGACGCCTCAGCTTCGAGTTCATGAAGTCGCATCGATTTGTTGACAGAAGAATACATTGAGGGAGTCCTGTCACGCGTCCGTATCCTTGCACGGTAAGCCGCCAGGTTTAGCCTCTTTCTCGCGAGGTTTGCAGACTTCTTGTCTGCATGAATAGCAGGGGCAATTTTGCAGTTCTCACAGACACGCTCTACCTCCATTTTACGGAATTCCTGAACATCCTTCTTGAGAAACGTCCATTTGCGAGCTCTCTGCACATTTCCCGCCTTCTGTGCAACGCTCAGGACACGTTTCCCAGCCATTGGTAAACTCTGAAGTAAATATTGCACACATGCATACGAATAGTAACAGTGTATGCCATCGACTGCAACCCAAATCCGAGATACCTTTAATATATTTGTATACATGTATATATAGGTACTTGTTCTAAGTTACAAACAAGACTGACATTATATGTACTTGCATAGTTTAAAAATGACTGTACTATTGTTAAGGAATCATGATGGAACAGCCGATCAAACCTAATTGACAAAATTGCATATATATTGTAACCGAACGTATACAGAAACCGTACGTATGGAACGTTTTTAACTTTTCCTGTGCTATTCATACTACCTAAACATAACTATTTAGTATCCAGTACCACGACCGCGCGTGTCATTTCGTGAAATAACCCACTATCTAACATAAATATTCCATGGATTAAAGCTTCATCATTTTATGAAGTTATATGAAACGTATTGTCAGGATTTGCCGTGCATTATTAAGTATTAGACTCGCTTAATCGACTCTCGCCTGGCGTGACTTCGTCTGGAAGATAGTCTGGCTCAGATTCGCGTTTTGACTGCTCATTCCCAGTTCGCACGTGTATCCCCCACAATGTTTATATATTATGCATGTTTTCGGTAACGAAATAGGGTCCGACAGAATTTAATACAAAATAAGATTAATCTTAAACTAAATGAACACAAACAAAATTGTCAAGTACTCTGTGGGATTCGAAGCAAGGATCGTCAAATAGCAGCTCGATATACTACCGATTTAGCCACCAAGATTTGTACGTTTTGTTTGTACTTTGGCGACTACATATATTAGTTAGCAGTCCGGCCGTTGCGCGAGACATCGATTGTACTTTGTTTAATTAAATTTTCCTTGTTTGGTATTTATATCATGCTTATTCAAACCTAGTCTTTTTTTCTGCTCGAGCATAAGCAAAGAAAGTAAATACGGAATCATCTATAGCCATGAGAGCTGCCACCTAGTGAACATGCATGTGATTGAAATACACTAAACTACGAAAAACTTTAATGTCGGTTTATTTCGTGTGTGACATGTTTCAATATAAGTGTAATGTTTAATAGTTGTTATAGTAGAGTATTATCTGATAAAATATTATCCTTATTTAATTTGTTATTTTATAGTTGGCCTGAGAGCCAATCATCGTATCTATCCGAATCTAGGGTAAAGCCCCTTACCAATTATATTGGCTGGAACTAATCCAGGCAGTAGTGATGGAACAATGCTGCCACCTCACGGTGCCTGGATAATCGAGGCTATCATCTAACCGTTATCTTCAACACATTACGTTACACCATTCTACTGCTTGGACTATGCAATGTCGGATTGAACTCACATCGTATCTGGTCGGCTGAACAAACTCAGCAATAATTATACATGCCTGATTATACAGCTGACTTTGTCACCATGTTGTTCCGCACGGCTCGGTTCTTGGGCTGGCGCACTACTACGTATATTACTAACCCACCGTTTCCATCTTCACACGTTGTAAAATCCACTGCCACTTCTACGCCGATGAACTCAACTCTACGCAGAGTTTATGCCTCTAGCCAGATAGGTTCGCCACTTCAAATTAAGTATTGTGTGCGAGCCTTCACACGACGGCTTATCTACAACATATCACTAGTGAACGACGTTAACAGAGAAATCATCGCTTTTTGTTCGTCTTGTCTAAGTTCGCCTTCTACAGTATCTACAATGGGTGTTTGTGTGTCTGCCAGTAACGTAACCTGTCTGTTCAAGTGTCACAATCTTGTCATTGTGTATATTACGACTGTTTCCACACATTCTCTTGTTACATCGCTGCTCGGTTGCGGGAATGTAATGTATCGCCTTGGCATGATCAAGCATTCTGTGGCCAGAGTCCTTCTTATCGCGAAATCGTGACAGCAGCACTGAAAGATCCCCACACTGGCGGTGAAGTGGTATACCCTGCCTCGTTGAACACGCCGAGCGTGTGGAGCCACGCCCTTCGATCCGCCGACCGTGCGCAACGAGCTATTCTTCGTCGCAGCCTCGAGCGGTGTCCGCCTTCCATTCTAGACTGCAGGGACGATTCCCTGCGGTGCGTGACTCGCACCGTCTGAACACTTTTAAAACTCGTCTGAAGACATCCTGTTCTTAGCTCCCTTCAATATCTAAGCTTAGATATCTCGTATTTTATAATGATATTATAATTTATTAGTATTGGTTGACAATTAATTATGTATATTACTCTAGTCTATTAATTACTATTTGACTTATTATTTATTAGTCAATTTAATATTAATTATATTTGAATGTTACACCCAGAAAATATTGATACATTTAACTACATATGGACGTTAGATTTGATCAGGTATATGTTTGGTCTAGTTAGTTCAGTTTTGTTTAAACAAGCCTTAACAAATGCAACTTTTAGTTTGTTAGCGGGGGTTCAGGGAGTCACGTGAACCCATTTCTGTGAACCCTCTTCCTAAAAAATGTGACCCCCTCAAATTTCATATTTGAACCCCTAATTGTTGATCTTATCCTGTTTCCCAGAAGCGTGAACCTTCCTACGAGCTGTTTAACGTTGTTCAAACATTACTCAGCATGCCAGGCCAGCCTGATTGAACAATTGTTAAAAGGAGATCCTTATCTATAAAGTGATCATCAGGGAATGAAAGCAAGCTTGACTGAGGGGGTCTGTCCCTATTGTCACGTGCGAAAAGGGCATTCGCTATAGGAATGCGAATCCATTTAACTATGCAGCAGGACTCCACACAATCCTGCATAGTAAACTCATGGGTAAACCAATACACAAGAAGCCAATTTAATTTACTCCAAAGGCATATGACTCCAAGTCAGTCAGAGGTGATGGATGCAAACAAAAACTGCCACTAAGTGTAACCAACCTCTCAGCTAGCACTACATGCCCCTGAATCGCCCTATTACCACGGACAGATTTAGACTAGAGGATTTATATGAGAGACTCAATTTGATATTGACATTTAATTGCATAACGACAACTGTTTTCATAAGTATAATGTTAAATGCTAGTGGGTGAAAGGGGTGATGCTGACTTAACACTGATCGAAGAACAATTACGTGCAGAGAAATTATATTGTGCCTTTAATAATAACTCAAATCCCTGTTAAAAGTAGCTGGTGGGATCTGTTTTTAGTACGCTGATTGAAATAACAACCGAGTATCAAAGGGCTATTCTCAAGAATCAACAATTTAAGACGTTTTGCGAACAGCAAACCCTGTAGATAAATTCATTAGTCTTGTCACAAGTAAGTTTTAACTTCTTTCTCATGCAGGAATACATATTTAGATGAATAATTATATTTCAATAATAACAAAATATAGCTTACCATCACCTATTTTAAAACTCGCGCACTGATGAGAAATCGGGAATTATTTTGTCTTATAGTTGCATGGTTATGTATCTCAGAAAAGGGAGCTTAATTTCTGAAAGGCGACAAGAACATGTTAAGGGCCTTTATCCTAAATTATAATATTATTTTTCCATATAGCTGCAAACTATAGCTAACGTTTCCTGTCAGTGTGGCCTACAGGTTACGGTACTCGATTGTTTTACACCTATCATTTTCATTCAAATTTAATTAATTATTGAAAACCAGATGGTTAATATCAAAAAATTGTAAAATGTTAAGAGTTTATTCTCCCCGATGCCTCGTTTATTATATCATTATGAATATATTCAAAACTGCGCGGACCATGGAGGGTTTCAACGAAATCATTAAGTTATATTAATAATATAATATAATTGGCTTTTATGAGTAAAATTGAGGATAAATTACGTTTAGTCAGTTACAAAATGGGACAAATCTCCTCACACCACATATGGGTCTCACATTGGTTGAAACGCACCCCACATTCCCCGAAGGATCTTCGCTAATGGCCTGCTGACGCTAATGTGGTGTTTTAATACAAGATTATACTGCACGGTTGACCAAACTCATACCATATCACTTAGTCACTAGGTGGCGCACAGCACAGTGAACATTTGTTTATTTTCTACTTTTTATTTTGCTGAATGCTACTTTGTAGCTTAATTTCGTTTTTCGAAAACATACATAAGTTAATAACGTAATTAATTATTATTATTATATATATATATATATATATATATATATATATATATATATACATGGACCTGTGAATTAATCCAAAACAGTGATGACATCTGATTGCAGTGAGTAGTCACAATATATATTTGAAACAAGACTCTCTTTCTGGCGAAGTCACGCAGCCGGGTGATAGTTGGTTAAGCAAGACTCGAGCGTGCGTTAACTCTGCATGCCTGCCTACTGTACGCGCCCATTCTGGTAGGTGGCACCAAGGTGCATCGTACGCCAGCATTGACATTATTCGTGGAATATCTTCCTTGATTTCGCATGCTTCGTAGATGACGTACTTGTAGCTTTCACAACCGCCACGTATCAGATATATATTACGGAATACGGATATTTCCATCAAAGGTTTTACATCTTGTCAGTTATGACTAATATGTAAATTATATACCATATTAAATTACCATAGGTACTGTCAGGTGTCATCACATTTGGCTTTCCTCACATTCGCCTAGAATTAGCTAGGCAACGGGCCCAATTCCTAATTCACAGGCCATCTATCAGAAAAGTGATGATTGAAATTCAACAGTGCTTTGATGCATGATGTCAGAACTATTAACACTGGCGACCACATTTTGAAGGAAAGTATGTGACTGTACGGCAGAGAAGTATAACATTGGCGAGAACAACTGGGTCCAAGGAACAACTTACACGCCAGATGGAAGGAAGATGAATGAACCGAAGGAGGAGGTTGCGATGTTGCTCGGCTGAACGTGAGGGATCATTAAAAAGGACGCTGTTACCAAAGAAAGCAGATGCATGTTACGACCAGGCCGCAGTAAATATCACAATTACAAATGGAGGACTAAGTAACAAGACAAAGGAGAAATAGAAGGGAAAAAGCTGCCAATAAGCACAAATTGAAATGGATAACTGCCGGTGATGTGTAGCAATACAGGAACTCTATAAAGGGAACAACGAGGAAGAACACAATATGAATATGTTTTCCCAACTTTCGTCAGTAATATATGCAAATGTATTGAGGCAAATGTAGACTAGGCAAATTATGTATCACACATAAAACATCTAGAATATATCCATTAAGGTTTCATTTCACAAATCACTGATTACATGCAATGAGACATCATGTGCTTACTGAATTACAGGGGGTTAAATTACTACGGCGGAGTGTTAATTATTATTATTATTATTATATTTCGATCGGGAGACGGTTAAGATTCCATGGGGGGTAAAATACTTACATCGGCAGAATGTATTAAACTTTTTTGCTGAAAACAGAGTAATCGTCAAGTCAACGCCGTTAATTAGTTTATCGACGTAGAAATAGGGCACCTCTAGCAAATCGAAAGCAAAGATTGTGGACGCAGTCGGAAATATCGTACGATTTCGACAATGTTCGAAGAATTGTACGCTGATGTATTTCATACTGACGATAACAAGGATACAGATAATCCAATATATAGGCAGTATAACGTGCGTGGACATGCCGGTTAAATGTATACTTTTTTTATGTGATAGTGTACTTTGAATGCATCAATAAGGAATTAATCGAAAACGGCACTGATTTTCACCCAACGCGCACATGGCACATTTTGCTGGCATAAAACAATCTGACTTGCGAGAGGAATACCTTAGGCCAAATGTCGCCTGAATTTGAAATGCCTTTTGATATTATGTCACAAGACATTTGAAATTAACCAGGAGTTAAGAACCGCTGAATTAGGGCCGGCATGTGTTGATGATATGCAAACCCGACAAAATCGAGAGACACGTGGGGAAACATTGTGGGCGTTGTTTACATCTAAGTGTCAAAACGCATTACCCACTCACGTTCCTAGAAGAGTGTCTTCCCTATGTTACATCCAATCTTTGGCCAACGATGAAATAAACACCGGTCAAGATAGAAATATTTCAAGATCGCTGTCACGGATTAGCGAAGTATGTACATATAGTAAAACCTGTCTTAGCGGCAACCTGTCTATAATGATAACATGGATATAACGGTCACTTTTGTAAGACCCGAATGACTTCGTATTAGTTTGCACTGCCCATTACCTATCCATGACGGTAACCTGTCTATTGCGTAGAACGGTCAGTTAATTTGTACCGAACCATTCATATTCAACATGCCGTTTGCGGGCAGGTAAAAGGGAATCCATAATTTCCCTAAATAAAGCGTCGTCGCGATGGTGTTATCGCGTGTGCGCGGGACTATCAAATTGCAATCGAGTCACGCATGGCATCATCATGTAATGTATCTTGTAGATTAACATTAAAATATCGTGTTTATATATATATATATATATATATATGTTGATTGTGTGAAAACATGTGCACTTGCTACTTAAACTATACATGTTATAGTTATTTTCAATACGTCCCCTCCAGTCATGTATGTTGTAGATTAACATTAAAATATCGTGTTTGCTTACAGCGAGTGCGACTACATTTCACACGATTTGATCTGGAGAGATCCTCTACTTGTCAATTCGACAAAGTAGAAATATATGACGGGAAGAACACTGCTGCGCGATTGATGTCCAAACTATGTGGTCATAGTTTACCTCACGACATCATAACGAGTGGAAACACTGTCTTCGTGTACTTTGTGTCCGACAGCTCGGACACATTCGGTGGCTTTCGAGTCCAGTACTCTGCCATTAATGGTAAGATGCGCATTATTGTTTTTTAGGTATATAATAATAACTGTTCAAGTTTTTCAGGTGTCTGAACGGTTTTAAGAATTGGTCGTTAAACTGGTTGCCAAACAAAAGTGTAAGCTGTTAAGCATTAGGAAACTTTGATGGTGGAAACACATACAAGTGCTTTCCAGAGAAGTCGAGGTCTGCCAGAGAGTAATTTTTAAAGCTCTTTGAGCAGCCCTGAAGGACTGGATACTGCGCTATATAAGAACTTACCTTTATATATATATATATATATATATATATATATATATATATATATATATATATATATATATATATATAATACTCGTTCTATAACAACAACCAAATGTAGCAGACATACTGTGTGAGAACACAAGTAAGAAATATACTACTGACAGTACAGGTGTAGTTCCTATATCATAACGGTAATGTCATCCATGCTCGTACTGACTTTGTGCGTTACGTCATATCAACATGATTTGAAATGGTACATGGCGCAATGCAGTGTATGTTCTGTTGTAAAATTGTTGCGATTCCATGGTTCAAGCAATAGTTGTATCCTATTATAAACCTTAACATAACACCTCGTTATATTTTCATTAAAATATATCCTACATGTTATGTGTAATGATTTCAATCGATGATTATATTTCGTCGAGTTCACCGTGAGGATTTTTCTACTCTAACGCTAATATTCCATAGAAAATATATCACTCCCAGATCTGTACTAAAGATATGCTTCTGACGTGCCGTGTTTGATGTACAGCTCCGTACATTAGATGGTTCAGGTCTAGTAGGGTTCTTATATGATAAGGTCAACGCATATGAAAAGGAGCGGTTTTCGTGAACAACCAACAAAGAACGAGGACAATTTAATAAACTGTATTACATGATATCTTCCTTTAGGTAAGTATCACGGTTAACGAAGATGAAAAGAATAAAGAAATCCCGTAACCCAAATCTTAACGAACAAAATAAACAATAACCATGAATCCCTGAACCTATCTAACTATGAAAGTAAAGTTTCAATGAATCTCTCAGTTACCCAATTTCCATTCCTTCTTAAAGTGGATTGTTCCACTACACGACCAAACACTAGGCGTGAATTGTTATCTAAGAAGAAACAATATTAGATATTTGTACGCAACATAACGCTAGCCCTCGCGGACTTTCATTATAGTCATCGGGTACAACCAATATATACATGTGTGTGTGTGTGTGTGTGTGTGTGTGTGTGTGTGTGTGTGTGTGTGTGTGTGTGTGTGTGTGTGTGTGTGTGTGGTGTATGAGTGTGTGTGGGTGTGTGTGTGTGAGTGTGTGTGTGTGTGTGTGTGTGTGTGTGTGTGAGTGTGTGTGTGTGTGTGTGTGTGTGAGTGTGTGTGTGTGTGTGTGTGTGAGTGTGTGTGTATATATATATATGTGTGTGTGTTTGTGTGAGTGTGTGTGTGTGTGTGTGTGTGTGTGTTTCGTGGGCAACAGTACCCAGCTTCAAGTCTTTGAATAACCAAAGACGAATACAATTCATCAAACAGCAAAACAATATTAACGTTCAATGAGACAATATACATTTACACCGGGCTAGTCCCATCTCGAACCTATACGAACATCGTTGAAGTCCTCCCGCCGAACAGTCAGAACGGTGTATCTCGGCCGCACGGAGGACAATGCCGGGCAATAGACGCTTGCCGCCGGCCATTGCAAATTCTCGAGTCGCGTCCGTGCTAAGTTAAAGTTGTCTCGCTCGGTCGCAAACGTTTGAGATACCGGTCGAATGCGTTCGCGCAAATGATGACACCGGGCAGTAAACGCTTGACACCGGCCGCTGAGTATTATCGAGTAGCGTCCGTGCTACTTTCGAGTTGTCTCGCTCGGCCGCAAACGATTGCAATGTCGGTCGAATGCGTTCGCGCGAATGACGACGCTTGACAGTGGACGTTTGCCGCCGGCCGCTACGAATTCATGAGTCACTTGCAATCACGCTGTCGGACGATGTCGCTGCTCGTTCGCCGTTCGAGGTTGGTGGGCAGTGGGCACTCCCCTTATCACGCCCGAGCTATTGTGAGCGCGTCGCTACTATCGCTCATCGATGCAAAAGCGAAACGTGGCTGAGCAAGAACTCATCTCCTTTATATACGTTTGATGATGATGATGCTTTTCATGTTATTATATACAACAGAAAAGGTGGAGGTGTGGTGATTTATGTTAACAAGAAGTTAAGTGGGCGATTATGCGAAACAAAGTCACTAATAGTTGATAACGTACTAGAATGTGTTACTGTTGAATGTGAAATTAACCGACAAAAAACTGCACTGGTTAATTGTGTATATAGGTGCCCTGGGTCTAACATGGTTTAATTTAATGACAATATTGAACAATTGTTTAGTCGTATACGTTGCATCAAAACCATATATGCGTGTGGTGATTTCAATATAAATTTGTTTAAATGTGATAGTCATAGTGGAACCAAGCTATTTGTAGATCTTATGTACAGTCTTGGTCTATACCTTTTAATTAATAGACCTAGCAGAATTACTACTACCTCTGCAACCCTTACAGACAACATTTTTACTTCTGAACTTGAGTACAAGATTGATAGTGGTCTATTGGTAAATGATATCAGTGATCATCTTCCTGTATTTGCTCTGTGCCATTGTATTGTAAAACGTAATGTGAACGAACATTCTAACAAATGTATTCGTCATCTTAGCGAAGAGAACATCAGTGCATTGAAGTGTGGCTTAATGCAAAGTTCTTGGCATACTGTTATCGGTAGTGAAAATGCAAATATAGCATATGACAAGTTTCTTCATGATTTTACACACATGTACAACAAACATTGTCCTGTGTCAGCTGTACGACCTAAAGTATTAACAATTAGTTTTAAAAACCGTGGTTTACTAAAGGACTCAGAAACGCATGTTTCAAGAAAAATCATTTGTATAAAGCATTTCTATCATCCATATCAATTATCTCGGAAACTAGATATAAATCATATAAAAATAAATTAACAGGTATTCTCAGATCCACTAAGAAACAGTATAGTAGCAGTTTACTCGCACAGAAGAAAAATGACTTTGCTGGCACCTGGAAAGTACTTAAAACTGTAACGGGAACACCTCGTTTAGGAAATCACTACCCAGATCAGTTTGTTAATAATGGCGTAACCATGTAGCGAACATGTTTAACAATTATTTTACTAATATCGGTCCGTAGCTGTCAAAAGATATAACGGCACCAACAAATGCTTCTATTTATGACTCCCTAGAAAACAGAAATAAATAAAAATTATTTCTAATTCCAGTTAACGAAGTAGAAGTTATCCGAGCTGTGAACAACTGGGAAAGTAAAACACCCACAGATTGCGAAGACATAAGAATGCATTTGGTCAAAGAAGTTATTAACTCCATTGCAAAACCTATCACTTATATTTGTAATATTATATTTTACTACTGGAGTATTCCCGGAGAAAATGAAAATAGTAAAGGTTATCCAATTCTTTAAAGAGGGAATGAAGCGCTTGAACAACCACAGCCCAAACATAAGAAAATACCATTTACAATACAAGTCACCATGATTTGACAAGTACAGTGCCACGGTATATTTTAAATAATTTTTCAAACGTAGCTACTATCGGCACAGGGCGCCGCCATCATGCTCCAGGGGCGTGTGGTTGTACATCCGGTTTGATTGGCGAGGTGTCTCCCAAAGTTGTATACAGCAATTCGATAGGCGACGCAGCATAGCTCTCAGAAAAACCGACGAAACGCATACAAACACATAAAAACAGAACAATTTAATGCACTGACTACTGGATATACTTTAAGTGTTAGTAAGCAACTTTTCACATACTTCCACAGAAGGATTCCTATAGAGAGAAAAAACAAGTTATAGATGATGAATTTGACGTGTTCGCCGGCAGCAAGATTGGCAAAAGTCTGCGGTGGTCACTTTCGAACGCCGATTGCAAGCCTAAATACGAAAGTGACCATCATAAAAAGACATCGAACGTCAAAACATAATTCTTGGTTAAAGCCACGGGTCCATCTTTGGTCGATTTGTTTACATATAACTATGCACCGATGAAATAAATTTCAGCGAAATCGACCTGGAAACTCGACATCATTGCCTTATTTGGAGGGTAAAGCGGCGTGTAGGAAATGACAAGCCGAAACCAGCTTGTTGTTGCCAAGGTGACTCGGCACTTACGAGTTCCGTCAGGTATCATTACGACTACAATATAGTCCCACTGTTCTATTTCAAAGTCTGCATATATACAAATATGATGTATGCGAAATTTAAATGTAATAATAAATGTTAATGTAATAAAGTACAAATACTTGTGAATATTATGATATAATTGGGAATAATTAGTGCTTGTAATCCTCCGATTTAGTTTACACTGAATTACAGCAATTCGTGTCGGCGTGTTGCTACGTCTGAATACCGCAACGTCTACGTCTACGTGTCTATGTTATCGACATAGTTGCTGGTGGGGGAAATAACCTTCAAAATAATTACAAAAATAAATGCCAGCTATCGTAGCCAGTATAACGTTTTTCGAAATAATGTCGTCATATATTAGTCAACATTAGTCAAGCCCTGTCAATCATGTAGTGTAGGCATTGCCATTGGAATGTATTAATTTAAAAGAAATAGTTAAATCAAATATTATTGAAATTGGACTGCTCAAATACTATAAAATGTAACCACATTTAAATAAGTGACATTACAAGTATTTAAATCCTTAAAAATACTTGTCAATAGCATACAACAAAACACTATAGTCATATCTGATATAATTAGTTATTGGCATAGTAAGTAGGTTCACATCAGTCAACTAAAGTTAATCACCATGTAGGCCTAACACTAATTTATGTGTCTCAAATATTGGCTTGTAACAATGCACCTCGAATTGATGCTCCAGTTTTGAGGCGACAATTTAGCAAGCATGCTATCATACCAAGTGTTTTCCTAATATAGATTGCATAACTGCAAACACTAATGTATGCTTTTAATAACAAGGGCATTGTATATAATTTAGTGACTTTTGAGTGTAAGCCTAACAAGGAAAAAAGGAAATATCGTCACAGGAAAAAGCCACAAAGATTACTAAATATATATTTTTTATTTACAAAGCTCAAATGTTAAACACATTTGAGTGCACATGCATTTTAATAATGAAAATTAAAGATAACACACATATATCCACTAAAAAGATACTTGTGCTCCAATTTTAATGAATATTTGCAAGATTGTGTTAATTTGTTCATAATATATGACGAAAGTATCTAAACAACCATAGGGCCTAATACCGAGCACAAGCTTCGAAGGAGGATCCAGCGAAGGATTTAGCACGCGAAATGACATCGTCCCTCATGGTAATACAAATGTCACTTGTAGTGCTGCCACGCCATCGACTTGTAGTGTCGAAACTTGGAAGCCAGTGGTCGTGTCGCCAGTGCGACACTTTGACGATGCAGTAGTTAATACAGACAATATTGTTGTTCCATTGAACATTCACCATGACCATGGGTATGCAAAGTTGCCATCCCAGTCCAGCACGCCTTCTCCGACTGACCAAGGCAGTTTTGTCACTCTAGACGACCCTTCGGATGTCCCAATCTCACTATCGCCATCTTCAGACGATTCTGTCTGCAACAGTGAGAAGAGAAACATTGAAGCGAGTGATGCAGAATATGTTGTAGCAGGTGACAGCGATATCACTGATGATGACTCAAGCGGTTCTTACACTAATGGGAAAGAGAGAAAGTTTGTCAGTTGTGAAAAAAAACATCATTTCACTTTTCTGCAACTGCTAAAACACCAAACTGCAATAAACCACTTGTATTAAAGCCTAGCATTACAGTGACTGGGTTTGCAGTGGTTGTGACCACATAATGTGTTAATGGCCACTCGTTCATGTGGCACTCGCAACCCAAGATTGGTAACATTTATGAGAGTAACTTGTTGACACCAAGCGTCCTCTTCCTGACTGGACATTCATTCACTGTGTACAATTTGGTCAACCTACTGAACCATAAACAATAATCAAATATAGCTCTTTTTGTCATTATTTATTGTGCACGAGCACGAGCACGAGCACGAGCACGAGCACGAGCACGAGCACGAGCACGAGGACGTCAAGAGAATTATAAAAGTATTTGAAATACTTTTGAAAAGTATTTGCATTTGCATTTGACTTAAAACAAAATGTATTTGTACTTGAAATGTCAAATGTATTTGCATTTGCATTTAACTACTTTTCAATGTATTTGACCCAATGCCTGATACATACTGCCAGAGATAGAGGACATGTGGACATGCCATTCAGAGGCCATCATATCAGCTCTGGCCGGACAGAGAGTGAACGTCATCGGTCTATGTGAATGTGGTAGGCCGCGAGAAGTGAGGCGGTTGTGAAAAAGTTTCTGGAAGCCACTTTTCCTCGACGACGCCATGTGCAGTGGGAGATGATGTGACAAAAGATACTGACAGGTGTTTGCAACGGCATGGTCCAGTGTGACCTTCCCGTACCGGACGAATTGCGCGCGCACGTTGCCGAGATGCAGCCCATCTTCAAGAACGTCAACATGACGCATGGTGATATCGGACCTTTCATGCGACGATACGCCGAAGAACACGACATAATGACGAAACCGCCCTCCCCCCACCTCGTTGAGAGTGATCATGGTGAAAAGATCTTGCTCGCCACATCTCTATAGCGATGGTACCTGTAGCACGGACTCGAGGTGACGCACGTCTGTCACGTCGTCGAATACACTCCGAATCCGTGCTTCCGCGGCCCGTCGCGAGGGAGATATCCACCCGGACAATGGCATCATTATGGATACGAATAAGTTGATTGGCAATTCCAGCTATGAATTACTTCCGGCACCGCTCCGAATGGGTGCCGTCCGAATGTTGCAGCGAGTATCAGAACGAGTACGTGCGCGTGGGCCGGTATCGAGTCGTGCTGCTTGGCACGCAAAACCTACGATAAGGGAATACCGGTTCTCAAGTACAGAACGAAAGTACTGAACAATCGCCATAGACAAACACGCTTTCCTAGACGTGTTGACCAACCGCCGTTATGGAAATGGAATGAACCGTGGGTTTCGAGTGAATCATTCGTTCGTGATTATTTACGTGCAGATACGCGCGGCCCTGACTTACTTCTACGTGAAACGCATAGTCCACTAGGACGGAGTGACCACGGGTTCCGTGGACGTGTTAAAGTCGAAGGTCAACTGATCGATCGTGATAATAGATCATGGACGCGGGACGGGAACATTATTTCACGTGCATCGTCGCGAGGCCGACGGGATGCCAGTAATTTTGTGACGTCACGCCGTCACGATGATTGATCTGCCACCCGAGAAGATCATGTGGTGTTCTGGAGAATGGCAAAGCGCTTACGCTACCATGTATGTATGTATACAACGCCTAGTTCGTGGAAGGGTTATGGGACGACAGCTTTTTTGATGAGTCGCCGAGGAACATCGTGTTCATAGACGATCTTATGGTGGAAATGGATGAAAGGATCACGACCTTGTTCACGAATAAAAGAATATGTCCGTACTGTATCTCGTGCAAAACCTCTGTCCGAATTACAAGGAGAGTCGTACCAGCAATCTGAAATCTCAATATATTGTGGTCTTCACAAGAATCCTCGCGATGTCTCTCAGATAGGTCACTTAGCGCGACAGATGTAACCGAGCCGCGTAAAGTTTGTACAAGACGCGTTCAAAGACGCCACGCCGGTACCGTAAGGTTATTTCTTGGCGATCTCAAACAGGACACGCCCTATCTAGACGACGACGTTCAGTACGTGTATCTCCCGAAGGCATCAATAGACCTCGCACGCGTCTCTTCATTTATACGATGTCTGAGCTCGTGAAGACACACATTCTCTGCATAAAGGCGTTACATAGATACAAGAGCACGACATTGAGGAGACCTATCATCACCAACGCCGACGCCGATCTTCATTGCGCATTGGCCGAGTGCGCTTACAACATGTTGAAAACGAACGTTCCAGTGTCCCCGGTACAGAGGCGACGATTTGGTAAGTAGAGAACGAAACTACGCGAGTTGGGACGAAGCGGCGTGCAGGCGGCCAGGAGTCGTTAAATCTTGCTCAAAATAACCAGGTCAGTGAAGGACAGACCGGAGGTTTCCTATCGGCTTTCCTAGCATCGTTGGCCAGCGCTGTCTGTCTTCAACTATTCAAAGAGGTGCGACTGAAGACGTGATGGAAAACGCGCAAAAATGGCCTTGGTGGACAGTGGCTCCTGGACAGTCTTCGTACCACCACACCTGCGCCGACGGATAGCTATGGAAAAAAGATCCAGGTATTCGATGCCGAGATGTCGGCCATTCTCGAGGATCTCACCGACGGGGAAACTTAAGGTCGTCGTGTATAACCAAGTCTTACAACGCTACATTATATTGGCTGATACACTTATGAAAGGCGGTACCCGTGGTCCCGGTTAACAAGATATCGCTTGGACCCGGTGAACAAGTTATCGCTTGGACCTCACGCTGAGAACTCGTCCACGAAGGCGTGCCGATTGCCGGAAGTAACGTGATGAATCTCGTTAACGATGTGTTGCAAAAGAGAAAGAGCACACACTAGCGCCAGCAGCGACGATCCGCCGGGGTTGCAGGTGTCTGCACGACAACTCGGCAACATCAATCTACCCATGGCATTGTTGGGTAACGTTGAAATTAGGTCTTATATACAACAGGAAAAAAAGAAGAAGACTTCGACGCGACGACGATTACCAGCTGCTCCCCTGTTGACCTGCGGGTGCAGTGCAAGACGTACCGTACTTTGGATATCCCTCGCTCGTCGACAGGAGGAAGGATTGATGCTCACTCCGCCGATGGAAGGACGCAAGGAGGCGTTATGGGAGTGTTTTAAAGGACGAACATCACGAATCAATGACATAATGACTGTCATCGACTCCCGGGATAGTTGGCGTTGTTTCTATACCGCTCTGGCCTACACCGGACTTCACATCGTCGCCGGCATTACCATCGACTATCTTATTCGTCCACCGACTCCATGGTTCATCACCATTCCAAACCTCGAGGAATCTACTTCAACCCCACAAAGGTGGAAAGTTACTGAGTAATCGAGTCCTTGTGACGTGTCACGCGTGTACCGGGGAACATTTTCCAATAATGGCTCTCTGAACAGAACGACCATAACCTACACAAACCGGTGAGAACTCATTTGATAAGACGACGCGTTGTCGAGGGTGGACGGAATCTACAGTGGCAGGCTGATCTCGTCGACGTGTCCAGTGTAAAAAAACAACAACGACGATACAACCTTTCTACTCACGGTCATCGATGTCTTCTCGAAAGTGTTCCGATGCGTTACATTGAAAACTAATTAATCGGTGTCGTTAGTGAGGGCGCTGGACTGTTCACCGGCGATCGACCGATGGCGTTGTGGACCGATAGAGGAATCGAATTCCTGAGTCGTTGTTTCAAGGACTGTTGAAAAAGTACGGAATCGGTCACTTCTCCACACACAACGAGGAAACCATGGCGACCATCGTCGAACGATATAATGGCAAGTTAAAGACGCGTATGTGGCGATACCTCACGAAATACGGCGATACATCGATGTCTTCAAGACTTCGTACGATCCTACAACGACACCACCCACCGCAGTATCGGTATGCTTCCATCACGAGTGAATGCATCGAATCAGGATAAGGTGTGGCAGTGCTTGTACGGACACGACGGCAAGGGCGTACACAAGTTCTATGTGGCGGATCGCGTGCATATCAGCAAGGTCAAGAGACGGTTCGAGAAAGAGTACATGACGAATTGGTGCGAGGAATTCTTCACGATACGCGAGGTCCATCCCTGCGATCCACCCGTTTATTGATTGACGTATGATCTCGGCGAGATGTTGGATGGAACCTCCTACTAACCAGAGTTGCAGAAGGTGTCGGTGCCAGCCGATAAACTGCACCACGTGGAATCTGTAAAGCGACGATTGAAGGTAGGCAGGCGAAGGGAGGTGTTGGTGAAATGGCAGGGCTACCCCTCCAAATTCAACAGCAGGATCGAAGGCAAGGCCCTCGTCAGGTGTAAAGACTAGCAGCGCGACCTCCGACTCGTCAGTCGATATCTCATCGGTTAAGTGATGGCATTGTTTGGTTATATTGTAAGTCTGTCTTGATCGTTGTAGGTGTCGCGCTGTGGGGTCTACTGTACGTTGGTGAATTCGTCATGCTTCGCAATGAAGAGACGTTCCGTGGAAGCAGCAACAGCACCTCCACCAACGCATCGGGAGTATTTTAGTTGTTCACGATGGTTCAGCACACCGAGTTCAATTGGCTTGATCATTGCTGCAAAGGATCGCTTCAAGGATGTTGGGTTGCGCACGACTTCACAAAAGGAGGCGTCGCCATAAACGGTGTCCCACGGGTTTGGCTTCCTGGAATATATGATAATAATATGCGGGTGTACCACCTCCGAACCACAGTCAGACGATGACACACGAAACGACAGGAGAGGTTTCCATAATTGATGTGGAAGAAGACATTACCGACGCGCAGCAGCAACAGAGCAGCACTCCTCGGAAGATTGTATCTACCAAGTGTCCCAAAAAGGAGATAGTGTTTCTCTGTCAGGTCGTCGTCTTGTACACGGTCATCGTGGTCAACATATAGAACCTATATATCGTGACGATAATCGGACAGTGCGGATGGTCTTATTGAGCAGTTCATTGGGATACCTCCTACCCAATCCGACGTTGAGACAACAACAGCATGACGACGAATGATTTCTATCTGGCGTTGCCTAGCAACGCATCCATCAAGTAGCATCCGAATAACACCTTAACGCAATACATCACGGACTTGTCTCGTCATGTTCTTTTGTGTGGTTGCGACTTGGAATGCGGTATAGTAGAGTTCCAGTACCCGCACTCTTAATAATAATAATAATTTCGTTTTTTAATATAGCGCTTTTTAAGTAAGTAAATACTAATCAAAGCGCTTCGCATATTACAAATAACGCGTTGACTAAATGCTAAAATATAAATTAATTAAATAAATAAACTAAGATAAAAATACATCAATAAAAAAATAAATTAGGATGTAAAATTACAATTTTAAATAATGAAATTAAAAACCAATCAACTCTTGGTACAACGTTCACCAAGTTCTACCTGTATGAGTGCGATCGTAAAGGAATCACACCGAGGTTCATAATCGAAGCCGGGTATTACTACAAAGCGGGCAACTTGTTAGCAAGACTAGTTAACGAGGCGCTCTCTCGTGTGTCGACGGATAGGGTCAGGGCGAATTTGAGCTAGAGCGAGATCTCTCAATGGTATACCTTGCACTTGACCTCCGAGACCGGGTTTAACATTCGCTTAGAGAGTGTCATGGCAACCATGCTATGTTTCCGTTCAAGGGTAACCACCAGTCGTGAAACAACGTCTAGACGCGACTACGTCCACTCGGACCTAAGTGGGATCGACATAGTTCGGGTTAGTCATTACACCTTCAAGAAATATGCCGATCACGTGATGGACATTGATCAAGGATTTATAGCCTATACATCTACACGGATGTCCTGGGATCAGTGTCGTCAGCGACTGTCTCTCACCCTTGTTGCGGAGTGCTGCTTTTTATGGTCTGAACGGTACTATTGTGTCTACAACTTTCGATCACGTCCAATACGTCCCTCTCTTGTGCAAAGAGTTCGGGACGATACATATCGATATAAGAAACGACACCGGACGACGCGTGCTATTCGAGGTCGGTGAGGTGACGGTGACTCTCCATTTCCGACGACGACGGACGGGACTGTTCTAAAGAAGTACAACGATTACTACGACCGCCAAGCGGGTGGTGCTCTTCCCTATTTTACAGGTGCTCCATACCAACGAGGTCACGGACCAGGAAGTCTCTTTGGAGGACTACTACGCAGCGCCATGTCGCTCGTCAAGAGAAGTGCCCTGTTGTTGTGAAAGGGAGCGTTGACGACCGGTGTGCACCTAGCCGACGTGGTCTTGTTCGGTCAGAACATCAAAACTGCAACAAAACGACACGTCACGACTGCCGGTAAGAAGCTGTTGACTAACCTCTTGACCTCATGCGTGCGAGCTTCCATGTATATAAAACGAGGACACTCAAAGAAACGAACCAGTGCATGTGGAAGACAGCGCAAGAACCAGACGTCGCAGAAAAGTGAACTCGGCATATTCAACGATGGCTTTCGTGTATAAACAATCGTGAGAGGGGGTCATGAGTGAACTCGACGTCTTCATCATATCCACGACTCAGACCAGCATCGTCGACAATCGCACTGTGCAATATCAACACATGTCCTCTCTCGACTTAGGCGACCCAATAGAATTCGTGACTCTCGGATCGGGAGATGATTACCTGGATCTCGTCAGTACGGTGTTACACGTTCAAGCGAAGGTGACCCTACCCGACGGAACCGAACTGGACGCAGCGTATCCCGTGGCTCCGGAGAATAACTGGCTACATTCGCTGTTCAGTCAAGTCGACGTCTACCTGTCCGGAACGCTCCTGTCCCCTTCGACCAACACCTATCCTTACCCTACATCGAGACGCTGCTGAGCTACGATGTAAAGGAGACGCAACTGTCGAGTCAGAAATGTCACAAAGCCTCGGGCTGTCACATGGAGGCCGTCGAGATAGCCGCGGGAGACACGGCCAATGCGGGCTTCGCGGCTCGACGAAAAAAGATCGCGTCGTCGACATGATGGGTCGTCTGCACGTGGACCTGTTCCTCCAGGATTAATTCTTCATTAACGGTGTCGAGGTCAATATACGTCTGGTGCGCAGTAAGAACGCGTTCGCGCTCATGGCCGGCGGTGCCAACCTCGACTTCCAGATCAAGATCGCCACCTTGTTTGTAAAGAAGGCCACTGTGAACCCCACCGTGCATATGGTACACATCAAAACCCTCGAAGAGAGCACGGCCAATGGTTGTAGACATGGTGAATACTTCTTTTTGTACGGCCTGCCACCGCAACACGTCGAGTTCAGTACCTTCATGAATAAACATTACGTTGAATAATTCCAAGAGACTTCAGAGACCTGTGTGTAACGTTTGCGGACACTATTGTGTTGCTTTTCTCATGGTTCGCTGTCACGGGTTTTCGATTAAGTCTTTTGTGAATGGTTTCGGCACTGATTTGGTGAGAAACTATTACCGTGTGTTTGATTGGCTTAAACAATTGTGATAATGTATACTGTAGTACCCTGTTTTGACACTGCTTGATGTGTATTTGATGTTTATTTTCACCACCAATTGTATATAGTATAGCTTTGTTTGATAATAGTTTTAAGATTGCTGCTTGATTCGGCTTGTTTAGCGACCGATCGGCACCGTGTTTCATTGACAACAAGGTATCACCATTACCATTAATCGAATCATTGGTGTTGTGGTCAAAAACCCGTAAGCTCTTAGCAATGGCGAGGTGTCGTAAGTCGTACCATGCATGAACGAGTCAATGGCGTGGTCGTAATGACCCGTAAGCTCACGACCGCTGGCGAGATTGTAAGAAACGTCATGCCATTATCCACTTGTATCTTTAGTCAATAAAATACGTGTCCATTCGGATACTACCGTGTTTTGTTCGTTTTTTCATACGCGCATGCACGCGATAACACGCAGAGAGACAGACAGACCCTTACACACAATATGGGGACCTATAAAATACATGAGTTGGCCAGCTCACTGTATAACCGTATGGTAATTTATTTGACAAACAGCGCGTACGGTAAGCACATTTTTTATTTGTGTTCAACTTAAGCCACATAAATGAAGTTAGAAATGCGCCTCTGAAGACCGCAACTGGGGACCTCGTATGACACACACATTCACACACTGGGACTGGGGACCTCGTATGACACACACATTCACACACTGGGACTGGGGACCTCGTATGACACACACATTCACACACTGGAACTCGGGACCTCGTATGACACACACATTCACACACTGGGACTGGGGACCTCGTATGACACACACATTCACACACTGGAACTGGGGACCTCGTATGACACACACATTCACACACTGGAACTGGAGACCTCGTATGACACACACATTCACACACTGGAACTGGGGACCTCGTATGACACACACATTCACACACTGGGACTGGGGACCTCGTATGACACACACATTCACACACTGGAACTGGGGACCTCGTATGATACACACATTCACACACTGGGACTGGGGACCTCGTATGACACACACACATTCACACACTGGAACTGGGGACCTCGTATGACACACACATTCACACACTGGAACTGGGGACCTCGTATGACACACACATTCACACACTGGAACTGGGGACTTCGGCCAAACATCACATCTCTGTTGTATTCGACAACTTTTGTACGCAGCCTTTCTGTGAAAAATGGATTACATGCAAACTCCATGTTTCAGGTGTATGTATTATTATAAAGTTATATTTATTTTTATGATACGCTCACGGAAACACGCGTTGGCGGCGGCGTTGATTGCCTTGTTTTGTCGCATCACGAAGGTCAGCAAATTTTAAACTCGTACATCATCAATGTATAATGAGCACCAAAGAACATTGCCACTTTTAATAACTTTGTATTTCAACGGGTTAAATCATATTCAGATGTAATTTATAAGCAGACACCAATCACTGTTTAAATGCATATACTGATGGAGTTACAAAAACGTCACACTTAATCAGATGTCCGCATATTGACACAGTTATTTGATGATGTCACACCACAAGTAGCGTTAGGAAGAGATGCCGTATGCACATCAACATTATTTCCATCTAAAGAGATAGCATCATTCAATTAGTACAAGTACATACACAGGGGTAGAATGTACACACGTATGAAAGGATCATAGAATGTCAGCTGTGAAATTCCACACGAAGACTTAGGTTCTCAAGCACAAGCTGGACGTAGGACAAACTGTCAGGAACAAGCAGACAATAGACTTAATGAGAAGGACCAAAATGTTAAAATATAATCAGCTGTTAGATTCCATTCTGGGACTTCAAGCGAGAATTCAATGCCCACATAGCTGACAGAACGTATTTAGCTAGTGCCCCAAGCACGAGCTAGAAGTAGAACAAAAATAGGTAGAAAGTATAAGTAAATATAAAATAGGTATATATATCAGGTAATGATATTGATAAGGACCAGTGTATTGAATAGATAGAAATTACATATAATGAGAAGATAATAACCAAAGGTAGTCTGCTCAACCACGAGCTGAAAATAGAGACCTTTTCAATATTGATTCCGATTACAACACCGGTTGTCTCAGTTCGATTCTAATTCCAACTCCAACACAATTTTTGATTCAAAAGTTGTGCTGGAGTCGGTTTGATTCCGATTCCAGCAAACTTTCGATTCCGATTCCAACTCCAATCGGGCCTACTACTTTTGCTTTTTATTTATAAATAATCTAGTCAATGAATAGATTGGATACATTCAACATTACAACAATGTATTTAATGAAGTTTATGTCATGAAATGTTCCATATTTGGTAATCGGTATATTGATATATTGAAGCCCATTGTGTCTACCATCAATTCATTAGGTACATTACATTTTAAGCTGAGTTAATGTTAACAGCATACTGTTGGCTACAGTGACCCAGATTAAGGAAGACCAAATGTTTTATTATCCACTTTATCTAAAATGCAGTTAACTCAGACAACCGGAGTTGGAAACGGAATCGGAATTGAAAAGGTCTGCTGGAGTAGGAATCGGAGTCGGAATCGTTGAAGCGGAATCGAACCCAGGTCTGGCTTGGTCTTCTCACTTGATGTTGGCTGCCCATTGGAGGGGTCGCCTGCAAACGAAATACAACACTTGTGAACTTTTTACATTTACATACATGAAGTACTTATTGGCCAAGCGAATTGCCCCTGCCCTGTAATACGTGATACAACATTAATAATAATAACGATCGTCAAACACAGTCTACAAACAAGTATGCCTCTCCACACAGCTCTGGGTATCGTACAGGAATAAAGGTGACATTGAATGAAATCCATATACCAATTTTCGTGTCGCTATATGCTATATTTACGATTAGAAATGTTATTGATGAACAAGAAATATGTAGAAGTCATTCTACATCCAATTCGTGCATGCTAATCTGTGGTTGATATCAAATTAGCTAAATCAGTAAATGAAATAACAGTAATAGTAATACCCACTTGAGGCAGTGCAAGTGGCTGTCGTCTCCTCAGCTCCGTCCATGTCACTTTCACTGTCGGGATCATCTTGCACAGCCACTTCTGTAAAGCATCAGTTTAAGCAAAGGTCGCATCTATGTCAAGTAAAAAGAGATGTCAAGAGTGCAATTTGCTTGCACACCAAACATAGATAAATCAAGGAAAGCAACAATTGATACAATGACATTTCACTCACCATCCGAATCAACTGTGATGTCTTCAAACTTTGCGACCCAGATTCGTGGACAGTAGCACTTTGGCCACTTTCGCTCTCTGGACGAGGTAGCCGGTAGAAATCGCGGTGAACACGAATGGAATGTCTCATGAATTGCGCTAGCTGGTCTTGGGACGTTTCGGACAATTCAAACACCTGGGGGAGTGTGGCCAAGTGTTTTCTCAGGCCGGTCCAGGTGAAGCCTTCCGGCTGTTTTAAAGCCACTTCCCGGACACATTCTCTGAGGGAATCTGCTCCTCGGTAAGGCCTTTCAGAGTTTGGTTGGCAAAACAGATAGTTGCCGTGAACGTTGACCGCCTTCCTTACCTCTACATGGTAGAAATATTGTCTGCATATTTAGCGCAGAATTAAGGCGACTCGCAGAACAAATGTTCCGCGCAATTCAACCCTCTTCATTATGCTACATAACTGTACTTCCGTTGCTGACAAGGACAGCTCTATCTCCTTGTCTGGCACGGACATTTCTTTCAGTGCATTTTGCACATCCGTGGTCTTCATTCGTTGAACTTTTCCGCCCCTCTTTCGGTTGAACATTGTAATTTCGCACAGCGTGTAGCGGGCAAATTCAGCGTAGGAACATGCGTTGACTCATGTAAACCGGTCCCACTACGTGAATAGTTGACATAATTATTCAGACGTGCAATCCCTGGAAATTTATATACCACAGACTGATTCAGTACTGCTCACCATGACGCTAAGTATCCACCCCCAAATTAACTGAAGTCATGGTGTGTGGTGTGTGGTGTGTAGTGTGTGGTGTGTGGTGTGTGGTGTGTGGTGTGTGGTGTGTGGTGTGTGGTGTGTGGTGTGTGGTGTGTGTGTTGTTGAATACAAAGATTCATTGTACACACTAGAAGTGACAGGCATAAGCTCACAATATATTGACTATCTGGTGTCACTGATGGCCAGATGGATGTTACTAGAAATCACCAACCCAGAGGGAGAGCATTTATTATATAGGAAATAACTTGGTATGGCTCTAGTTCAATCGAATCTTGCAAAACAGATATGGACATTTCATTATGTCTACTGTTTTGTAGAATATAGTGACTTTGAAGGTAAATATTGATGTTTAACAAAGCAACACCATCACTGCCTAGTGCATTCACTCTAACCACCACCTAATTGTATCTGGAAAGAAATCAAAACATTAGTGACACAACAAAGCAACACCACCACCACCTAGTCTCTCCAACATAATCCCTCAACCATTTACACTCACTGCGTATATGTCATAAAACTGCATCTGGAAAGAAAACCAACTATACACAGTGTATGTACATTAACTACTATACATAGTACTACGTACAGTTCTTTTAACTAATACATACACCCGAATGCACAACAACATGGCATTTTTTCTGGATATCCACACAGGACGACCAGAAACACAGCCAGCCAAATTGTATGAATGCAGCAGTAGGACTGGTCATTAATGGTCTGGCAAGATGGCCAGATCTGTTTCTGCTCCCTTCAACCAGCCCAGTGATAAAATGTAGGCCGTGTCTATCCAGTTATAAATGGAGGTCAGTGGGTTTGCTAGGTTGCTTGTAAGTTAGACGACGTTGTGTATGTGTGTTCCATCTGCCAAATCGTAATTGGGGACCTTCGGCTAAAATGTTTCTTATATTATGCAGGGTGATCTGAGTGGCTAAAAGTCAAAAAGGAACTGGGGACCTGAAACAAGTCCCCAATTCATTTGAGGTCCCCACTTACTGGCTTGTGTGTTAGGTAGAAATCCACAGTTAGGCATCTCCACCCCCCCCACACACAAACACACACACACACACACACACACACACACACACACACACACACACACACACACACACACACACACACACACACACACACACACACACACACACACACACACACACACACACACACACACACACACACACACACACACACACACACACACACACGATGTAATTGTAATACACTATAAAAGGTAGTCAACGCCCGCACTCTTCCTCCCTTTACTCGGACACGCATACAAGCTTTAAAACACACGATCTTCTATTTTCGCTAGGGGGAAGGGCGATAATTAACGGAAGTGACCCCATGAGTAGGTCACGAGTCCCCAGGTGGCGTTCTAACCGGAAGTAACTTAGCATTTTACGTCCCTCATTTTCATGCAGCCACATCTGCGTATTAGAATGGACTAAGATTCTACTGACGCGACATAGCCTGTCGAAAATGATGTTCAATTAGCTACCGTGCTAAAATTAACTGTTCTTTTTTCTCTCTTGCTATGTCGCTATTTCTGTTCTACTGTCACTGTATCTGTTCCAGATAGACGTTGTTCTCGCCAAGCCAATTTGAAGGCGTTATAATTGGGAGAATGGTGGATTTCGGCCGATCGATACGGCATGGCATTATTATGTTTACTGCGTCGGTGAATGTCCTACTCAAAAGCCACTTACCTTTCTAAAGACACCATTGCAGTGTGTCACGCGAGTGTGCCTCACTAGCTACGTGTATACGCACGGTTGACATTGTATTGGTTTATTGCTTATTTAGCGACACCGAATTTCACCATTTATGTGCAGGAACTATATACAAGTGTGTGCGTGTGTGCGGCGTGTGCGGCGTGTGCGGCGTGTGCGGCGTGTGCGGCGTGTGCGGCGTGTGCGGCGTGTGCGGCGTGTGCGGCGTGTGCGGCGTGTGCGGCGTGTGCGGCGTGTGCGGCGTGTGCGGCGTGTGCGGCGTGTGCGGCGTGTGCGGCGTGTGCGGCGTGTGCGGCGTGTGCGGCGTGTGCGCGTGTGTGCTGTGTGCGTGTGTGTGTGTGTGTGCGTGCGTGCGTGCGTGCGTGCGTGCGTGTGTATGTGATGGTATTATGTTGGTGAATATCAATGTTCGTTTGCAACGGTATGTGGTGTAAGTAAGCAAGTAAAGTGTGAAGTTTGAATTGATAATGCATTGATAATTCTTGTGTATGCTAGACGTCATCTACTTTTAATACTTTGAACATTTTAAACACTTTTCTGTTTTTCCGTAGTATTTGCTTATATTTATCAATCGAAGGCCCTCTTTTGGATTTCAAGTGTTTCATCACACGGTTGCATAATTAGCTTATATGTGTAGCAGAACTAATGAATTTAATTATCTTAATTATACTTCACTTGGTAACAACTTTTTAAATTTGTTTAAGATTGCAATTATTTTACAACATTTATTGACAATTTTATCGGTAAGACTTTTTTAATTTAAAGTTTTTATTGTTGGTTAGACATAGACAGTTATAACTGTTAACTATTTCAACACGGGTACCTGTGTTTTATATTTGTGCCTGATCAAGAACTAGTACCATGACGGAGTCACACGCGCCTATCATTGACAGTGACTAACACCGTGACAGAGTTAACGCAAAACGCAAACAAATGGACCTGCCAACCCACGACGTCTGCGATAACAAACGAAACGCACATACTCACCCCCTCCGATTATACCTCTTACAAAATCGCCAGAGCTATCAACAAATACGGACAACCCATTACAGCAGCAGCTTGTGATGTTCCAGCGTAACAACAGACGAACGTCGTTCGGCGTTTACATCGGCTTTCTCGCTGTGTCAGACACGTTAGCACTGTGCATCTCAAAAGCATACTGGCTGGCGCGACTGTTGTCTTCGTCGCCATTACGGAACATCGATTGTCAAATCCGCGGCTGGTTAATAAACTCCATACAAATGTGCAGATTCTGCATCATCCTCGGCTTAACGTCTGACCGCCTGATAGCTGTGCGATTCCCGTTGAAGGCAGCTTCATGGTATGAACTCTCAACTCGTCTTTGGGGCTATGTTCGTGGTCATGTTCTTTGTGAATTCTCCGTTCGTCGTCTTTAATCACGCGAAGAGCGGTAATATATGTGCCATGGGAACGCCAGGGAGTGTTGTTTCCTTTGTTTACCATTGGGTATCGGTCTTTGTTGGTCTCATGGTACCGTTTGTGTTATTGGTTTCCATGAATGTCATTATCGCAATGGGCATTCGCAACCGCCTACGATATTCTAAACAAACTCTCAATATAAGATGCGAATCGGTCGAACCCATGGAGATGCGAGACAACCATGCGTGTTCCAACCAAAACCCTCAGCAGAACTGTTCCAAGCAAAACGATTGGCAGATAACTCCGATGTCGGCAAAAGAACGCAAAGCTATTGTGACGCTTTTCCTAGTATCATTCACCTTCTTGCTGCTTGTTACACCACACTTCGTGCACATAGCGACTTTCTCGATGACCAACCGAACGTCAACGCCATCTAGACACGCTGCGTACACCCTCTTCTTTCAAGTCAGTCGATTACTATACTCGATGAATAACGCGTGCAACTTCTTCCTTTATTGTTTGAGCGGCGCCAGGTTTCGCAGTGAAATATTCAAGTTGTTCCGCATCAAAGCATGTTCAGGTTAAGCTCACGTAGTCGATGGCTAAAGCAGTTGCTTGTTTTCACTTTCGTCAGGATTCCGCAAAACAGGTGCAATAGTTTGGAATGCTGTGTGACGTATATTGTAAGTTTTAATGAAACAATACTGGTAAAATGTAAAATGGTAGAACTTATATTATATTCCTATGTAATGCTTAGAGATAATGCAAAGCCGTTGAAGTTACAATTAAATAAAGACGTGCCGATGTTGTACATATTGATGTCAATTAGTGAATTACTAATGTTTGTTAATAACGTTCTTCGTGTGTGTGTTGTGTGTTGTGTGTTGTGTGTTGTGTGTTGTGTGTTGTGTGTTGTGTGTTGTGTGTTTGTGTGTGTGTGTGTGTGTGTGTGTGTGTGTGTGTGTGTGTGTGTGTGTGTGTCTGTGTGTCTGTGTGTGTGTGTGTGTGTGTGTGTGTGTGTGTGTGTGTGTGTGTGTGTGTGTGTGTGTGTGTGTGTGTGTGTGTGTGTGTGTGTGTGTGTGTGTGTGTGTGTGCGTATTTGTGTGTGTATGTGTGTGAGTGTGTGTGTGTGTGTGTGTGTGTGTGAGTGTGTGTGTGTGTGTGTGTGTGTGTGTGTGTGTGTGTGTGTGTGTGTGTGTGTGTGTATGTGTGTGTGTGATCCACGGTGCACTCGGCCGGCCTGTAGACATGGAAACCTGCAGCCTGGTCCGATAACAATACAAGCGACATATGTGACGTTCTTGTGGTCGTTTGAGAGTCAATAATTAGTTACACAAACAAAGAGAAAGGTGAAATAAAATGGATTTGTAGCGGATGGGGCATGCTGCCGACCAAAGAAAACAGAAGTGGTGGGTTAGTAAGAAAAATGCCAGACCACAAATAAGAAATCGAGAATACCGCATTAACAGATAATTGTATATAATATTATGTTTGAAATGTGTATTTAATAATAATGATTCTTCTTTATATGTAATATCTGCATGATTACTATTCGGTAGGCAATTGTAGTAGATTACTGTATTACATAATCGTTATTATACCACCAAATGTTAAAACGGACCCCCTTCTGTCAAATATAGGAAAATGGAAAATTAAAATTCAATGCACCTCGATGTTGGTAATTTCTCACAAAACGTATCCTGTCGTACGATGAGTAGATATTGAGAACGTAAGTAAAGAATGCTGGAAATCTTAACTCCTAAAACGCGACCTTTTAGAGGTTGGCGAAACAGTGAGGACGCACGGCCTGTAACCAAACATATCATCTATTAACTTTACACTGCTGCTATACGTGTGGATGATATAAATACGTGTGTTTTTTGTTGATTGTCGAGATGAAACACATTTTTGCTTAGGAATCAATGCAAAACAAGTTTTCATTCATTTCACATTTTTATTATAGGAATTCTAATATTCAACATTAGAATCTTATGTTTTATATATTGGCATGATGTTACTGTAATATCATTGCAATAAAAATGTAAGTTACATTTTGTTTTGCAATTACGTAACAACAGAAAATAAATACTTCTCAATAATACATATATTTTATATATTTAGCTATTTAAAAATATTAATAATGGGTATATATCTTATCAATGCCTTCGTACGCATATTAAATCAAAGTATGTCTTTATAGTGTGAAATTTAAACGTTCTCCGTTTCAACAGGAAAAATGTCCATTAACTTCCTGATCTTCTGGGGAAATAGAGACCTTCATCGGAGTTATTTTTAATTTTTTAAGTCCCCTATGCAGTGATCGTCGAGGCTCCAGGTCTGTTTAGTTTCACAGTACTAAGCTTTGTTTGCTGCCATCCTTCACATCGTGTGTGAAACACACCGCCCTCCTCGTGAACGACTTCAAACATGATGTGCTCCGTATCATCATGCTGGGGCCTACTGGGACTATTGCAAGTGCTGACATAATGGCTCTTACGGCGGGCACACCCCAGCCTTCAAACTCATCCTCACAACTGCTGATCATTCTCTAGCTGACCTCCAGGACTATCACAGGACCGTCACCTTCTCTCACCGGCTTTTTACGCGGTTGTCCGCCTACTTTTTGATGGCTCCATCTACTCAGTCACATGGCCCTTTGCCGTGACCAGATTCAAGCCATGACCATGATGCCTTGATACCATTGAATATGTGTTCGAAATGTGCAACAATTACAGAGATTGAACGATTCCTGTATTGTGACCACGGTGAGTCACTGACAAAGTGACTAGTCGTCAGCGGGTGGATGATTTCTTCATTTCCTTCAACAAGGAGTTTATGAATGCGAACGTGTTTGATACAGAGTGTGACGTCACGCTTGATACGCCAACATAGCTTCTGATGATCCGTGTATCCTTGTCGTATTTATAGTGTACCACCACCGGATGGACTGTGACCTGTGTCTTGTTAAAGTAGAAGGATAGTATTTCATCTTGGTACTTAGAAGACCAGTGTTCCGCATAGATCAACTGCATAGAGGCTTCCGTGTTAGGCATCATGGGCTACTCGAGCAACCTGACTTGTGCGTAGTGATTTTTCACTCCATCACAATGTGCTCTGAAGTCGGGGATTATCTTTGATGAAGGCATCTACAAATTGCTAATTTGTTGCCTTCACCTCCATTAGCTTTATTTTCTTGATTATTCTTCCCTTAAACTCCACATCTTGGCACCGCCAAGTACGATACTTTATTTCATTGTCCCCGTCCATTGTGTCAAGTTTGACCTTGATGGCATCATCGCTCATATTAACCAAAATTGTTGGTGTTTGTGGCAATATTTGAACAGCTTCGACCTTTAGTGCCACGCTAGCGTGCCGCTTACACAGACATTGGCGCCTCGATGTGTACTTTACCAACAGTACGCATGGTGGCCGTGATCGGCAGAAAATAGCTCGTGATATTGCAACTTAGGGGTATTGGCTTCCGAACGTTTGATGGAGATTGTCCATGGTGTCCTTTAGGCAAAATTAACTCTACCCCGTACCTGATCTTTCTTCGATGTTAATTCATAACTGTTGTCCAATTGCTTAAAAAATCGATTTCTAAGACTTTTTGCTATTTTCAATGAATTCATGTATGTTCGTTCGCTTTCTCTTGTTGCACAAATAGTCACGTGGCAGACTAATCGTCTTGCTCAGCACTTCCAATACATCCTTTGTTCGCCTGTGTGTCGTTTGATTGAAAGTCGTCTTCTTTACCTTCATCGCGCTTTCTTCAAACACGTTTCGGTGAACGGCAATGCTTTTAGCGCCCTGGTCTACGTGTCACATGCACTTGCCCCAACAGTCCTATTGCCGCTCGCTGTGGAGATAATACTACTGTTGTTGTGCGTAAAGACGTCGGCGGGGAGCACCGCTTGAGCTTTGTCTTCAGTCTTTTCACCTGATCATTCCTGGCTTTTGACGCTCTCTTTGGTTGCCTTGCCTTGCCTTGTTGTCTGTGAAGAAAGGCATCTTCACCATCACTTTTGCTGGCCAGTCAATGCCACGTCGGACGTAATGCCGTTTACGTGGAAGACGAGAAGACGCCTCACCTTCGAGTCTATGAAGTCGCATCGATTTTCTGACTGACGAAGACATTGAGGGAGTCCTGTCACGCGTCCGTATCCTTGCACGGTAAGCCGCCAGGTTTAGCCTCTTTCTCGCCAAGTATGCAGACTTCTTGTCTGCATTAATAGCAGGGGCAATTTTGCAGTTCTCACAGGCACGCTCTATCTCCATTTTACGGAATTCCTGATCATCCTTCTTGAGAAGCGTCCATTTGCAAGCTTTCTGCACATTTCCCGCCTTCTGTGCAACGCTCAGGACACGTTTCCCAGCCATTGGTAAACTCTGAAGTAAATATTGCACACATGCATACGAATAGTAACAGTGTATGCCATCAACAGCAACCTACATCCGATATACCTTGTATATACAGGTATATGTATACATGTATATATAGGTACTTGTTTTAAGTTACAAACAAGACTGACATTATATGTACCTGCATAATTTAAAGATGAATGTACTATTGTTAAAGTATCATGATGGAACAGCCGATCAAACCTAATTGATATAATTGCATATATACTGTAACCGAACGTATACAGAAACCGTACGTATGGAACGCTTTTAACTTTTCCTGTGCTATTCATATCTACCTAAACATCACTATTTAGTATCCAGTACCACGACCGCGCGTGTTATTTCGTGAAATAACCCACTATCTAACATAAATATCCCATGAATTAAATCTGAATCAATTTATGAAGTTATATGTGACGTATTGTCAGGATTTGCCGTGCATTAACAATTATTAGTCTTGCTTAACCGACTCTTGCCTGGCTGTGTGACTTCGGCAGGAAGATAGTATGGCTCAGATTCGCGTTTTGACTGCTGATTCCCAGTTCGCACGTGTATCCCCCAAAATGTTTATATATTATGTATGTTTTCGGTAAAGAAATAGGGTCTGAAATAATGTAATACAAAACAAGATTAATCTTAAACTAAATGAACACAAACAAAATTGTCAAGTACTCTGTGGGGTTCGAAGCAAGGATCGTCAAATAGCAGCTCGATACACTACCGATTTAGTCACGAAGATTAGTACGTTTTTTTTGTACTTTGGCGACTACATATATTAGTTAGCAGTCCAGCCGTTGCGCGAGACATCGATTGTACTTTGTTTAATTAATTTTGTTCCTTGTTTGGTATTTATATCATGCTTATTCAAACCTAGTCTTTTTTTCTGCTCGAGCATAAGCAAAGAAAGTAAATACGGAATCATCTACAGCCATGAGAGCTGCCACCTAGTGAACATGCATGTGATTAAAAGACACTAAACTACGAAAAACTTTTAATGTCGGTTTATTCTGTGTGAGACATGTTTCAATATAAGTGTAATGTTCAATAGTTGTCATAGTATAGTATTATCTGATAATAGTGTATCCTTATTTAAGTTGTTATTTTATAGTTGGCCTGAAAGCCAGTCATCGTATCTATCCGAATATAGGGTAAAGCCCTTTACCGATTACATTGGCTGGAGCTTAATAATCCAGGCAGTAGTGATGGGACAATGCTGCCACCTCACGGTGCCTGGATAATCGAGGCTATCATCTAACCGTTATCTTCAACACATTACGTTACACCATTCTACTGCTGGGACTATGCAATCTCGGATTGAAATCACATCGTATCTGGTCGGCTGAACAAACTCAGCAATAATTATACATGCCTGATTATGCAGCTGACTTTGTCACCATGTTGTACCGCACGGCTCGGTTCTTGGGCTGGCGCACCTCTATGTATATTACTAACCCACCATTTCCATCTTCACACGTTGTAAAATCCACTGCCACTTCTACGCCGATGAACTCAACTCTACGCAGAGTTTATGCCTCTAGCCAGATAGGTTCGCCACTTCAAATTAAGTATTGTGTGCGAGCCTTCACACGACGGCTTACCTAAAACATATCACTAGTGAACGACGTTAACAGAGAAATCATCGCTTTTTGTTTGTCTTGTCTAAGTTCCCCTTCTACAGTATCTACAATGGATGTTTGTGTGTCTGCCAGTAACGTAACCTGTCTGTTTAAGTGTCACAATCTTGTCATTGTGTATATTACGACTGTTTCCACACATTCTCTTGTTACATCGCTGCTCGCTTACGGGAATGTAATGTATCGCCTTGGCATGATCAAGCATTCTGTGGCCAGAGTCCTTCTTATCGCGAAATCGTGACAGCAGCACTGAAAGATCCCCACACTGGCGGTGAAGTGGTATACCCTGCCTCGTTGAACACGCCGAGCGTGTGGAGCCACGCCCTTCGATCCGCCGACCGTGCGCAACGAGCTATTCTTCGTCGCAGCCTCGAGCGGTGTCCGCCTTCCATTCTAGACTGCAGGGACGATTCCCTGCGCTGCGTGACTCGCACCGTCTGAACTCTTTTAAAACTCGTCTGAAACTAGCCTGTTCTTAGCTTCCTTCAGTATCTAAGCTTAGATATATCGTATTTTATAATCTTATTATACATTATTAGTATTGGTTGATAATTGATGATGTATATTACTCTAGTCTATTAATTACTATTTGACTGATTATTTATTAGTCAATTTAATATTAATGATATTTGAATGTTACACCCAGTAAATATTGATACATTTAACTATATATGGACATTAGATTTGATAAGGTATATGTGTAGTCTAGTTAGTTCAGTTTTGTTTAAACAAGCCTTAACAAATGCAACTTTTATTTTGTTCGAGGGTGTTCAGGGAGTCACGTGAACCCATTTCTGTGAACCTTCTTCCTAAAAAATGTGACCCCCTCAAATTTCTTCTTTGAACCCCTAATTGTTTATCTTATCATGTTTCTCAGAAACGTGAACCTTCCTACGAGCAGCTTGACGTTGTTCAAACATTACTCAGCATGCCAGGCCAGCCTGATTGAACCGTTGTTAAAGGGAGACCCTTATCTATAAAGTGATCATCAGTGAATGAAAGAAAGCTTGACCGGGGAGTCTGTCCCTATTGTCACGTGCGAAAAGTGCATTCGCTTGAGGAATGCGAATCCATTTAACTATGCAGCAGGACTCCACACAATCCTGCATAATAAACTCATGGGTAAACCAATACACAAGAAGCCAATTTAATTTACTCCAAAGGCATATGACTCCAAGTCAGTCAGAGGTGATTGGTGCAAACAAAAACTGCCACTGAGTCTAACCAACCTCTCAGCAAGCATTACCTGCCCCTGAATCTCCCTATTACCACGGACAGAGTTAGACTAGAGGATTTATATGAGAGACTCAGTTTGATATCGACATTTAACTGCATAATGACAACTGTTCTCATAAGTATAATGGTATTTGCTAGTGGGTGAAAGGGGTGATGATGACTAAACACTGATCAAAGAACAATTACGTGCAGAGAAATTATATTGGGCCTTCTAAAAATAACTCAAATCCCTGTTAAAAGTAGTTGATGGAATCTGTTTTTAGTACGCTGATTGAAATAACAACCGAGTATCAAAGGGCTATTCTCAAGAATCAACACTTTAAGACGTGTTGCGAACAGCAAACCCTGTAGATAAATTCATCTGTCTTGTCACAAATAAGTTTTCACTTCTTGCTCATGCAGGAATACATATTTAGATGAATAATTATATTTCAATAATAACAAAATATAGCTTAGCATTACCTATTTTAAAACTCGCGCGCTGATGAGAAATCGGGAATTATTTTGTATTATAGTTGCATGGTTATGTATCTCAGAAAAGGGAGCTTAATTTCTGAAAGGCGGCAAGAAAATGTTAAGAGCCTTTATCCTCAATTATAATGTTATTTTTCCATATAGCTGCCAACTATAGCTAACGTTTCCTGTCAGAGTGGCCTAAAGGTTACGTACTACACCTATCATTTTCATTCAAATTCCCAAAAGGAATTGTTTTTGTTTTTTGATCTTCGATTTACTGTACATATTTTATAAAAGGTTCATTATATTATTAACTTAATGATATTATTGGTAAATTGTGGAAATTTTGCGCTGCTGATCAAATACATTTCTTTAATTAATTATTGAAAACCAGATGGTAAATATCACGTAATTGTAACATTTTAAGAGTTTATTCTCTCCGATGCCTCGTTTATTATATCATTATGAATATATTCAAAACTGCGTGGACCATGAAGGGTTTCAACGTAATCATTCAGTTATATTAATAATATAATATAATTGGCTTTTATGAGTAAAATTGAGGATAAATTACGTTTAGTCAGTTAGAAAATGGGACAAATCTCCACACACCACACATGGGTCTCACATTTGCTGAAAACACACACCACATTCCCCGAAGCAACTTCGCTAATGGCTTGCTGACGCTAATGTGGTGTTTTAATAAAAAATTGTACTACACGGTTGTCCAAACTCATACCCACTTTACTGTCCTTCCGGCTAGAAGACTAACGCTGTGCATTATGATCATGTGCCTTCCTCTGTATGGCGTGGCGACCCTGGAGTCTGTATTGAGAACATTTGAATCCGCCGTTGTGAAGAGTTGGCTACGGGCCTGCGCACAGTATAGATAGATAAACTAAATTTATAATACATCTTATCATCATCAAAAATGAATTTATTTTAAATACATACGTTTTCGAAATTAAAAACTTTACTTTCGTTTTCGAAATTAAAAACTTTACTGACAAGCGGAGCAGGAATTAATGATATTATTACCAATGTAAAAGTACTAATTTATTCACACACACACACGCGCGCGCGCGCGCGCACACACGCACACGCACACGTAAACACCACACCACATTCTTGAGAACGAATTATTTGTATACTGTTATGCATACACAGAGCACGATGGTTAATTAATCATTATCATAATAAATCCTGTCTATGCAGAAGCATTTGTGCATAATTTGATGCGATAGTGATAGATTTACGGTACCATTTTGTGGACTCTGTGAGAATGTGTGCGTGCGTGGGTGGATTAACCTCGCTTATCCAGGCTCCGTGAGGTGGCAGCACTCACCCACTCCCTAAAACCTGGAACATTATTGGTTTTGCAATGTTACCCGGTAAGCGGCTTTACCCCCAAATCTGGGTAGAGGTCATAATTGGCTCGGAGGCCAACTATGAAACCAAAAATTAAATGCGAAACTTTTTATTAGGTAATACTATGCTTTCAAAAGTATTCAACATTTAACTTATATCGAAATAAGTCACACAATAAAATATTTCATTTTTAGTTTGTTTACCATATCACTTAGTCACTAGGTGGCGCACAGCACAGTGAACATTTGTTTATGTTCTACTTTTTATTTTGTTTAATGCTACTTTGTAGCTTAATTTCGTTTTTCGAAAAAACCCATAAAAAACATAAGATAATAACGTAATTAATTATTATTATTATATATATATATATATATTTATAGAGAGAGAGAGAGAGAGACCTGTGAATTAATCCAAAACAGTGATGACATCTGATTGCAGTGAGCAGTCAAGATATATATTTGAAACAAGACTATCTTTCTGGCGAAGTCACGCAGCCGGGTGATAGTCGGTTAAGCAAGATTCGAGCGTGCGTTGAATCTGCATGCCTGCGTACTATGCGCGCCCATTCTGGTAGGTAGCACCAAGGTGCATCGTACGCCAGCATTGGCATTATTCGTGGAATATCTTCCTTGATTTCGCATGCTCCGGTAGATGATGTATCACAACCGCCACGTATCAGATATATATATTACGGAATACGGATATTTCCATCAAAGGTTTTACACCCTGTCAGTTATGACTAATATGTAAATTATATACCATAATAAATTACCATAAGTACTGTCAGGTGTCATCACATTTGAATTTCCTCACATTCGCCTAGAATTAGCTAAGCAACGTGTCCAATTCATAATTCACAGGCCATCTATCAGAAAAGTGAAAGTTGAAATTCAACTGTGTTTTGATGCATGATGTCAGAACTATTAACACTGGCGACCACATTTTGAAGGAAAGTATGTGACTGTACGGCAGAGAAGTACCACATTGGCGAGAACAACTGGGTCCAAGGAACAACTTACACGCCAGATGGAAGGAAGATGAATGAACCGAAGGAAGAGGTTGCGATGTTGCTCGGCTGAACGTGAGGGATCGTTAAAAAGGACGCTGTTACCAAAGAAAGCAGGTGCATGTTACGACCAGGCCGCGGTAAATATCATAATTACAAATGGAGGACTAATTAACAAGACAAAGGAGAAATAGAAGGGAAAAGGCTGCCAATAAGCACACATTGAAATGGATAACTGCCGGTGCTGTGTAGCAATACAGGAACTAGAACTTCGTATATCTATAAAGGGAACAACGAGGAAAAACACAATATGACTATGTCTTCCCAACTTTCGATAGTAATATATGCAAATGTATTGAGACAAATGTAGACTAGGCAAATTATGTATCACACATAAAAACATTTAGAAGATTTCACAAGTCACTGATTACATGCAATGAGACATCATGTGCTTACTGAATTAGAGGGGGTTAAATTACTACGGCGGAGTGTTAATTAATATTATTATTATTATATTTCGATCGGGAGACGGTTAAGATTCCATAGGGGTTAAAATACTTATATCGGCAGAATGTAATAAACTTTCTTGCTGAAGACAGAGGAATCGTCAAGTCAGCGCCGTTAATTAGTCTATCGACGTAGAAATAGAGCACCTCTAGCAAATCGAAAGCAAAGATTGTGGACGCAGTCGGAAATATCGTACGATTTCGAAATGTTTGAAGAATTTTACGCTAATGTACAAAATGTATTTCATACTGACGATAACAAGGAGACAGATAATCCAATATATAGGCTGTATAACGTGCGTGGACAAATTAAATTAATTTAAATTTATACATTTTTTTATGTGATAGGGTACTTTGAATGCTTTAATAAGGAATTAATCGAAAACGGCACTGATTTTCACCCACAGGGCACATGGCACCTTTTGATGGCATCAAACAATCTGACTTGCGAGACGAATACCTTAGGCCAATGTCGCCTGAATTTGAAATGCCGTTTGATATTATGTCACAAAACAATTAAAATTAAACAGGAGTTAAGAACCGCTGAATTAGGGCCGGCATGTTTTGATGATATGCAAACACGACACAAAGATGACGGATTCACCTTTTGGTGTATGGGGTGTTTGAGGGTGGAATGTCTGATGAAGGAGGTGTGTAAGTTGACGGATATAGTGAAGGAGATGGAGGTGAGACTCAACATAGAAATAGATGGAGCAGAGAGGGATGACGCGGAGAGAGTTGAGAATTCTACAACACAGAAGGAGCAGAGTTGTGACACGGAGATTGAGAGGAGGGAAGGTGACCGGTGTAAAGGAACAAGAAATTGAGAAAACAGAGAGACGGAGGAAAAGTGTTCGGCAGAGGACAAGAAAACGGGTCAGTGGGGATAGATCAACAGGTAGTCAGACTGTAGAGAACGAGGAGAGACGCCACAGCGATACAGGTGGTGAAGAGGTAGATACAACAGAGGCAGTTGGTAAGACTGTGAGACAGAAGACTGATGGAAGAAGACAGCAAAAAACAGAAAACATGACAGGCGTGAAGGTGACAGGGGAGAAAGTGACCGTAGCGAAGGAGGAAAAGGGACGAGGAAAAGGGGGAAAAGGGACGGGAGAGGAGAGAAAAAAATGTGATGGGAGGAAAGATGAAGGGACGAAAGGAAGTGAGAGTAAATGTGCTAGAAGAGAAGATGACAGGAGGAAAGGGGACAAGAGAAAACGCGACAGGAAAGAAGGGAATGGAAGAGAATGTGACAGGAGAGAAGACGGCAAGAGGAAAAGACAACAACCAGACATATGCAAACCGGAGGAGCTACTCCAAGGCAGTGATTGAGGGGGCAAGGAGAAAAGAGAGAGTGTTTATGGGCGATTCAATTCTGAGAAAAACAGATAAGACTATATGCGAGGGGAAGGACGTTGTTGTATGTCTACCGGGGGCTAGGATAGAGAATGTGACCGAAAGGGTAGAGAAGGTATTGGGGCATGGCAAGGGAGGGTCTATACTAGTACATGTAGGAACAAACAATGCAGACAAGGAGGGAACAACTGGGATAGTTCAGAAGTACAGACCTCTAGTGAGGAAGCTAAAGAAGACAAGAGTGGAACAGGTTGTTCTCTCAGGAATTTTGCCAGTAATGGGAGGAAGGTGGCAATATACAGAAACTGTAATATGATGGCGATCAACATACTAGTTGACCAGATGTGTGAAGAAGAGGGCGTGGGATTCATAGATTTATGGGGTACTTTGTTGGGAGAGAAGATATGTACATATATGTGGAAAGGGGGCAGCAGTATTCTAAGAGAATCTGCTGCGATCTGTTGACAGTGGGACAGGTTGCATCTATTTAAACTAAATTCGCAGGGGGGACTCGCAGAGAAGCCTGAAACTGGAAGCATAGATAAAGACAGCAAAAATAATTCAGCAAAGAACAGTCTGGAAAACTGTTCTGAAGCTGGATATAAATGTGTTTGTTTAAATGCAAGCAGTATAGTAAACAAAAGAAATGAACTAAACATTATGGTAGAAGATATTGACTCTCACATAACAGGTATAACCGAATCATGGGTCACCACTGATATATCAGATGCTGAATTGGGACTAACAGGATATGTAATGTTTAGGAAAGATAGAATAGGAAGAAGGGGAGGTGGAGTTATTTTAAATATTAAAGAATCTATCCAGGCTTATGAAATAAAATTAGACAGAGAAGCAGATTGCGAAGAAGCTGTTTGGTGTAACATAGTTACAGTCAACTCAACGTTAACGGTTGGATTAGTTTATCGAAGTCCAAACATAAGCATAGAAGAGAAAGAAAAAATACAAAACGCTATAAGGGAAGTGAGCAAACGGGACTGTGTTATTATGGGGGATTTTAACTTAGCTTGTAATATAAAACAAGGCAACAAGAGTTTTTATGCGTATGTTCGAAGCAAACAGACAGTTCAGGATAAGGTCGGTCCTCTAGAAGATAGTGCTGGAAATATAATATCAGAAGGATTCTTAATGGCAGAAGACCTGAATGAGTATTTTAGTTCAATGTTTACCAGGGAAGATATTAGTTCACTGCCAGTACCAGAGGCTAAGTTCAAGGGGGCAGAATCAGACTATTTAAGATAGTTAATTGTGACCCCACAAATGGTAGCTAAGAAAATTAGGGCTATGAAGGATAATAAATCACTGGGAGTGGATGGGATTCCGCCCAAACTACTATTGGAAATTGTAGAACAAATTAGCATACCACTTGCCACAGTTTTCAACTTGTCATTAGAAGAGGGCGTGGTTCCCTTAGAATGGAAAGAAGCAGACATTATACCGTTATTTAAAAAAGGTTCGAGAAACAAGTCAAATAATTATAGACCAGTTAGTTTAACATCTGTGATTTGTAAATTATTAGAAAGACTAATTAAAGATCACATGGTGGATTTTCTTGTTAAACATAACTTGATAAACCTATCTCAACATGGGCTTCTAAAAACGAGGTCATGCTTAACAAATATGTTATGTTTTTTGGAAGATATCAATAAGTGGGTAGATGATGGATCACCAGTAGATATCATCTACTTAGATTTTTAAAAAGCTTTCGACAAAGTGCCACATCAAAGATTACTGCTTAAATTAAAGGCCCATGGTATAGGAAATGGAATAATTAACTGGATAGAAAAATGGCTGATTGACAGAAGACAACGGGTAGTTGTTGATGGGGAGGCTTCAAAGTGGAAATCAGTTTTGAGTGGGGTTCCAAAGGGATCAATACTGGGACCTATATTATTCTTAATATATATAAACGATTTGGACGATGATATATCTAGCAAGGTGTTGAAATTTGCAAATGATACAACAGTGTTTAGAAGGATTAATAGTGATGGAGATAGACAGCATTTACAAGATGATCTTGACAGGTTGATCAAATGGTCTGAAAAGTGGCAAATGTTGTTCAATTTTGGGAAATGTAAATGCCTTCACACATGACATGGGAACGAATATGTAGAATATACAATGGGGGAACTGTACTAAGTACTACTGTAAAAAAAAGACTTAGGGCTGACAATTAGTGCTGACATGAAGGTTTCAGAGCAGTGTGGAATTGCAGCTTCAAAAGGAAATCAAATCCTTGGATTGATTAGGCGAAATATAGTATATAAAGAAAAAGAACTAATAATACCGCTGTACAAAACAATAGTTAGGTCTCATTTAGAATATTGTATACAAGCGTGGAGGCCATACCGCAAGAAGGACATAGATATGCTAGAAAGAGTACAGACTAAAATGATACCAAAACTGAGGGATCTTAGTTATGAAAAACGGCTAAAGGAATGTGGTTTAACAACACTCGAGACCAGGAGATTGAGAGGAGATCAGATATAAGTGTTTAAAATATTGAATGGTTATGACAATATTGATAGAAATATGTTTTTTTCAATTAAGAAAGAGAGAAAGACTAGAGGACA
>OZ023215.1:8918739-8943739 GCA_963995525.1 Escarpia spicata | reverse complement strand
GTGCCGCAAGACGAAGTACCAGTGTATCAATTGTATGATAAGCGAAAATAATCAGAATGAGGGAAAGTTAAATAATGTGGTCATTCATCAATAGCAAGAAGAATGATAACTGCGGAGTAGCTACACCCACATTAGTCACAGTAAAGCTGATTTTTGCAATATATAGCTCTGATCAAGCTGCACCGAAAGAGGCTCGAGCCATGTGTTGGAATTAGTCCATATAGTGACTTACCGCATATCATAGAATGCGAAGTAGGAGTGAGGCATTTTCTGGAATTGAACAGTTAAATCCTAACAAGCTACAGGACATAATGAGCAGCCGGGCTCCTGAGAGACTATGCTGCCGACCTGGTACCAGCGATGTCACTTACCTACCAGGTACCAGCATTTTGGAGGTATGCCTGGGTATATCAGCGTACAACAAAGGAAAGAGGGGGGAGAGCTACGTGTTCAAACTATATATCTATATCCCCCAGGAGCATCTCCTGCAATATATCGGGGCACATCATACACAGCAACTTAATGGACCACTTGGAAAATGTCAACATCTTAACTGACCACTAGCATGGATTTCGCATGCGGACATCCTGCGAAACACAATTCATCCAAGCAGTCGACGACCTATCAAAATGTATCAATAAATGTGGACAGATTGACGCTATGCGTGTGAATTTCTCCAAGGGCTTCGACCAAGTTTCTCACCATAAGGTGGCTGGCAAATTCCACGACTATAAAGAGCAAAATTATACGCTGGATTGTGTCCAATGTTTCATGAGCAACCGTATCTTGTTGATGGTTAATGAAGAAAAAAAAAATGTTTTCACTTCTTGCGTCACACAGGGCTCAGTACTTGGCCCATCCTCTTTCCACAGCAGTGCACACAAAGAAAAGTAATTAATTAATATATATTTATTTATTATAAACTATGTAGATTTACACACATTATATTGCAGTTTATGTTTTTAATCGATCAACTAGAAATTACGTTGTTAATTATTTAATGTCTTATGACAATCGGAAGATCTTCTTGAGTAAAACATTCACAATTTTCTTAAATTAAGCAACATT
The DNA here is from genome assembly GCA_963995525.1 of Escarpia spicata. Lineage (NCBI taxonomy): Eukaryota > Metazoa > Annelida > Polychaeta > Sabellida > Siboglinidae > Escarpia > Escarpia spicata. The sequence goes on along the minus strand of OZ023215.1, from coordinate 8,942,671 downwards.
TCGTGACATTTGGCGTAGACATGCATAATTGTATGGTATACATTATACAACGAAGCAGTTGAAAACTAGATCTAGCATTTGAAGGCCTGACATTTTCACAATTTAGATTGGATTGCTACATCTGGCCAGCGCGTGCGTACTGCAACCTCTGCTGGAAGATTTGAAAATACGCGTGGGGTCTCGCCATCGTCCCCGCGTTCAGCGCTGTTAATCTGATGATTTTTAACGAAATGAACACTGTTCGTAGATCAACTATACAAGTAGCTGCATTTTGATGCATTTCTGCAGTAACCGATCGATGTGTACTAGCAAAGACGCCCGTCACCTTATGCCTTGTTAGAAGACAATCGTCAAAGTAATATTTACCAAATGTTATAAAACACAGAGCAGTTTTACATATGCACCATAACACGTTCGCAGATATTTGTTGTTTGTTCAAAATGACGAAGGTCGGATCAAATGTGAAGTTCACCTCAATCAATAGGCCTTGGTTGTGGTAATATAGAATAGTCCATGATGCCAAATCTATGTCGCAGGAGCCGTTTTTTTGAAGTGTGTGTCCTGCAATTGTTATGTTACGTTTTATCAAAAATAGATAAGCGAGCGAAAAATGAACAACTGTCAAACACGTTCCAAAAATGCCTTTTTAATGATTGCTAGTACCAATACGGTTCGTCGGATCCCAACAATATTGATGTCATTTGAAAGTTTAAGCGTTCTGCTATTCAAACATATAAATGGTTTCCTGATAATCATTCCTAAAATTAACCGAAAACGGACCTACAACCGGGCCCGTTCCGGTGTCTTAGACACTGCGAACCATGTTGTTTCGTCGACACAGTTCACCAATCTACCGATTGAGGCACCACTATCTGATTTCATGGTATAAGCTCCACCCACTTTCAAACGGCTGCTAAAATGACATACGTGAAGTAGGCGTGACGTCACAATCACGTATATCAACCAACCAACGCAACGAATTTAGACCCGTTGTGCGTACTTTATTGTGACGTCACGCCGACGTAGAGATATATCGGTTTCGCTGCGATCAAAGCACATTAGTTTCGCCGCGGTTTAAAAGTGGGTGGAGCTTATAACATGAAATCAAGAAATGGTGAAGTGCGCATGTCTGAACCTATGCAAATGAGGAAAACAGCGCCGCAATCGGAAGATTGGTGTACTGAGTACCCGCCGCCAACATCGTTCGGAACCGTACAGAACACCGAAAACGGCATGATTGTAGGTCCATTTATCGGTGTTCTTTGAACGGTTACCGGGAAATCTAGATGTCGCTAGAATAACAAAAAGTGCATCCTTTCAAATGATACCAAGATCGTCGGGACAGGACGAGCCGTGAGGGTGCTAGCGACCGTAGAATATCATGTTTTAAACGTGTTCTGAGTTGTTCATTTTTCGCTCGCTTATCTATTTTTGGTTTTATGTATTACGCACACATTACGTTTTACGTGCACATTACGTCCTAAGTTCAGAACCGTCAAGGATGGAATTGATTTATTCCATAAAAGTGTGTTGACATATATGGGGTACTTTGAAAAGACATTGTATTACGTCCTACTCTATGGGTTGTTGATTAATCCATGAACGTTTGGCACTCGAGGTTCAAGCCGTCAAAGACGGAAACGTAAGATACATACGCTAGGTTTATCAATCGATATATTATATATAGAAAATGTTGAAATTATTTTCTACCGGATGAACTGTGTATCGAAGATGGAACATAAGTAAACATGGAACGCGAGTGAAATAATATGGTTAGGGCTCGAATACAAATGGCGTGCTTTGAGCTTCTCCCCTTGTCCTTTAGGCGATAAATTCTTTTGCTGCCTAGCGGATAAGACAGAATCTTGTTAAACACCGTGTGCAGTCTGAGTGAAATCGTTGTTTGAAACACAAATAGGAAAATTAAATGTTTCATGTATTATTACATCATGTTATATATTTATCATACGTATAATTATTTTAAATGAAATTACGAAATACATTCGATGACTCCAAGAGAAATTAGTTTTGTTAACATAAAATAAAATCACGTGGTAGTGATTACAAAAAGAGGGTCACACTACGAGGTCTACACATTCATCGGTATATAGCGCTGCCGACAGCGTCTGTAAACTGCTCTGCCACTTCCCGTGTCACTGATATTTATCCATTGTATGGCAGCCTGCGTTTCAATATTAGTATTGCTATCCACGTTGGAAACATCGGCTGCGATCAATAGGTTTCATGTTTGCTGGGATCCACCAAGATTGGCCTTTCTTCTTCGTATTGGAATTGGTTGTAAATGTCATAGTTTCGTGTGTATTTGCAGTCTTCACGCTAACAGTGGACGCGAGTAGTATCTTAGTCCATCTCATACCTCAGATGTGGCAGCATAAAAATGTGGGAACTAAAATGCAGACTCACGTCCGGTTAGGAGCGCCCTTTGGGGACTGATGACCTACTTAATGTGATGAGATCATAACCCTTAAAGGGGAAATGAAATGCAGCTGTTTCATGCTACATATTGAACTATATACTATATAAGTATACATTAATGGTAACAGAAACGTACTCATTTATAAGACAAACTGAAAAAACGATTTTGTTTGATGCCTAAATCGTCGCTATAGAGCACTGCCTATCGCCATCTTTATTCCAAACGAGTGGTTTGATTTACTCCTATCTAATCCATGTAAAATTTCGTTTTTTTTTGGTTTACTTCATTAGTAGACATTTATGTGCGAAAACAAAAATATGGTGCCCTATTATACACGATAGGTGTTCTATAGGTCACCAAATAATTTGTATTTGCGTTCGAAATAAAAAGGTGAAATTAAATGGCAACGATTTATAACCAATGAAAACGTTGTTAACGTCATACTTCCCGAACGAAGAATTTAGTTGCCAGAAGGGGGCGGTGCTTTCAAAGCAAAGGTCAGAATATTAGATGCGAGCGCATACCGGAACTATTTTTATTTTGTTGTTGACAAAGACGACGAAGGATTTTGATAGAGACGAGTTATTAAAAGTGATTTTTAAAACTTTCGTATCACTTTGGGAAAAAATCGATACGACAGATGAAGACTAGTTCGACTTGTCACTCGGAAATTACGGTTGACACACATAAAGTCAAAGGGCCTGTGCCATACGGTTGATACGGGTTTCACCCAGTGTGCGATCCACGGTCCGATAATGTCCGGCCCCGGGTCAGGTTCAGTTGTGGGAGTCGGACAATGACAGTTGGTCTATCGACGACGAAGACTTTACGCGACTTAATAATGTCGCATGGTGTTTGTGTGGACACTGCGTCCCAATGTCGACGCACATCGAGTCGCTGTGGCCTGTGCTGTAGGGAGATAGCTGCCGTACAGCACCGCACCGCACGACAGACCTTGCAGATGCCTGCATTACCGACTATGAGTATGAGTGACGACTTCGAAACGGTTTGCATCATCGGGGCGGTGTTGGAACTTGGAAGTCAGTTTGTTGTCATTGTATGATTTGCGTTGATTCGACCAATAGCTAGTAGGTAAGTACTACGTAGTTCAACAGGTATCGAATGATTATTCTAGCAATAACTATTTCAAACTTAAATAGAGCAATTATACTTGTTCCCACCTCAAATGTTCAGGTTCATTCTATCTTCGTAAAATACTATGTCTATGATTTTCATCAAACCATTTTTGATCATTTTCTTAATAAACTTGCTTTTATTCTTGACAGGACGTGTGCATCCTTTTTATACAGTTGCTTAATTCCTATTTAAAAGTGTTCAAGCAACTTGCTTAATTTATATAGAAATGTAGACAGGAGTTTTTAATATAATAAAAATAATAAAAATGTTATATATATATTATGTGTGTGTGTTATCAAGACCACATCATGAAATGTAGTCTTACAATCATAATTAGTACAGCCCTTCACAAACAAATGAACCAATCCACTGAATTCATGATGCGATATTGATAAAACAAAGTTTTTGCCAGTATAACAATAATTAGAAGATAACGGTTGTTTATTATCAACTAAAGCAAATAAATGAACTTTCAGAACATATCGATTGATTCGATTAGCCGCATAACGTCACTTCACGTTGTGGTCAAGGGAGAGACTTGAAAAGGCAACAGACGTGTTATACCAGCCTGCACTGTATCCAGAAGCGAATGGGGTTTATGAAAATTTCAGCTATGGACATTGCACTATACAGGTGAGTGTACAGTGAAAATAAAAACCCTGGACAAGTAAGATTAGATTGACCAAAAGGTAGAATGAATTACTCGGTGCCTTCTTATCCCATATTTGGCAACAACAATGTGATGTGTAGTGTCTTGCATGTCCCTGTTCATAATTCGATTTGTAATACTGAAGCCAACATGAAATATATCAACAGTTTATTCATATGGAGAAACAATTCACAAATAAATAAGACTACATGGCAGACTGTGCCAATGCATTAGTCAAATTCACACACCAGTTTTCAATGTTCTTTCAGTTGATTCACTTCACACTGTGACACATTTTAATCTAACTGTATTACAATTTGGGTCTGTGCCAGTCCTGTGCACTTATAGTACATCAATAAGTAACCCGTTTATTGATGATATGGACCATCATTATGATCAAATATTGTGATAAAAAAATTAATACATACAAAATATTCCAGTTTTACATATTTGTGGGTTTCAACTTTCAACACTATGGACATCTGTCAAGAAAGCAAGTACTTATTATTCAAGATACAGATTCAAAGCTTGTAGTACTAGTTTCAAAATCTATCAAGTGCCTCCAAATGGATTCAATTAGATTTATGGCACTATCTAAGTGTTCTTTTTATTATTAAGTACGTTTTGAGATGTTGTTTTGTGATAATGTCAAATGTAATACTAACAATGAAGTATGAATATAAAAAACGTATAGCTGAATCCTTTGCTGCTTCATTACTTTGTAGCACACATTGTGATGTTTGAGAAATGGTGGTCTGTTGCAAAAAAACTCACTATAAGTAACATGTTTGGACTTGGTTAAACTATTCCAGTAAATTACGCATACCCAAAGTTCCCTACATCGAATAGTGTCTAATAAAACACATTGCATACCACAAGTAGGATACAAGCTTTCAAGTGGATGTTCCTTACTTTAGGAGGTCCTATACAGTAGTGAGAATCCACTTTGCCTAAAACGTTTCTCTATTTCTGCCAGTGATGTTCAAACAATGTTATTTAAGCATAGAAATCCATTGTCATTTGAAATTGGATGTCGTATTAATTTAAACCGAATTGATACGGATACAACTAGTTATCTTCTAGTTATCCTTAAAGCGGGTTCTTTGCTTTGCCACAGCCTCCTCTTTTGCTGGTTTTTCGATGCCTGCATGCTAGAGTTACCTCCTTACTCGATGTCGCAACTTGGAGCATACTTCACAGCTTTGGGCCACTCGTGCATCTAGCTGCAATGCCCTCTAGAATTTCTCCTCGGAAGCTGTTGTGCTTTGATGCCATCACTTTCTTCACTACATACTCAGCAGACTTTGAATACTGCAGCTGATACCGTAGCTTGTTGTCTGCTGTTTTCACCATTTCCCGCTGATTGAACAAATGATAAATATAAAATCAGTATAACAATAGAAATATCTGAAGAATAGCTGGCTGTAGCTATAACATGCACGCAGTAAACCAAACAGCTTGCTTGTATGCTCTCTCTCTTGAAATCAAATGGCTAATGTCATTTTTTAATCGGTTCCTAATCCTGCCATCATTTTCAATTTCAACTTCCAAGGAATTCCACAATACATTCAAATATTTATTATTGAATCATATATATAATTTATATATAATGATGTTTATATTTATTATATTATATATGCATAAGTTTATATTTCAATAAGCAATTCAAAAGCATACCATTCTATTTCGATTTATATATAATAAAAAAATTCAAGTAACAGTAAACAGATGTCCTCAATTATAATTATTTTATCTGTTGTTTGCATGCATACTCTTGTGCAGTGATATTGTATTATTGAAACTGTATTCCTAACAGTGTTTTGCTATTGAGTACAGGCAGGGATTTTCAGCCATTTCAGTTTATTTCCTAATGCACTGCTGGATTTCTAAAGTGTGCAGCTTTGTCAAGCAACTGATACATTATTTTGTAACATAAAATGTAAAAACTATTGATGAATGATATCACAAGCCTTACCTTGTATTTGTGTTTTGATCAATTGTGGCCAAATGGAGTCGGGCTATGATGCCTTGACGGCTGAAGTTGGGTGCAGACTTGAGGAAGAGGGCACGTAAGCTCTCCAGTTCACCAGTGTTAACGCACTTCGTAACGCTCTCTATATCATACAGTAGACGGCAGTCCAGTATAACCTTCTGGACAGTGAAGGCTTCTGTACCTTCAGTGAGCCATGGTGTTGTTTTTACTGCTTGTTGTGTATACGTTGCATGATTGCACTACCGGTCCAACTCTGCACCCGCTGTCCATGAATGGGAATTCTTGATGTGATGGAGGAGTGAGATCCGCATCTCCTTCATCAAGCGGGGATCACCATCACAAGCTGATGCGCAATACCACAGGTGGTTGGTAGTTTCGAAGGGACAACTTCAACTTTATTGGCAGACAACAGCCTTTGTTTCATAGTAGTCCTCTAACAAAGTCTTTCTAATGCTGGGATGTCTGTCAGTGGCAAGATTGGTAATCTTCACCCCATAGTCAGTCAGGTTGTCTAAGCAGCGTTTCAAGCCCTCCACTTCCATGCAGTAACAGTTCTTGACCTCTGTGACCCGAAAAGTTTCTTGAGCAATGACGAGTTGGCTGTCAGTGTCCATGATGAAGTAAATGCCAAATGTAGAGTTGTGTCCTGGATTGTCATATCTTGTATCGCCTGATGCGACCACGCTTTGTCTAACCAGAGCTGACATGATGGCCTCCTAATGGCATGTCCACATGTCCTCTATTTCTGGCAGTATGTATGCCCGCTGTATGCTGTAGCACTGGCGGGTGACAAGGCGCATAGGTTCATTAAGTTGACCAAATTGTACACAGTGAATGAATGTCCAGTCAGGAAGAGGACGCTTGGTGTCAACAAGTTACTCTCATAAATGTTACCAATCTTGGGTTGCGAGTGCCACATGAACGAGTGGCCATCAACACATTCTGTGGTCACAACCACTGCAAATCCAGTCACTGTGATGCTAGGCTAAGTGGTTTATTGCAGTTTGATGTTTTAGCAGAAAAGTAAAATTATGTTTTTCTCACAAATGGCAAACTTTCTCTCTTTCCCATTAGTGTAAGAACCACTTGAGTCATCATTAGTGATATCGCTGTCACCTGCTACAACATATTCTGCATCACTCGCTTCAATGTTTCTCTTCTCACTGTTGCAGACAGAATCGTCTGAAGATGGCGATAATGAGACTGGGACATCCGAAGGGTCGTCTACAGTGACAGAACTGCCATGGTCAGGGTCAGTCGGAGAAAGCGTGCTGGACTGCGATGGCAACTTTGCATACCCATGGTCATGATGAATGTTCAATGTGGAAAACACTATTGTCTGTATTAACTACTGCATCGACAAAGTGTCGCACTGGCGACACGACCACCGGCTTCCTTTATGTTTTGACACTACAAGTCGATGGCGTGGCAGCACTACAAGTGACATTTGTATTACCACGAGGGACAATGTCATCTCGCGTGCTAAATCCTTCGCTGGATCCTTCGAAGCTTGTGCTCGGTATTAGGCCCTATGGTTGTTTGGATACTTCCGTCATATATTATGAACAAGATGAGACAATCTTGCAAATAGTCATTATAATTGCAGCACAAGTGCGATTTACAAGTGACTTTTTCAATGTTTTCTTTTTAGTGGATATGTGTGTATCTTTAATTTTCATGATTAAAATGCATGTGCACTCAAATGTGTTTAACATTTGAACTTTGTAAATACAAAATATATATTTATTAATCTTTGTGGCTTTTTCCTGTGATGTTATTTTTTTTTCTTTGTTAGGCTTACATTCAAAAGTCAATAAATTAAATACAATGTCCTTGTTATTAAAAGCATACATTGGTTTTTACAGTCATGCAATCTATATAAGAAAAAAACTTGGTATGATAGCATGCTTGCTAAACTGTCGCCTCAAAGCTGGAGCATCAATTCGGGGTCCATTGTTACAAGCCAATATTTGAGATACATAAATTAGTATTAGGCCTACATGGTGATTAACTTTACTTGACTGATGTGAACCTACTTACTATGCCAATAACTAATTATATCAGATATGACTATAGTGTTTTGTTGTATGCTATTGACTGTATCGTAAACAAATATTGTTAAGGTTTTAAATACTTGTAATGTCACTTATTTAATAATTCCAATGGCAATGCCTACAATACATGATTGACAGGGCGTGGTCCGGACTGTGACTAATGTTGACTAATATATGACAACATTATTTCGCAAAACGTTATACTGGCTACGGTAACTGACATTTATTTTTGTAATTATTTGGACGGTTATTTTCCCCTTATTTCCCCACCAGCAACTAAGTCGATAACATAGACTCGTAGATGTAGACGTTGCGGTATTCCGACGTAGCAACACGCCGGCACAAATTACTGTAAACTAAATCGGCGGATTACAAGCACTCGTTATTCCCAATTATATCCTAGCATTCACACGTATTTGTACTTTATTACATTCACATTTCTTAATACATTTCAATTTCGCATACGTCATATTTGTATATATGCAGACTTTGAAATAGAACTGTGGGACTATAATATTATAGTAGTCGTAATGATACCTAACGGAACTCGTGAGTGCCGAGTCACCTTGGCAACAACAAGCTGGTTTCGGCTTGTCATTTCCTACGCGCCGCTTCACCCTCCAAATAAGGCAATGATGTCGAGCTTCCAGGTCGATTTCGCTTAATTTTACTTCATCGGTGCATAGTTATATGTAACCAAATCGACTGGAGATGGACCTGTGGCTTTAACCAAGAATTATGTTTTGACGTTCAATGTCTTTTTATGCTCGTAACTTTCGTATTTACGCTTGCAATCGGTGTTCGAAAGTGACTACCGCAGACTTTCGCCAATCTTGCCGCCGGCGAACACGTCAAATTCATCATCTATAACTTATTTGTTTCTGTTGCAAACCTTCTGTGGAAGTATGTGAAAAGTTGCTTACTAACATTTATAGTATATCCAGTAGCCACGCAGTGCAATAAATTGTTCTGTTTTTATGTGTTTGTATGCGTTTCGTCGGTTTTTGTGAGAGCTATGGTGCGTCGCCTATCGAATTGCTGTATACAGCTTTGGGAGACATCTCGCCAATCAAACCGGATGTACAATCACACGCTCCTGGAGCATGATGGCGGCGCCCTGTGCCGATAGTAGCTATGTTTGAAAAATAATTTTAAATATACCGTGACGTTGTACTTGTCAAATCATGGTGACTTGTACTGTAAATGGTATGTTCTTATGTTTGGGCTATGGTTGTTCAATCATTTCATTTCCCCTTTAATTATCACACACCCCCTAGCGAGTGTCGGACGTTGTTTTAGTGCGTGCATGTCTGTGCATGTAATTGTTAAGAAAGGGAGAGTATTCGGTGCCTCTTATCAGAGGGGTGCACGTGTGGCATTGTTTGTACGTGCTTGTGTATGAATAAGCGAACAAAAATACCATATTTTACAGTTTTAAGATTGTTTTATTTTATTCTTTGTTTCAATTATTTTCATATCTGCTATCGTCTGATGCGTCAGACAGTCAGACTTACTCGCCCCATTGTCAATGTCTGTAACATCGTCATCGTCGTATGGATATGGATCGAAACGCCGTACTGTATCTTTGATTTGATGTAGCACAGCCCGGAAGAGGTGATCGTGTTCTTCTTTTAATTGATCGTATCTGAAACGGGTATAATTCTTTAAACCATGCATAATATGTAAGGAGTATATGTGACATTATTTTTATACGAGGGTTATTTAAAACACACCAGATATATTTCTTGTTAGTGATAACGACGGTATTCACATTTACATTTAAATATATTATAGTCGAGCGTGTGTGACAATTCCTCTCTAACAACAAAGACCTATTCGAACGTTTGGTGATCAGACTGTGTGTGTAAGCGCATATTTGTTTAATGTGTCTGTGGCATATACAGACTTTAACAACACACACAACCAACCACTCAGTCTGGTATATCTAATATATCCCGAAGAATATACCTTTTCCCCTCGATATTATCAATTTGAATCACTGAGTAGGTTGATCATATCAATGAATACTTTAATGTATGTCTGTAAAAAACACAATCAGCCTGTTAGTCTGCTGTGTCTAATATTAATCTTGAAAAATATGCATTTTTCCTCGATATTATCAGTTTGAATCACTGACTAGGTTAATTATATTATTGAATAAATGATCGGATTTTAACACAACTTTATTAATTATATAAATATAAATCACGTTAATTCAGCCTCCATGTTATCGCCGTCTTCTATTTCTTCTTTCTCTAACTCTTCTTCTCCGAGTCCATTAGTACACAACAAAATATACAATAACATTAAATACTCTACTTAGAAAATACAATTCACGAGTAAGCCATTAATCCACTCATGCAGTGAACGAACCAAACCTAAAACAGTCTTAATAAAGTGTATACCAACACAAAATAATTAATTACTTATCCTATACACCAATCACACGGTCCCACTTCTTTTTTGTTCGGCCAGTTACACGTGCAAACACAACGTTCAGCCATTTTCTCCGTTTTTTAGTATTCACAATATCTTTCAAATACCGCCAATTTCTAATAATTGAAAACTGTGTCTTCGTCCTGTACAGCACCGCCAGTGAGCGTAACCATAGCAACACAGCTACCAGGCAGTGTGGCACAATGAACAATGTGAAACAAAAGCGCTGCTGCTGAATGCGTTATTGTCTGCAGCGCCGGGTGCGGCTGGAGGTATCAAGTACTGTCGGCGGGGTGAGTTATTAATCAAATTATGTAAAGACCGTGGTCTGTTTCAGTTGATGTTGTAAAGACACTTCACCGAAGTAATCTATTTTCATTACTAACCGTTTCTGTAATCGTTCTTGTACCAAATCATCTCTCTCGTTAGTAAGCAAAGTATAGTGTATATTTGTACAACCGTTTTATAAAGCTAATATTGCTTTATGAGCAAATACTCGAAGTCAATAGGTGCTTGACGGAATTTAACGGACACACACATCGAGCTTGTATATAAAACACGCGCGCACATAGGCAAGTCAATTGTTTCTCCTGAATCAACACAACCTGACTTCACAATCAACATGGCGACACACCTGACCCAAGAATCGATGACTTTGTCCGAAATCCAGAAGGCGGAAGGGGTAACTTTTGTTTTCAACCACCGGTTAAGAATACTCACTTGTGCAAGCCGGGATAAATATGTTTATTATCCATCTTGTATACTTTATCATTGAAAGGTCATGATTCATGGGAAAGGCTACATTTGTAACAAACACAGACAACAAAGTGGTCCAGTCACTTACAAAATCGCTCTACGAATCCTCTTGACCGTCTGGAAAGGGACACAATTTTGCGCTTGACAAGCTGGCGGCCAGGACATTGGGTTTCTCAGCCTCTGTATGCCGGCATAAAAAACCGCGACCAATGCTATGCAACTTTGTTTTATCTTCGTGGGTCTCGGGCGAAAGGTACTATAAAACATGCAACGCCGGCTTTGACAACTATGTTATGTCACCCTTGAACTCATCCAGTGCTGATTCTGTTTGCAGGAGGCAATCATCTTCCCCGATACCATTCAATCTAATTTGATATGGATTCACGAAAACATCCTACATCAACCAGAACAGATCACCAACCGCCGAACAGAGACCGCCAACAACGTCATATTAACATCAAAGCTAACATCAAATCAGATGATGATGATGATGACAGAGATCTAGTGCAATCTACATGGTCATCATTTGTTGAAGAAATCCAAGTTCCCAATGAAGAATCATCAACAGGCTTTTGAAAAAGCTATTGTCAGAGTTTGTGTTCATTACGTCACTCCTGAGCTGTGACGCGTAATCATGGTGATATACGGTCTTGGCACTGATATTGATGCCTCAACAGTCGAGACATACCTTTGTTGCCTTGTGATTGTCTTTAATGTATGGTGTTCTAATTCACGTACACTCAATTTTTAATCATAAGTCTAGCATAAGTATATATTCAATCTGGATTCCCTACAATTATAGTCCCTTAGTCCTTCATAACCGACATGTCACCTTCGCTAACGAATAGATGTCCATACATGCACACATTCTGACCAGGACCACACCTTCCATTCTTTGGTTCCTTCATACTTGTTCATCAATCACCTTCACACACATGTCACCGTCACGGATGAATAACCGCCATGACACGTTCGCGTTTGATTCCATGTCCAAACATGCACATATAATAATAATAATATACTGACCACGCCCACAACTTTCGTTCATTGGTTCCTTCATGACTTAGTCATCAATCACCTTCACACACATATCGTCATTTATAAACTTATCTTTACAACCTTGCCTATCCACCGTAGCTCCTTGGCGCCTTGACCCATCTGTTAACAACAGGAATACTGCTGATGGATTTTGAGATTGACAAATCCTTTTGTTTTGATGCGCCTATGAGCTTGGTTTCCAAGGATATATGCGCAATAGAAGTTATCTTATTATTATATTATTATTAACCGACTTAACACCTTCGCGATCGGTGTCATGTCCAAACATGCACACATACTAACCACATCCACACCTTCCATTAATTGGTTCCATCATACCTAGTTCATCAATCACCTTCATGCATATATCACGTTCACACATGAATTACCGACGTAACACCTTCGCGTATAAATACATGTCCAAACACGCACACATACTGACCATGCCTACACCTTCCGTTCATTGGTTCCTTCACGATTAAGTAATTAGTTACCTTCACACTCATGTCACATTCACACAAAAATAACCGACATGACACCTCGGCGTATGAATACATTTCCACACATGCACACATATTGACTATGTCCACACCTTCCGTTCATTGGTTCCTCTACTGTTGCGAGATAATTGATTAGTATTTCTTCTTCGACGTGTGTATCATATTCAGTGATCAACGTAATTGCTGAGCCGTGTGTTATGTATATTAAGTCGCTTATATAACTTATTTACAGTTCATATATAAAATGCGTAATCTTTGGAGTGTTACTGCCAGAACTATTGAGAAAATATCAAACAAATATATGAATTTAATCTTTCTATAAACTAAACTGCAAGAATACTAATTACAGCTTGGCTATTACGTAATTTTCTCTGCAAAGCAATGTTGTTAGCATTGTAGTATATTTTCAACTGCAACATCATAACGTACGCATTATTGTAGGCCACGTGCACTTGAATAATCGCAATTTTGGTGTTATTCCACCATAAATTATAGGCATTAGGCAGCAAACAGTTAACAACAACAAATACTAAAAAGTCGCGCGTAGCGGAAAGAGCTGATGCTCCCAACCAATGAGGCGCAATTAGCATTTCTGCGTGTCACTGACAACCAATGAGTTCTAAATGCCGTGCCGTATCGATCAGACGTAACAACTAAACCTAGTCTCCAACTGACCATTGGGCCACTGAAGGCGCCAGTGAAGATTCCAGTCACTTGATACAACGGTTCTGGGCGCAACGGTGCGATGTCTTGGGCTCGGTTCTTTACCGTCTTGATCCTGTCTACACACGGGTTCAGCCGCTGTCAGCAGACACGGCATCTGACGCAACAACCGGCCAGTTACGACGCCTTCGTAAGACGAGAACAACGCCAATCTGGAACAGACACTCCAACAACAGAACTGCAACGACGTCGACCGAAAAGAGTACCTAGAACAGTTAAAGCAGTTACTATTACGGCTGACTATACAGCACTTCTGCACAACCACGTCGCGTCGATAGGAAACACGAACACAGCAAATACACACGCAACACCAGCATTGACAAATAGCTTAAACTACACAGAAGAACTGTCAGCTTTGGTGGATTCGACGCGACCATCACATTTTATGAACGCAAGAGACATTTCCACTGTTGTGTTATTTGCAATGACTACAGAGAGGGACTCTGTCGTAAAATGGGTAAGTGTCCGTGCTACAAGAACTAGTACCATGGCAGAGTCACACGCGCCTATCATTGACAGTGACGAACACTGTGACAGTGTTAATGCAAATCGTACAAACAAGTGGACCTGCCAACCCACGATGTCTGCGATAACAAACGAAACGCACATACTCACCCCCTCCGATTATACCTCTTACAAAATCGCCAGAGCTATCAACAAATACGGACAACCCATTACAACAGTAGTGGGTGTGGTGGGAAATACAATTTCCATGCTTGTGATGTTCCAGCGTAGCAACAGACAAACGTCGTTCGGCGTTTACATCGGCTTTCTCGCTGTGTCAGACAACTTGGCACTGAGCATCGCAACCGCATTATGGCTGGTGCGACTGTTGTCTTCGTCGCCATTACAGAACATCGAATGTCAAATCCGCGGCTGGTTAATAAACTCCATACAAATGTACGGATTTTGCCTCATACTCGGCTTAACGTCTGACCGTCTGATCGCTGTACGATTCCCGTTGAAGGCAGCTTTATGGTGCGACGCGAAACGCGCCAAACTCGTATGCGGGGCTATGTTCGTGGTCGTGTTCTTTGTGAATTCTCCGTTCGTCGTCTTTAATCACGTGGAGAGCGGTAATATATGTGCCATGGGAACGCCAGGGAGCGTTGTATCCTTTGTTTACCCTTGGGTATCGGTCTTTGTTGGTCTCGTGGTACCGTTTGTGTTACTGGTTTCCATGAATGTCATTATCGCAATGGGCATTCGCAACCGCCTACGACATTCTAAACAAACTCTCAATATAAGATGCGAATCGGCCGAACCCATGGAGATGCGAGACAACCAGGCGTGTTCCAACCAAAACTCTCAGCAGAACTGTTCAATGCAAAACAATTGTCAGAACACTCCAATGTCGGCAAAAGAATGCAATGCTATTGTGACGCTTTTCCTAGTATCATTCACCTTCTTGCTGCTTGTTGCACCACACTTCGTGCACATAGCGACTTTCTCGGTGACCAACCGAACATCAACGCCATCTAAACACGCTGCGTACACCCTCTTCTTTCAAGTCAGTCGATTACTATACTCGATGAATAACGCGTGCAACTTCTTCCTTTATTGTTTGAGCGGCGCCAGGTTTCGTAATGAAGTATTCAAGTTGTTCCGCACCAAAGCATGTTCAGGTTAAGCTCATGTAGTCGATGGCTAAGTCAGTTGCTTGCTTTCACTTTCGTCGGGATTCCGTAAAACAGGTGCAATAATCTGGAATGCTGCGTGACGTATATTGTAAGTTTTAATGAAACAATACTGGTAAAATGTAAAACGGTAGAACTTATATTATATTCCTATGTAATGCTTAGAGATAATGCAAAGCCGTTGAAGTTACAATTAAATAAAGATGTGCCGATGTTGTACATATTGATGTCAATTAGTCAATTACTAATGTTTGTTAATAAAGTTCTTTGTGTGTGTGCGTGTTTGTATGTGTCTGTATGTATGTGTGTGTGTTTTGTGTAGAACCAAGGGCAGCAAAACAGCGAATTCTGAAGGCTGTTTGAAATTCACATTTGGTCAGTGAGTTTTGGAACCTGTTGACGTCAAACCTACTAGCTGTGTTAGTCTTCTTATCTTATCTTCTCAGCTTAAACTTGATCTTCGCAGTCACAAAGTGGTGCCAATACAAGCGACATATGTGACGTTCTTGTGGTCATTTGAGAACCAATAATTAGTTACACAAACAAAGAGAAAGGTGAAATAAAATGGATTTGTAGCAGATGGGACATGCTGCCGAACAAACAAAGCAGACCACAAATAAGAAATCGAGAATACTGCATTAAAAGATAATTGTATATAATATTATGTTCGAAATGTGTATTTAGTAATAATGATTCTTCTTCATATGTAATATCTGCATGATTACTATTGGGTGGGCAATTACATTAGATTACTTTATTGCATAATCGTTATTATACCACCAAATGTTAAAACGGACCCCTTTCGGTCAAACATAGGAAAATTAAAATTGAATGCCCCTCGTAGTTGGTCATTTCTCACAAAACCTCGTCAAGTAAGATTCTGAGGGAGGCAAAAATTGCTGGATTCATATAACTTGATAGTTTCTGTCATACATGAGTACATACTGAGAACGTCGGTAAAGAATGCTGGAAATCTTAACTCCTAAAACGCAACCTTTTAGAGGTTGGCGAAACAGTAAGGAAGCACGACCTGTAACCGTACGAATACATATAATCTATTAACTTTACATTGCTGCTACACGTGTGGATGATATAAATATGAGTGTTTTTTTGTTGATTGTCGAGATGAAACACATTTTTGCTTGGGAATCAATACAAAACAAATAATTTCAGTCTTTTGACATTTTTATTATAGGGATTGTAATATTCAACACACTTAGAATGTTATGTTTTATTTATTGGCATGATGTTACTATAATATGATTGCAATAAAAATGTAAGTTACAATTTGTTCTGTATTTACGTAACAACAGAAAATATATACTTCTCAATAATACATGTATTTTGTGCATAGCCATTTAAAAAATATTAATATGGGTATATATCTTAGAAATACGCATGTTAAATCAAAGTATGTCTTAATAGTGTGAAGTTTGAACGTTCTCCGTTTCAACAGGAAAAATTTCCATTAACTTCCTGATCTTCTGGGGAAATAGAGACCTTCATCGCAGTTACTTTTAAGTCCCCTATGCAGTGATCGCTGAGGCTCCACGTCCGTTTAGCTTCACAGTACTAAGCTGTGTTTGCTGCCATCCTTCACCTCGTGGGTGAAACACACCGCCCTCCTCGTGAACGACTTGGAATATGACGTGCTCCGTATCATCATGCTTGGGGCCTACTGGGACTATTGCAAGTGCTGACATAATGGCTCTTACGGCGGGCACACCCCAGCCTTCCACCTCATCCTCACAACTGCTGATCATTCTCTCGCTGACCTCCAGGACTATCACAGGACCGTCACCTTCTCTCGCCGCCTCGCAGACCTCTCTCTTGCATGTTATTAACTTACCGCTTTTTACGCGGTTATCCGCCTACTTTTTGATGGCTCCACCTACTCCGACACATGGCCCTTTGTCCTAACCAGATTCAAGCCATGACCATGATGCCTTGATACCATTGAATATGTGTTCGAAACGTGCGACAATTGCAGAGATTGAAGGGGGGGGGGGAGGGGGTGATTTCTTTGACAGACAGACAGACAGACAGTATTTATTTTGACCATTATAAGTACATAAACTACAATATCAAATTAATTGTAAGGTCAGGGGGGCTTCCATTAAGACAATTATATGCCGCTATCATGGGAGCCACCCTACTGATGTATCATAATTACATTATTATTACGTAATCAACTATATATGCATACACATATGTGTAAACCTAGTATATTTAGTATAGTATATTATAGTATAGTATAATACATCATGTAGTTTAAACAACAGTTTGTATAATGTTGTGTCTGATGTACTTTTTTGCATATTGATGATTAACTCTGGGAATAAATAAGTTGTTTTTACCACGTGTGTAATATTGGTGAATTGCAAAGTTATATGTGTATGGAATACGACTGAAATATTTGTTGATCAATTTATAATAAAATTTGAGGCTGTTGGAGTCTATAGATGTCATGAAGCTTAAGAAATTTACATTCTTTGAAGATGGGATCTGTGTGAGAATTGTATTTACTTGAAATAACTATTCGCACTGCTTTCTATTGAATCTAAAAATGCGATGGGCTTGATAACCCCACACCAATATGCCATAATTAATCTTGGGAAGAATTAGCAAATAATACATTATATATAATATATCATATAGGTAATACATGTTTAAGTTTATTTAAAATTCAAATTATTTTATTGATTTTATTCGCTCTTTTGTTTATATGGCTGTCCCAATTTAGGTGTTGGTTTATAGTGATACCTAACAAAATTAAATCATGTACACATTCAATATTTGTTCCATCTATTTCTATTTTAGGAAGTTCGATTTCCTTTTGGGGCATGTGAAATACCATGAATTTTGTTTGTTTAATGTTAAGAGAAAGTTTGTTTGCCTTTAGCCATCAGCATATATTTTCTAATTCTTTATTTATATTTTGATTTTGGACTTGGCCATCCGGAGATTGGAATTTATTCAATGTACTAAAAGAGTGGTGTCGTCTGCATACATTATGAATTTAAAATGATCATTTGAAAATATTATGTCATTAATATATATGATAAATACGAGGGGTCCTAAAATAGACCCTTGTTGGACATCAATGTTTATGGCAGCTTCTTCCGACTTGTAAGCGCCAATTTCTACATATTTCTTACGATTGTGTAAGTATTGTTTACATAGATCTAGTGCTGCACCATTTATTCCGTAATAATTTAATTTTTGTAACAATATATTATGGTCAATTGTGTCAAAGGCTTTAGAGAGGTCTAGGTATTTGTTTATTGGGGTTGCTGATTGGTCAAGTTGTTGGACAAATCTGTCTATTATTTCTAGAGTGGCAAGTTCCGTAGAATGGTTTTCCCTAAACCCGTATTGATTATCACAGTACAAGTTATTGGAATTGAAATGTTCGTGTATTTGATTAAACATAAATCTTTCAAATATATTGAAAATAGCTGGTAAGATAGAAATTGAACGATAATTATCAAAGATTGTCTCATCGCCATTTTTTAAAAGTGGAATAACTTTAGCAATTTGTAATTTATCTGGAAATATGCCAGTTGTTATTGATTGGTTAATGATTAGAGTGACTGCTTCACTTATTTAATTTTGTATTAGCTTTAGTAGTTTGGTTGATAGATCATCTTTACCACAGTTAGATTTTGGATGTAAGCTATAAATTATGCTAATCGTTGTACTGTTGTCTATTGGCTTAAAGTTGAAAGTCTGTATACGTCTCTCTGTTAAATAGTCTTTGTAAATGTTTCCTCCAGTATTGGATATTTGTGATGCAAGTGTAGAACCAATATTGGTAAAAAACGAATTATATTTATTGCAATAATAGTCTTGTCAGTTACTTTTTTTTATCAATGTGAAAGAAATCAGGAACTGTTTCTTTCCCTGTCTTTTTTTGAATAATTTTTTAAATCATAAACCACGTTTTTTAATAACGTGTTTATTTCTTTCAAAACTGGATTGATAATATGCTTGTTTGGCTAATCTAATATTTCTTTTAAGAATTGTATAATATGTATGAAAATTTATATTGAGCGAAATATATTCTGCTGTACCTATATGAGTATGTTTAAGTTTTGAATACAATTTAGCTCTGAATTTTATAGATCTAATGATACCTTGTGTAATCCAACATGAGTTTTTGTGTTTGTGTTTATTATATTTAATGATTTTACTAGGTAAGAATTTATCCATAGCAGTAGTAATAGTTTCATCAAGGAGGTTGTAATTGTCGGTGGGATTAGTATCTCTATCCTTATTTAGTTCAGTATAACTATTTGAACGCATCAATTCTATTTTTAAATGTTCAAGGCTGTCAGTATTTAATTTTCTAATTCTGATAAATTTAGGGACATTTGTAACAGTTGCATGACAATCAAGGCATATAAAATACGGAAAGTGATCAGAAATGCTGCTGAATAAAATGCCGGCAGTTGATTTAAAAAGCCCTTTTGAGAGTTTGCATAGAAAATTATCAATAAGCGTGCAGTTAGTATTTGAAAAACGTGTTGGTAAAGTAATTTTAGGAAAGCAACCATGTGCTGTGATTGTATCAAAATATTAACATATTATGTTTTTTTGTTTACTTTCAGTAGATCAATATTATAATCTTCGGCTAGTATTACTTCACCAGTTAGGTTTTGCAGATGATATAATTTAGGGCATAATTCTTCTATGAATGTTTTGTAATCCTCAATGATTGTATCTCTAAGAGGTCGGTATATATTTCCAAGGATGATTTTTTCTTGACGGTGTTTGATGTTATTTCAATAAATTGTCCTTCCCATATGTTTGACTTTGTATAAATATCTAACATTTTATAGTTGTAATTTGTATCAAGATATATTGCTAGGCCAGCGTGACCACTTCATATTCTGCCTTGTGATATTTGTGATATTAAATTGTATCCATCAATGTGTAATACGGAGGTATCAGAATCATCCTTAAGCCACGTTTCTTGTAAACAAAGAGCGTTGATTTTACAATTATTGTTATTGTTATCTGTACAACGCACAGATAACACGAAATAATGATTGCACACATGCACGCGAATAGTAATAGTGCATGCCAACAACTGCAAACTAAATCCGAGATACATTTTATACACACACACACACACACACACACACACACACACACACACACACACACACACACACACACACACACACACACACACACACACACACACACACACACACACACACACACACACACACACACACACACACACACACACACACACACACACACACACACACACACACACACACACACACACACACACACACACACACACACACACACACACACACACACACACACACACACACACATATATATATATATATGTGTGTGTGTGTGTGTGTGTGTGTGTGTGTGTGTGTGCGCGCGTGTGGGTGTGCGTCTGTGTGTGTGTGTGTGTGCCTGTGTGTAGATGTGTGTGTACGTATTCTAATTTACCATCAAGACTGACGTTTTAATTGTACCTGCATAGTTTAAAGATGAATGTTCTATTGTTAAAGTATCATGATGGAACAGCCGATCAAACCTAATTGACATAATTGCATATAATATTGTAACAGAACGTATACAGAAACCGTACGTATGCAACCCTTTTTTAATGTTGCTGTGCTATTCATATCTATCTAAACACCACTATTTATCATTCAGTGCCACGACCGCGTGTATTACACATGCACATATCGTGAAATAACCCAATATCTAACACATATATCCCACACAGGATCACTCTACAGATAGCACACTACTTTGTTAATAGTATTTACCTAATTCAAATCTACTCAACTGCAAAACATATCACCTAGAAGGTTTTCGCTGCAGTGTGAGCGCGAAACTCATTGTAATGACTGACACTTTGCAGAGATTCACGCGGGCCGCAATGCATTCATCACTCATAAGCTTTGCGAGTAGTTGAAACATGACGTTATTCAGATATTATGGTTTGGCCTGCGTTTGCCTGAAGCATGCTGTATACCTATGGTTTCACCAAACTACCCCGACACTAAATAAATCAGGAACAATTGGGTGTTCTTCAAAGGATCGTTATAACGTGGCCAATGAATACTGAGATGTAGACCATTTAAGAAATATATCACACTGCTGTATGAAAGATGTAGTTATTTTCATAGAACATGACAACAAGTTTTTCCGCGTCAAGAATGTTGGGTATTGCCTGAAAATGACCCCTTTATCGATTATACTGCAAAGGTTTTCAAGATACATAAGTAACAGCATACAACCCACGAAAGCCCTGATTGAGACGGATATGATGAAAGTAATTCCAATGTCCTAAACTAAGTATAATACAGATTTACAGCAACAAACACACTTTGTCGACGTTTCGTGAGAAATGATCGGTTGCATCTTGGAACATGGAAAATTACGCCACTTAAGCGCATGTTGTTCTACTGTCGATGAAGATACGTGAAGTTTGTATGATGTAACACACACACACACACACACACACACACACACACACACACACACACACACACACACACACACACACACACACACACACACACACACACACACACACACACACACACACACACACACACACACACACACACACACACACACACACACACACACACACACACACACACACACACACACACACACACACACACACACACACACACACACACACACACACACACACACACACACACACACACACTCACAATATGTTAAGTTATTTAATGTACATTATTAGTAAATGTGGTCGCATGCATCCGAAAAATTCTGTCACAGGCATGATATGGACAATAACTGGATTATTTCGCTAGCCCTTTACTATAGTTAATGGTAAATGTTTCAATGTATTTCGTAGAGTGTTGGATGCAACACTGACATTTCCTAATTCCTACATATTTTTAGTTTTCAAGCCAAGTGTGAGACTGTTGAATGGGTCGCCGTCATCGAGGGGCATTTGACAAAATGGCTACAAATGGAAACATGATGATTAGGGCTGTATGATATTTCCTATTATGTTCAGTTTGTACCCATAGTTCATCCTGTGTGACATTATTAACTTATTTGAAGAGTTCAACCTAGATCCCGACCTCCGCGTTGACATCATACACGTAGATATTGCAACACTAAACTTTTCCTCTTTTCGGGGAACTTCAACTTGCCACTGGAGAGCTTCTAGCTGCCTGTAACAAATTACATATAGAAATCAGCCTCTCCCATTGCAAGTTATCTTTTTATAAGATAAACATACCGTTTTCAAAAAAAGATCTCGAGACTGTGGGAGTGTTCTGTTTCTTGAGTAGTGTAGTGCCCACCACACACACACACATGTGTCAATGGACGTATATCCGTAGCATAAGCATCCTTTGCAGAAGTCGATAGTATGTTTTTGAAGACTTAACAAGATTTAACAAGATTGCCACGCAAAGAATTAACTCTAGATTGCAGGTGGACAAGGAAGACGTTTGGCTTATCGAGAGTCCAACCCGTTTTGTCTGTATGTACCCCGCCCTTCTGAGGTATATGTCGATTTTATTTTTAAACATAATCACGCTACTAGCACCCACACAATCAGCAGATAATATGTTCCATTCATTTACAGTCCTTTGTAGAAATGAGGACTTTCCTATATATAATCTACACTGCTCCTTTACTAGTGTACCTTCATATTATTTAGTCCTTCTATCTTTCTTAACTGAACAAAAATATTTCTATCAATATTTTCATAATCATTCAATATGTTAGACACTTGTATCTGATCTCCTCTCAATCTCCTGGTCTGTAGTGTTGTTAAACATTATTTTAGGCGTATTTCTTAACTAATTTCCGTCAGTTTTGGTATCATGTCCTTCTTGCGGTATCCCCTCCACGCTTGTATATAATATCCTAAATGAAGCCTCACCATTGTTTTGTACAGCGGTCTTATTTGTTATATATATATATATATATATATACATATCCATGTATATATTTATATATATATATATATACAAATATATATATATATACATATACATTCCACACACACACGCATACACGCACGTTCATCATACACACACACACACACACACACACACACACACACACACACACACACACACACACACACACACACACACACACACACACACACACACACACACACACACACACACACACACACACACACACACACACACACACACACACACACACACACACACACACACACACACACACACACACATATATATATAGTTATCTGTAATTGAATTACCAATTACATTCTGCATTTGCTAAATTACTGACTAGATTCATACTCATCAGATAATTTGTATACATTTAAACACCTGATTCAACTCAGCAATATAATAATATTCTCTAATTATTATTGTAACAAATTTAGCATCAATTATTATGTCGGCCCAGCAATGTGCTTTAGCCAGTTTTTGGTGTGTGGCTTCTGGTCCAGTTACAGTATACCCTTAAAAATAGCAAATACCAAATCGACTTCTATCGAGCTAATTTCTGCAAACAATTCGTATAAATCGAATTAAAATAAAACACTAAGATG